>SJYO01018757.1:91929942-91956166 GCA_006410555.1 Capra ibex
CGAGTCAACACAGGCTGAGAAACGCTGGGGTACTTAACGTCGTACGGTCCGGAGGGACAGGTAGTGGTTGAGGGCCTCAAGTGAATCTGAGTGCAGGTAGCTCAGTCACTACGGTAGGTCGGTAGAGTAGGAGACAGCAGGGGAAGAAGAGGACGGGGGTTAGGGAGGGTCGTAGTCCCAGAAAAGGTTACTCAGTTGAGAAGCGTACTCCACCGGTTTCATGACCCCAAAGTCGAAATCGTAGTAAGGAAGGTTTCTTTAGGGTCCCGACTAGAGGAAGTCTTACCTGACCAACCTAGAGGAACGTCTGGTTCCCTGAGAGTTCTCAGAAGAGGTTGCGGTGTCAAGTTTTCGTAGTTAAGCAGCCGCGAGTCGGAAGAAGTGTCAGGTTGAGAGTGTAGGTATGTACTGGTGTCCTTTTTGGTATCCTGGAATCAGTCGTTTCATTACAGAGACGAAAACTTATACGATAGATCCAACCAGTATTGAAAAGAAGGTTCCTCATTCGCAGAAAATTAAAGTACCGACGTCAGTGGTAGACGTCTTTAAAACCTCGGGGTTTTTTATTTCAGACTGTGACAAAGGTGACAAAGGGGTAGATAAACGGTACTTCACTACCCTGGCCTACGGTACTAGAAGCAAAAGACTTACAACTCGAAATCCGGTTGAAAAAGTGAGAGGAGAACGTGAAAGTAGTTCTCCTAAAAATCAAGGAGAAGTGAAAGACGGTATTCCCACTACAGTAGACGTATAGACTCCAATAACTATAAAAAGGGCCGTTAGAACTAAGGTCGAACACAAAGAAGGTCGGGTCGCAAAGAGTACTCCACTAGGGTTATACGAGACGTCAACCTCTGGGTGACTACCGCGAGTAAATGCCACTCCCTTGCTGTGACATCTCGGTCCTCGATTTGAGACGTCATAACGACTTCACAGCGAACACAAAAGTGTCTTTATTTTCAATATATTTTCGTCAATGAAATATACGGTTTCTTTATTCGATTATTTTGGACTTAATGTAATAGTCAGATTTAGTGAATAGAACTTCACAGTTATTTTACCCGGATTCAGGACATAGGGAACAATACACTCTTTCGGTTGAGGGAAGTGGTCCAAAAGTAATAACAGGGATGAAGGTATGGAAAGAAACTAAAGGGGGTGTCAATTCCTAGAATACTCATCTTGTCCGAAATGACTTCCATACCTTCTGTTTCCCTGCTACGGAACGTTAATTCTGACATTGAATATAACCTAAAACCTAACGGGAAAAGAATTCTCCGTAAACCGGGTGGGGGTTCCGGAGCGACGAAGGTCTGAACGTCGCACCATGACAGAACACCCAACGAGACAGGACTTCCTACGTCGAGGATGGGTAAGGATCTGAGACAGGGAAGGGGAGGCATTGGGGATAAAAGAGAAGAGGGGATGGAGGTTTAAAGGTAATTAAAGGAAACGATCCATTAATTGTCTAGAGAGGAAAACATTAGACGTAGAAGTCCCAAATGGAAGGTGGAAATTCCTCGAATAGTCTTATAAAAGGGTTTGTCTCCATTTGGAACAGAGACCCTTCGTAAGACCTCGGTTGATAATTTTATCATTAAAAGGTGACACGATAATAATATTATAATATTTTAAATTCCAAATGAAATCCCCAGTAATCCAATTAATGGAACGAAGTTCACCGTAGTATAATTTGAGATCGGTCATTAAGAATTAGATCAGGAATAAAGACAAAATGTTTTGACTGTGATATTTCATCTTTTCTGTGGAAAAAATCCCGTACCGTTGGGTGAGGTCAAAAGAACGGAACTCTTAGGGGTACCTGTCTCTTCGAACCTCCCGATGTCAGGTACCCTAGTGTCTCTCAGTCTGTCCTGACTCGCTGATTCGTGTTGTGTATGTAAAATAATAAAATAAAAATAAAAATTAACCTCTTATTGTCTACGTAATTGAAATTTTTCAGAAGCTTCCAGTTCAAGGAGTGTTGTGACAAGAATCATGTTTTCAACGACAACCCACGGACTTATAACATAGTTTTCTACTGATGTAGTCATTTAATGTCTTGTTTCTGACGTATTAGTGACCCCTTTACTATTAAATTACAAGTCATCTCTTTTTATAAAGTTTTAGATTTTATATTCTTGACACATACACACATCTTTTTTTTGTTTTCACTCCTCTCCTTCCTTCTTCTACACTGAATAACTTAACCGTCTCAACACCGTCTTAAAAAATTTTAAACTAAAGACAATTACAGTAACACAATCATATTAATGTTTCGAGTCTCCTCTCAGGGTTTGAAGGGAAGGGTCTTATATTTGGTCACTGACACAAATACGACGGCTCTAACAGAAGACTAGACATCGAATGTAAACAGGGTGACGGTGAATTCAGACAGGAAGCACAAGAGTCATCTTTTCTCGTTCACGGGTCTTCGCGTGGACTCGACGACCGAGAGTGTCGGGCACAGAGGGACTGGGATCGAGTTCCCACCGTCCTTCGGTTCATTTGCAGGCCCGACACCTCTTTTGAGTTTCCTGTCCCCGGCAAAGACATGTTCATCTAAGTCTTTGTCGTAAGAAGGGGGAATCTCGGACAGAACGTTTAACTACCTGAAAAGACCAGAGGACCAAATATTCGTAGAGAAAAGGAAATTTGATGAAAATCATCGAAAACGAAATCCCTTTCATAAAGTGTAGTGACATCACCTTTCGATGATGTCGGGGTACACTTCCGTCTATGGACCCCTAAAACAAATCGGAATTTTTTTTTTTCGAACTTTTAGACCAGAGATTCACAACAGTCAAGAAAAAGGTGACTAATGAATCTGGCAACTCCCTCCAGAACAATGTCATTGAACTTTTTACTACCTGAAATGGAAAATCGTCGAGTCCCTCAAGGACTGAAGTGTCGACGACGACTCTTCACTCTAAGTACGACTCGTCACAATCACTTCACAATCAATATTTACTCTTTCTTTCCCCAAGAAAAGTGCCAATGTCTATTTGATACAGATTATCAAACGTGGAAAAAAGTGCAAACGAAAGAAACGAAAACATACTTGTAACTTCTACCTACGAACTCCACTATTCATTATAACCGTCCCTCCCTCCTCCTCCTTCCGTTCTTTGACGTATCGACCACATTCAAGTCCGAAGCAAACACCCGGAGTCTTTTGTGTTCCTCTTGCGCAAGAATAAGGAGTCACAAGACATGAATTTGACACTGCACTTCGCTTCAGCGAGTCAGCACAGGCTGAGAAACGCTGGGGTACCTGACGTCGGGTGGTCCGAGAAGGCAGGCACCCTAAGAGGTCCGTTCTTATGACCTCACCCAACGGTAAAGGAAGAGGTCCCCTAGAAGGGCTGGGTCCCTAACCTGGGCCCAGAGGGCATAACGTCCGTCTGCGAAATTGGAGACTCGGTGGTCCCTTCGGTGAATTTGACATCAGAAAATCTTAACTCTATATTAAGTACATGGTATTTTCAATGGGAAATTTCATATGTTAAGTCTCCAAAAGTCACATAAGTGAAAACACATTAGTAATGACAGATTAAGGTCTTATGAAGTAGTGGGTTTTCTTTGACCCATAGGTGACCGTCATTAAGGGACAAAGGGGGAGGGAGGTCGGGGACCGTCGGTGATTAGATGGAAGACACAGAGACCTAAACGGACAAGACTCGTCAAATATATTTATCTTAATGTACAACACACCAGAAAACACTGACCGACGAAAGTGACTCGTACAAAAGTTCCAAGTTGGTACAACCGTGTACACAGTTATGCACTGAGCAAAAATCCTTCTTACTATATAAGGTCACATACCTATCTAGTCCGGAAGGGTCCACCGAGTGTCCTCTGCGTGTAAGTTAGGGACTTAGTCTTTCGCGCGGACCTCCTCCTGCGCCGGGTGAGGTCACGAGGAGAGACCTTTTAGGGTCCCTGTCTCCGTGGACCGCTCGGGGAGGTGCACCCGTGCACAGTCACGAACTAAGGTCACACAACCACATGGTGTAAAACAAGTAGGCAAGTAGTGAACTACCCGTAAACGTAACAAAGGTGAAGACGTGATAAGATTTATTACGACGAGACTTGTAAACACATGTTTACAAGTTTACATGTGTACAAACACATGTTTGTAACATGTGTTTACAAAACTACACCATATTAATAAAAATTTGTGTTATGGAGACATGAAAAAGTTTTTTCTCTTGTAAATTTTAGTTTTAATTTTTTTTTTTAGTTTTACTCATTCAGGGTATGAGGATGGTGAATTGGGTCCGTATAAGAAAAATATAATGGAAGTTGCACATACATAATTTATGTAAAATTTACCGACTTTAGTGTAGAAGTACTAGATGAGGTAAAAAGAAGACAAGGGTCAAGTTGAGTGACGTTAATCTGAAGGTGGGAGTGGTAATTTTTAATCTCGAGAGATTATTTAACATGGTCACAAAATAATCGAGGTCTCCGTTTTCTTTATTTTCATTTTGACTTGTTTACCCTGGATTACTTTGTTTGTTCGAAAACGTACCGTTTCTTGTGGGATTTATTTTACTTTTCTTTTCTGTTGGATACCTTACCCTCTTTTATAAGCGTTTCTACACTGACTTTTCTCGAATTAAAAAAGGTTTTATACGAAGACGAAGGTTACTTCGACAAATCAAGTCAGAGAGTCAACACAGACTAAGAACCGCTGGGGTACTTGATGTCGTACGGTCCGAAGGGACAGGAAGTGGTTGAGGGCCTCAAACGAGTTTGAGGACAGGTAGCTGAGTCACCACGACAGGTTGGTAGAGTAGGAGACAGTAGGGGAAGAGGAGGACGGGAGTTAGAAGGGTCGTAGTCCCAGAAAAGGTTTCTCTGTCGAAAAACGTAGTCCACCGGTTTCATGACTTCGAAGTCAAAGTCGTAGTCAGGAAGGTTACTTATAAGTCCTGACTAGAGGAAATCTTACCTGACCAACCTAGAGGAACGTCAGGTTCCCTGAGAGTTCTCAGAAGAGGTTGTGGTGTCAAGTTTTCGTATCTAAGAAGTCACGAGTCGGAAGAAATATCAGGTCGAGAGTGGAGACATGTGCTGGTTACCTTTTGGGTCCGCCGTACAACCGGTTGTGGACCACTTCCAACGTAGCAGTCGTTCTTGGTCGTCACCCCGTCGACCCCGTGGTCCGTACAGTAGACCGAAGGACCTCATCGACTTCCTAGACAGGGAAGATCAGTCTCGGACTGTTTTGTACCAGGTGACCTCTTCCCTTACCGTGTGGTGAACTCATAAGAACGGAACTCTTAGGGTACTTATGATACTCTTCCTTCTTTCTATACTGGACAGTATTACCGGTAGAAATTTTTCCGACGTTCACTATTTACGACCTCTTCCACACCACTTTTCCCTTTGGAGGACGCGACAACCACCCTTACATTTAACCACGTCGGAGATACCTTTTTGTCATAACTCCAAGGAATTTTTTGATTTATATCAATGAAGTACTAGGTCGTTAGGGTGAGGACTCCGTATATGGACCCCTTTTGGAGTTAAACTTTTCTATGCTCGGGGGTCACAAGTATCGTCGTGATAAATGTCATCGGTTCTGTATCTTCGTTGGATTTACAGGTAACTTTCTACTTACCTATTTCGATACCAAATATATGTGTTACCTTATGAGGAGTCGGTATTTTTTCTTACTTTATTACGGTAAACGTCGTTGGACCCACCTGGACCTCTAACATTATGATTCACTTCATCCAGTCTACCTCTTTCTGTTTATGTACTATAACGAACACACGTCTTAGAATTTTTTTTTACTATGTTTACTTGAATAAATGTTTTGTTCGTCTGAACGTCTAAATCTCTTACTCCCTCTGACCTCCTATCCCTATCTCACCCTCAAACCCCAATTACCCATGTGTGACGATGTAAATTTGATCTATTAGTTCCCGGATGACATTTTCTTTTGCTTTTCTTTTAAGTAGACACAACTCACAAGTCATCAAAAAATAAATGTATCTACATGGTGTTAAGAAATAGGTAGGTAAGTGGTCAATTTCCTATAAACGCAAAAGTCTAAGACCGTCGACGTCGACGGCGTTTGGAAAAGTGTGTCCAAAAACACATTTGTTTTCAAAGTAAAGGGAATCTATTTGTATGGATCCGTACCCAAACAACCCAATATACCAATTCATATACAGACTGAAATATTCTTAGACGGTTTGCGAGAAGGTTTTAACACCATGGTAAAACGTAAGGGTGGTCGTTATTCACTCTTAAGATCAACGAGACTTAGGAGTAGTCGTGAACTATAACAGTCCACCACCACCACCAAACTAAAAAATTGAAATTACACACACACACCATTAGAGTAACACCAAAATTAAACGGAAGGAATTACTGAGTACCCATAACACATAGAAAAATCTACAAATAGTAGAAACATAGAAACCATTACGAGGACAAGTTTAGAAAACGGGTAAAAGAACAAATTTAACCTAACAAAGATCGAATGACTCAAAACTCTTAAGGAATATGAGACCAATGTACAAGAAATAGTTTACACACTACACTTATATAAAAGATGGTAGACACCGAAGACTATTAGATTAAATTAGTTTACAAAAGAAAATATATAGTACGAAAATCACATCATCGATTCTTTAGAAACACATTGGTTTCAGTGTTTGTAAAAGAGGACAAAAGAAGGTCTTCAAACAAAAAAAAAAAAAAACCGACGTGACCCAGAAGCATCGACACACACCTGAAAGACATCAACGCCGTGTGTCCGCAGAGAACAACGTCTGGCACCCGAGAGCCACGTGTCCGAAGTTGTCGACACCGTGTGTCCTAATTAACGAGGTACTGCACACCCTAGTAGAGACTGGTCCCCAACTTGGGCACAGAGAACTTGACCGTCCGTCTAAGAGTTGGTGATCTCATAAATCCCTTCAGGTAAGAAAATCTTCAAAACATCACTAAAAAGATCCGGGTAAACAACTGTTCTGACAGGAAAGAGGTGACTTAACGTAAACATAAAAACAACTTTTAATTAATGAAAGGATCCCGACGGTATTATTTCATAGCGTTTGGCTCACTGAATCTTGTTGTCATTATAACAGAGAGTCAAAACCTCCGGTCCTTAGACTTTAGTTCCACAGTCGTTCCGGTACGAGTGAGACTTTGGACATCCCCTCCTAGGGAGGAACAAAAAAGGTCGAAGATCATTGGGGTCGGCAAGAAACCGAATAATATGGTACTAGGTCGGACACGAGGTGTACCACAAGAAGGTAGAGAGTATAGTAGAGAGAGAATTTAGACACAGGTTTAAGGGGGAAAAACTTTCTGTAGTCTATATTACCTAAGTCAAGTCAAGTCAGCGAGTCAGCACAGGCTGAGAAACGCTGGGGTACTTAGCGTCGTGCGGTCCGGAGAGACAGGCAGTGGTTGAGGGCCTCAAGTGAGTCTGAGTGCAGGTAGCTCAGGCACTACGGTAGGTCGGTAGAGTAGGAGACAGTAGGGGAAGAGGAGGACGGGGGTTAGGGAGGGTCGTAGTTTCAGAAAAGGTCACTCATTTGAGAAGCGTAGTCCACCGGTTTCATGACCTCGAAGTCGAAATCGTAGTAAGGAAGGTTTCTTTAGGGTCCCGACTAGAGGAAGTCTTACCTGACCAACCTAGAGGAACGTTAGGTACCCTGAGAGTTCTCAGAAGAGGTTGTGGTGTCAAGTTTACGTAGTTAATAAGCCACGAGTCGGAAGAAGTGTCAGGTCGAGAGTGTAGGTATGTACTGGGGTCCTTTTTGGTATCGGAACTGATCTGCCTGGAATCAACTATTTCATTACAGAGACGAAAACTTATACGATAGATCCAACCAGTATTGAAAAGAAGGTTCCTCATTCGCAGAAAATTAAAGTACCGACGTCAGTGGTAGACGTCACTAAAACCTCGGGGGTTTTTATCAGACTGTGACAAGGGTGACAAAGGGGTATAAACGGTACTTCACTACCCTGGCCTACGGTACTAGAAGTAAAAGACTATATTACCTAATCCCGAGTGGAATTACTCCAGCAGAATTCAACCAATTTAGTCGTTTCTGGGTAAGAGGTTTATTCCAGTATAAGACTCCGTGGCTCCTTACCTTGAAGTTGTATGGAAAAAAGCCCCCTGTGTTGAGTCAAGCATTGAGGTCGACGGGTGCACGTACCCAGACAACGACCCGGCGGAGAAGCAAGACAACCAGACACACAGGAAGGAAAACGGTCACAGTGGGTCATGCGGTACACAACCCAACCGGCTTTTCAAGTAAGTCCAAAAAGGCATTGCATAACACCTGTTTAGACTTACTTAAAAGACCAGTTGGGTTATCAAAATATTATTCATAACTTTAGTCCATCACACTTAAGAGGTTGAAAGACGAAAAGGTTTAATAACTATAAAACTCATAAAAATAAGAAAACGGATGCGTAAATCGAAAATTTTAGTCAAACAGTCAAAATCGTTTTATAGGATGACCCTAAAACTAACCTTAATACAACTTAGAAAAGGAACAAACGTCAGAAGCCCCCTGTCGTAAGTCCGTAAATAGAATTCATACTATAATTGACATCCTAAAAACATCTACGAAAAATAATCCTATTCTTTCAAAGGAGATAAAGATCTAATGACTCTCAAAAATAGGACTTACCTACAACTGAAGACAGTTTACAAAGAAGACATAGATAACTCTATTAGTATACCAAAAAGAAAAAGTCAGACTATATGACTTAATGTTACTAAAAATTTATAATTTGTTGAATAGAACGTAAGGGTTCTATTTGAGATGAACCAGCACTACCATAATTAAAATACATAACATCTTGAATGACCGTCTTCAACAAGTCGTATAAGAGAATAATGGGAGAATTACGGATGTCCCGGATATCATCAGATAGAAGAAGGTAAGGACCATTATGACCATTAGACACAGAACAGAAGGACAAGTCAGACTAGTCAAACTAAAATAACTAAAGTCTCCTTGTCTAAAACCAAAGTAACTAAAAAGAGAGAAAAACCAAAAGATAACATAACTAAAAACACCCATAGAAATAACAAAAAACAGAAGACGTATGAAACCTGAGTTAAATGGTTATTTAAGTTGTTGAACCTATTATCATTTTAAGGAACTTTCATATGTTTGGTAGTTTCGAGTGAGTTCTCTTTATCTATTAGTCTTATCGGAATAGAGATAATTTTTTAACATCAACTTTTAGAAAGGTACTTCCTTTGAGGTCCGTGACCTCTGAACTATCCACTAAAATAAAGTTGTAAACTCCTTCTTTATTACGGTCAAAGATATGTTAGAAAAGGAATTTCACCTTCTTCTCCCTGATTCAGGGCTAGTAAGACATTTCGTCTATGGTAGGACTATCGTTTGGGTTCTTTCCACAATTGATCCTTTCTTTTGATGTTAGTTCGGAAGAAATACTTGTATCTACTTTTCAAGAATTTTAAATTCACTTAAAGGAAGGTGTTAAAGACTTTTCCTTTTATATTAGTGCTACTGAGTCATCCCACTCGAAATCCATAATAAGGAGTGTAAGGAACGTCCACCGAGAGAAGGGTTGGAACCCAGCGAATGTGTGTGTGTGTGTCTGTGTGTGTGAAGTGTACTTCTAAACTCCCACGACAGGCGTCTAAAGACCTCAAGAGACGTCCAGAGACAAGATGTATAAGTCCGACGAAACCACCGAAAATCGAGAGTCGTCGAGGAGCCGGGAGGACCCACGGGTCAGGACTGACGTATGAGAGAGGTCCACCAGTGTCTCGAGTCGAGTTAACAAGACAGAGAGGGGCCGAAGTCACAGGACACGTCGGACAGCAGGTCACAAACCTTCGGTATCTAAGCACATAGAAAGACCGAAAAATCGACAAGCCCAACCCTTTCATTTAGGTCAAGGAATATCGAGGTAGAACCGGTCTTCGTCTTCAGGCATTGACCTTATACTTTACTAATATAGTGTAAAATATCACAGTCATATCGGTCTAGAATAATTAAGGGCATAATAGACTACATATTTAACAAGAGCACAAAAACAACATATCTACTACGACTTCATCTGGAAAAGTACGTGTATGTAAAAACGAAGATAACTTAATAAAGGAATTCAAAGGTCCTCTTATAATGACCTAGTTTTCCATTAAAATTCTTAACGTAAATGTACAAAATTAGACGAAGGTCATATTAGAAACAATAAGTCCAAAGACGGAGAATCATGGGGACACTGTTGTCGTCCCGGTGGTCACTGGACTGACGAAGTCGGTCGAGGGTCTACCGACGAAAGTCCTTCCAAGGGTATCGTTGACCTTCGACCTTTTTGGACGGACGGGTCTAATCACTATAGTGAAGGTCGAGGACAACCCTTGAGTCCCTAAGCCCCCGTCAATCACTCTCTTTACCGGATATATATATTAAACGTCTCTCTCAGAAATTTTATATAGCTCAGACCGGACAAGAGTGACAAGGGTGTTATCGTTTCGGTTGTAGTAAGGATGACGCAGTGGTGGGGGACGGGACGTCAGAGAGACGTGTCGTCGGTCTCTCTTGAAAATTTAGGCCTCAGTCTGACCCCGAGTGGCGACGAATCCTGGGTATCCTCTTACTCTGGGCCGAGAGACAACGCGACATTCCGGGAGGACTCGGCCGACGGGGACGTCGACGAAGGCGGACGGTGTATGGGGCGACGACGAGGACGGCGGACCCAGGAGGACGGAGTCCTCGGTGTCCTGAACCGAGGGTGAAGGAAAACAAACCCAGAAACGAACCTACAGTGGATTAGGAGTCTCTTGAAAAGGACTAGTGCAATCGATGCACCGGGGAAAGAGGACTGTGGTGAAGACATGGAGAAGGGAGTCTCCTGACATCGATCGTGGCAGACCGTCGACAAAGACACAAGCGGTAGACTCAGAGACAACCCTACATTAACACCCCTGAACGCAAAAGTAAAAACGTAGAGTAGGGACTATCGGTACGAACCGAGTACCGTCGCGAGTCATTGACGACTCACTGACTTGCTTATTCCCCGTTCGGTTCCAGCCCTTTCCATCAACATACGACTCTTGACGGAAGGGTCGGGCGAGGCAGGAGGTGTCTGTCGTGGGTGAAGGAGGCGTGTAAGAGGTGGGAAGACCTCCTTTGTCGGTCCAGTGATGGAGACTCCGGGACCACTGGTCTTCACAAAGACTACTAGAGTTGACCGTACACAATGTGACTTGGTATCCTTCAACAACAAAAAACTCCAACATTACCTACCAAAAGTCGTCAACAGTATACCGGAAATCATTGGAGTTACATCTCCCAGGTTATTAATTGTCATTGGAAGGTCTTCAATCCTCCTGAGGACGAATAGCGGACTACGAAGGACTCGTAAGTGACACACAGTCCCGTCATCGCGGGAAACACAAGAGTGCGGTAGGAGTATTGGTAAAATCCTGCATTCATGACAAGAGATAGGTCAGACACCTCTTCTTTTGACTCTAAGCTTATTCACTACACTTACACGGGTTCCAATATTCGCCCCTCGGTGTCTCGACCCCACACTTAAGTGTAGACAGACTGGTCTCTCCAGAAGTGAACTTGACGTCGTGGCAGACCGGGACGTGTTTCCACCGTCTCCTACTCGACCTCTCGGCGCGGGAGGATTCCGACTACGGGGTCGTCGCACGAACGGGTCCCGAGACCCGGCGTCGCCGCACCGGCTCGAGCCCCCAAGAAGGGTCGTGACGGCTCGACCACCGGCTGGCGGTCGGAGAGCCGCCCACGGTACGGCCCCTGTGCCAATAGTCCCAGGCAAACCCTCTGACACGCACCCAGAGGAGAGCCGAACAACGAGTACACACTCCTGACCTCTATTAGACGTAGTCTTATACGACACTCCTACTTACGACTGTACTAAAATTCTTGAAGATCGAAATTACATTTTTATGAACGAGGTAGGTAGTGTCTTAAGACTAAGTTTGGTCCGGGGTGTATGGACAGTGTGACTTCCTTCTGTAATGCAGAAGGAAAGCGTTTCGTCTGTCTGTCCAGATCCTGCCGACCGGGTAATCCCTTCACCCAAGACGGTAGACAAAGAGTCGTCCTGAACAGACCTTCGTCCTCCCGACGGAGGGTCCACCCGGTAGTACTACTCGTAAATCGAGTATGTCCTCCTCCCCGACCACTGGGTCGACTTGACGGGAACCCTGTTTGACTAATCAAAACCGGGGTCTAAACGTTCACACAGAAATTTCTCTCGATTCTAAAAAAAGGACACGGATCAAAAGTTGCATACGACCTCATTTCCCAGGTATCCGACTGCAAAAGAGTCCCACGGGAGCTACCAAGAAACTGAAGGGAAAAACAAAGAACGAGTGAGTGGACTAGGAAGCTCAAATGGGTCTTGAGACGTCTGTCGTCCCTCCTCTTCTTCGGTTGTCGACAGTGGAAGCTCGAGGACAGTGGACTCTTTACCGTCTTCCTACAAATCCCGATCCACCTATACCAAGGTTTTGGATCTGCCGTTGAACAGGATTTTCTAAAGTTGGTGTAGAGGTACCAATAGAAGACAAATACAATGGAAGGAAAGTAAAGTTCCAATCTTCATTTTCCGAAGTAAGTCTTTTTCCGACTCTTTGACGCAAAGACAGCTCCGAGTTCGTCCACCACTATCCAAGAAAGACTTTCCTCGTCCACTCTTTCTCCTTCGGGACTCGCGACTACGGAGGCGACTGTTAACAAAATTTTAACTCTATGTTTAGTGTACCATGTTTCAAATGATGAAAATTTCACCTATTAAGTCACCAAACTTATAAAGTACGACTGCACACCGATTAGTGGTGAGAGGTTAAGGTCTGGTCAAAAGTGGAGGTGTCTATGGGGCGTGCGTAGGAAGGGGACGGAAGACGGCAGGGGAGAGGAGTCGGGGACCGTCAGTGAGTGGATGAAAGACATTGACCCCTAAACGAAGACGACCTATAAAGAAAATTTATCTTAGTATGGCGATAGGTAGGAGAACACTGACCGAAGAAATGGACTCGTATGACAAGAATTCCAAGTGATACCACACCGTAAGAATCGTCAAGTAGGGAGAAATGCCGACTGACTATGAGGACCTGTACGACACGGAAGGTATTTGGGGACGTGGCCAAGCACCTGTGTGCCTGACAATGACGTAAACCCGGTCTTGCGCGCCAAGACGACACTTGGAGGTACATCAAAAGACACACCTATGGACAAAATTGAAGACACCCATCCTCGTATTGATCCTCACCTTAAGACCCCAGTGTACCATTGGGATATAGAGTGGAAGACTCCTCGCAGTCTCACGAAGGGTGCCGTCGACGCGGTAGACTGCAAGGGTGGTCGTCGTCTCCTCCGAAGGTCAAAGCGGTGTAGGAACAGTTGGGATTAGTAACGGAAAGACTACTATCGGCAGGAGCACCGACACTGTACCAGAGAGTGACACCAAGACTACACGCAAAAGGACCACTGATTACTACGACTTGTAGAAACATGGACGAGTGACCGATGAATTGTAGACAAGAAACCTCTTTACAGACAAGTCTAGAATTCGAGCAAAAATTTTTAACCCGATAAACAGAAAAATAACAACTCAGTGAAAAAATTCTCCTGTTTTTCTCTCTCCGTTCCCAAATTTGTTATTGTCCTCTAAATCAATCTAACGTCGAAGTATCAAAAGGTCGACACTCACGACTTTTCACACCACCTACTTCACCTTTGCGGTCTCAGTCCACTCACCTCTATGACTGAGTCTGTACAAGAGTCACTAAGGAGTTTTTAAGACCGAACCTCCTTGGGTAAGGGCCTTCAAAGCCGTCACCGACCAGAAACAAAAGACAAACCCCCTGCAAACGAACCCGCATCTCGTAGTCCTTCAGACAGACACACCAGGAGAGGTCGGCGTCCTCACGCCCCTGACTCGTCTGAGAGGAGAACCGGGTGTCTCGCCAGCTCTTGTCGTCAAAATATCGGAGAAGTGTCACAGAAGGAGAACTTGCTTTACAACTCTTGTCATCCGAAAAAGAAAGTTCACTCTGAAAAGAAAAGGACAGTTTGTAAACGGAACGGTGGCGGGACCTGGTCGTATCGTCAGATACATATCTTTCCTGGGGGACGTCTCCCCGACACCATCTACTGAAAGGGGAAACGTGAGGACGGGCTCGTCTACAAAGACCTGGTCTACTGTGAACTCCTCGGAGGGTCGAGACTCTGTGATCCGATCCTTTAGGGTCAGACCTAGACGTCTTCTAAGAGGACAGGAGAGGCGTGTTACAGTCCACCCTCCGTCCCCGGACCGAACCTTCACCCCACTGCCCGGGAGGTCCCCCTTTCCTCAGAATGGGTTCTCCTGGAAGGGCCACCCTCCCTTCGTCCGAACAAAGGGTGCCTGGAAGCTCCCAGTGCACCTGGCAGGTCCAGTCTCCATCTCTTTCCTCCTTCAGAAGACTGTCCGGAGCTCCCCCCAATGACGGTGACAGAGGACAAAGGGGCTCAGGGACAGGGGGAGAGGGACGTCAGGAGTATGCGTCCACCTTCCTCTCGGCCCCTCCTCCCGCCAAGGCAGACCTCGTGTGGCGACCAGAGGACATTGACGGAGGTTTTCAACGAGCAACGATCGAAAGAGGTGAGGGGGCAGGTGGGGTGAGACCTACCAGGTCAGGAAATGGCCACCGCGCACCCCGGACCCCCACAGACTTGGACGTAAAGGGGAACCTATGAGACGTAACACAAATAGAGGATAACGACCAGAAGGGACGAAAATCCTTCAGTGCACGGAAGACGGTTACCGGGGAAGAGTCGGGACTGAGGCTCATACACCGGGGTCCTCTAGGACCGGTTCACGCGCGTCCATGTCGTCCGAGTCGCCGGGACGGGGTGTGACCCGCGGGCCCCCGGTGGTAGACGACGTCCACAGACCCTCCCCTCAGTGAGGGGACATAAGTGCACCCGGGATCTCTGTCGAAGAATCGCGGTGTCGGAGACACTCAGTCCGTAATCCAACCTCTTTTTCATTCTGGAGACGAGAGCCATAATACCCCTGTGCTTTTGTGTATTTTTCACAAAGAACGGAACTGGAATAATAGAAACTGGAGACTCCTTTTGTTCCTTTTACGCCCCTCTTAAACTCTCCCAGCACCCGGGGCATCGACTCTCTACTGGTGCCCTCCGAAGTCCCTTCCGACCCTCCTCACGTCATCACGGCTGGAAGGGTGGGGGTCGAGGTCCTCCTCCGCCGGCTCCTCGTCGGTCTCCAGGCGATACTGCTCAAGCCCAAGGCGCACCTGTTCCTTCCACTCTGACTCGGGGACCCCCCATTGGACGGGGGCAGGAACAACCCCTCGTGGTCGAGACACTGGGTACTGTGACGCCACCGGAGCCCGAGACCTACAAAGTGGGACTACAAGATCTTAGTACGTGTTTCGGTGTAGACTACGACTACGATAATGTTCATATGCCTCAGGAGGTCCTATAAAAACCAAAACCTCTCCCGCTCCAAGGGAAAAAAGAAAAGAAACGGTGAGACGTGTCGAACACCTTAGAATCAAGGGGTTGGTCCCTAACTTGGACCCGGGAACCGTTTCTTTCACGATTCAGGATCGGTCACCTGGTGGTCCTTAAGGGACAAAAACAAAAATTAAAATAACTAGCATTATACTATTATTTTCGTCATTACAAGTAATATTTCTTAAAATTTTTATGTAGTTTTACATTTCTAATTTTGTTTAGTTAGGAATTAGGATGTTGGACGTCTATTGACGACTGTAAAGTCACACCAAAAAGGACCGAAACACTCACAGGCAAACATGGAAAGTATTGATTCTACCATAGTATATGCACAAAAATATAACAAGAATATAGAGAAGTGGAATAAGGTACTCGTAAACAGACAGTCAATTCTATAACAAATTTCTTATAAAAGACACTGACACGTGACAGGGTAGCATTACCCGACCAGTAGCACATAGACGCTGGTCAGAAGACATTCACTTGGGGTCCGGTAGGGGTGACGAACGACGACAGCCAGAGGTGTACCCGCGAACCCTCCGACAGACGGTCTTGGGTCCCACCGGACGGTGGTTGGTCTATTGACTGACTCTGGTGGGCAGACGTCCAGTGCGTGTAAAGGTCAAGACTGCTCAGAAGGAACAACAGACCAAGTATCCGTCCATAAATACTCAATTTTCGACGTGGACTCTCCTTGTATCCCTTGAAAGATCATACTACCCTCATAAGACATAGGACTGCCCCTGTCACAAATCTACAAACAAATAACTAGGAGCTGTTTCTGCTCCGGTTGTCCTAAAAGTCCCGTCTTCCCACTTGTGGATCCCTCGTCCCTACCGCCCGAGTAACCAGACCAAATCCCCTCTGTTACTTCTCGTGTTTAAACGACAGGTCCCACGGTCCTTTCACCGACCTTTCCCCCGGCACCCAAAGTCGTCACTCTAGACCCGTCACCTGGGACTCGGACCGGGAGACGAGAGCCTCGTGTCTGTCGCCCCAGTGACAAGGGGGAGAGGTGTCTACGTCTACCGTGGGGGATAAGGCCGGTCGACGACCTCCTGGGGGGGGTCTCCGACGCGACCGTCCGGGTGGACCTCAAGTGGGTGTTGGTGCTGCACCCCCTGGAGTGGACCCTGTTCTAACGGCAGAGCGACGGGGCGAGCCTCTTCGAGGCGAGGGACCACGACCGGCCCCAGGGGGTATCGTACTCCGGTGTCCACTCCGCCCCCCGGTGCCTCCAGTACCCCTGGCCCCGGGGCGCCCCTGACTCACGGCACGGGACGGGGGAGGAGTCGACACCTACTCCGACAGACCCCGGGACGTCTTCTTCTCCTTGAGGCTCGACAGGATGGCTCTCTAGCACTTCTTGTCGAGGTTGCTACTCTGGTAACGGCGGTTCGTCCACTCCGAGACACCACCCCCCGTTCCTCACCCCCCTCCGGGGAGCCCACCGGTCCTCCGTTGGAACCCATCAGGAAAGTGGACATGTGAACACGGACCTCGGTCGAAGAAGGAACCAAGGAGATCCCCAACCCCCCTATCAGTCTTTTCAGTGGTATGGGTCACGCATAATCCCAGGGGACCTCTGAAATTTACGTCGAAAGGTCCGAAGAAAGGTCTCTAAGAGTAAGGTATCGAGACCGAGGTCGGGGTCCGAAGACATCAAAACAACTCTTCCAGGGTGACTTGGTGGCACTGGAGTCGACGTGTGGTCGACCCGAGACTGGGGGTCCCCTCCTCCCAATTGAAACTGGGTCTCGGACTCCTGGGGGGGAAGGACCCTCTCTTCGGTTGGACTCCAAACGGGGTGTGTCCCCAGGGACCGGAGGAGGGGCCCCCGGAGCCACAGCCCCCACGCCTCCGACACGGCGACGTCGACGCGGAGTGGCCGAGAACAACACCCGCCCGACGGCCGTCTAGCTCTTCCTGGACGAGGCGTGGTACGGGTCGTTGCGGACGAAGCGGGTGCACTCGCCGCAGCCCCACGGGGCGGATGCGTCCCACGAGGCTCGCGACCGGACCGAGATGGGCCTCTAGCCGATGACGGTCCCGTGCCCGTACCACTCGTGTCGGGCCCCGCTGGGTAGAGTGGCAGCCCTACCCTCCGCCCCTCCTCTCTCGCCGCCCCCGCAGGTCTCGTCCCTCTCCCGACGGTCCACGGACTCCGCCCGTGTACCAGACACCGCACTGGGGGTGTCTCCGGTGGAATGAGACTACCCAGGACGGCTGTCACACACCTCTGGACCCATCTACGGGGAGCAGGGGGACGGGACGGTCCACCGACGGACGGAGGACGAGAAGGACCTCCTCCTGCTGCGGAAGACCTACTACACGCGGTAGTAACTCCTGGACGAGGGGCGGAGGATGAAGTCGTGGTGGGACGACCCACACGTCTGCCTGGTCGCACAGGACGCCGTGGAGTAGCAGGTCATGGACGGAGCGGACCTGTCCGACGAGGTCCTCGTGCTGTATCCACTCCCGGGCTGGGCGGAGACGAGACCCAGGGCCCCAGGGTCGAACCCGAACCCACGGCGCCCAGACTCTGGAGCCCTTCACCGGCTCCTGTCATGGACCGCCGACTCCTCCTTCTTCCCCCGCACGGGGGGACGCGACGAGAGAACGAGAGACGCCGGGACGCAGGAGGTGCGCCCGGACCCCCTGCAGGGCGGGACGCCGGGGCGGAGGAGGTGCGCTCGGACCCCCTGCGGGGCGGGACGCCGGGGCGGAGGAGGTGCGCTCGGACCCCCTGCGGGGCGGGACGCCGGGGCGGAGGAGGTGCGCCCGGACCCCCTGCGGGGCGGGACCGTCGGGTGGCGGGGACCGGGGCGGCACACAGGCGTCTCGACAGCGAGTAGTGTGACGTGACCAAGGAGTGCCGGAAGCGGTCGCACCACGTGTAGGCGGACGACGACGCGGAGACCCTGGACAAAAAGATGCTCCCGAGGGACCACGACAAGGTCCGGTGTGACCCGTACGACGCGGAGTTCCACTGCGGGGTCGGGGCCGCAGTCTCCGCCGAGGGACCGTCGGGGCGCCCCGGCCGGGAGGCGGACAGGCCCAGTGCCGGAGGACGCCGGACTTGTGGTCGGGTAACCTCCCGCCCCCACAGAGAGTCCCCGTCCCGGAGGAACACGAGTCGAACTGGCACGTCCCTTCAGTGGAGCCACCGAACCCAGACGGTCCGCCACTGTGGGCGGGAAGAGGGCCGGGTCCTTCTGCTCGACTAGGTCAGCCTCTTGAGCCGGAGGTAGAAGTTGTGCGACAGTCTGTAGGGCAGCGTCGACCTCCTGCGCCTGGACGACGACCGCCTCCGGTACGCGGACCGCCCGAGCGAGTGGCGGCACCGGCACCTCCGGGTCGCGGCGTTCGTGGACCGGATGGACGACCGGCTGGTCCCGGTCGAGGACCCGTGGTGGCGGTGGCGATCGGAGAGAGTCCACCCGTGCCCTCCCTCTTCCAGGGCGAGTGGAGGCGGGGAGTCGAGGGTCCCGGGTCGAACGGGCCCAGTGACGACACCTCCCTGGTGGCGAAACGGGAACCGTGCAGAGACGGTTCTCGATGGGATAAACCCACATCCTATCTGGGTCCAAACTAAACTGGGAGTCTCGACCGTAGTCTCCGGTGCAGTCTCTTCCGTCGTACTCACTCTACGGTCAGCCCGGAGCACGCCCTCCCGAGACGAGCGACGGGGGGACACGACCCCGCGGTAGGCTCACGACTCACGGTTCGGGACGACTGGACTGAAGCACGGGCGTCCACCAGACCCACGACCCGCGGGTCGGGGTGACTGGACTGAAGCACGGGCGTCCACCAGACCCACGACCCGCGGGCCGGGGTGACTGGACCGAGGCACGGGCGTCCACCACGCGGCGTCCTGAGTCGCCTCCTTCCGGCCGTAGTGTAGCGACGAGAAGCCACTCGCGAGGCACGTCCGCCGGCCCGCGACCCGACCCGAGACTTTCACCCCGTTGCCTCCACTAGTCTGAGTGCGGGGTACACCTGAGACACGAAGGAACCTCAGCCCTGCTCCGCGTCGGTGCCGACGACAACAGAGCCGGAGTGTCCCCTCCTGCTGGACCTCCGCTACTTCCGGTTCTTGTAGTTCGTCTGCCTCGACCACCGGCTGGAAGCCCTTCGATAGGACGCACACCGGGCGGTGAAGGTCACGTGTCTGGGGTTCTTGACGTTACACCACTCAGAGCCCCGGGTCGGTGCCCACGTCCCGAACTGGCCCCGGGGTGAAGGGACCGGACTCGTCACCGGAAAGACGGTGGGACCGTCCTCGACTGGGGCCTGATGTCGTACCTCTCGGTGGTCGCCCTGGTGCTCTTGATGCACCGGACGAGCGCACCGGTGGGCGCGGCCCGGTTCCGGGACGACCTGAAGCTCGCGGTACTGCTGCTACTCGACCCGAAGGCGTTCTTGCTGTAGTAGTGCCACACACCCCTCGCCCGCGGAAGGGAACCGTCACCCACCCCACCGAACCGGTCTCGAGGCTGGGTCCTGTTTCGGTCCGTCGGTCTCGGCTCGAAGCGTGTGAAAAGGAACCGTCTAACAGAGAGTCTTCCTGCTCGTGACGACCCACCCGCTCGACTTACCGGACTCTCCACTTCGGAGGCAGACCAGACACAGCACGACCCGGCCCCCCTCCCGCCCGGTCCGGCGCTCCGACGCCGCCACGCCCCCCACACGAGCCACAGAGACAGCGGGACACAGGAGTCAGGGCAGTCCCCACCCTCTCGAATCCTGCGTCTCGGCGCGCGGAGTGCCCGAGACGAAGAGGGGGTCCGACCAAAGGTCGGTTCAAGCACCTTCAGGACCTACTCGCCTCGTTCCTCCACTCGTGTGTGCACTCCACCCGGACAGGGGCCCCCGGCATGAGGATGGGACTCCGACCACGGGAGGACCCGGGGCCCGACACACGGGGCCCGCACACCTCGCGAACACTCCTACCCCTCCCCGACCGACTCCGGGAGTCTGGGGCAGGAGGGGTGAGTCATGAGGTAGCGCCCCCTACTACGACACTGTCTCCCCCAGTGTCTGGAGCACGCTCCCTGGGAGACGGGTCGGGAGTTCCGGGACAAACTTGTGCCTGACTTCTTCGGAAGCGACGAGCCCCCGCGGACGGTGGGGACCGACAAGTAGCTCCTCCACTCACAGGCCTGAGGCACCTCGACCACCCCTCCACTGGACGAGTCGGCCTGAGACACCGAGACTGGACCATAGATGGGAGCCCAGGGACTGTGAGTGGCACGGGGGGTCCGTCGCCCGGCCCTCCAGCTCTCTCTGAAGCTGAGGCACATGAGTGCGGACCACGACACGTTCTGCATGTCCATTGGACCGCGGACGTAGGAGGACGTCCAACGGGAGGACCGTCGGACCCCGGCCCCTATCTCCCCCCCGCACCGGGCTCGGGTGATCCCGCCACGCCCGTCGAGACCAGGGGGGAGTCCAACCTACTTCTACCGTTTCAGGAGTGGGGTCTCCTCGACGACATGGCCCATTCCCCCCGGCACCCACCTGACCGGAGATCCCACCCGTCGACCCCTGTGGACTCACTGGCGACACGGGGGGTCCGACACGTCAGGCAATTGCACTGGGTGCTGCGGCGTGTGCGTGTTTACCTACACTTCGAGGCGAGGGAGTAGACGCACCCCGAGTTCACTCACACACGCGCAGGTACTCGTCCCACACACACACACACGTACAGGGGTGCCCCCCGCCCCGATTCGGCCCGTCCGCCTCCACCCGCCGCCGGTCCCACCGAGGGCTTCCAACAGGAGGTCGTACTCTGACCGGTGGCGAACTGTCCCTCCCTACGACCCCGGGCACTTCGTGACCAAGGTCACTCCACTCGTCAGTCCCGAGTGGTCCTGGACCGACGTCCGACTGCCTACGGTCGGAACCCGCCCGGTCCGTCTCGTACCCCAAAGACCTGAACGGTGGTCCGTCTCCCCACCACAGGTCCGACGCGACTGGACCCCGTCCCCGGGGGCTCTACTCGAGTCTCATGCGGTACCTCGACCACCGGTCGCTCGTCCGCGCAGTGACCGACTCGCTGGTCGCCCCGACTCCCTCCACCACTACCGCGGAGTCTGCGTCCTCCCCACCCCTCCCCACCCCCGCGTCCGACGACTCGCCCGCGGGAGGGACGGGGATCGCTCGTCCACGACGTGGACACCGACCTCCACGAGACGAGGTCGGACGGGTGGCACCTCTTCACCATGGTCGGGACCAGGAAGGACGCGTCGGGACCGACCCAGGTCTAGTTCACGCTCGACGCCACTCCTCTGGGACCCGAGGACGTCCGGGTCGACCCCCCACCGACTCGGGACGGTCGCAGACTGTCGGGGGGAAGCGGGAGGTCCCAGGAGACGACGAAGCGTAAGTCGGAGAGGGTCCTGACCCTCGAAGGACGTTTCTCTCTCCACCCACCACCCCGGACGGAGGGTCCCCTGACACCGTCAACCCCGTCCGACCGTAATCACGGCCCCCGGCGGAGGGGGTTCGCAAAGACCCACCGGCTCCGGAGTCCCCCCGGGACTCACGACCGCGACGGACACTCCTGGTGGGACCGGGACGGTGGACCGAAGGAGTGGCACACGGGTCGTGCCACTGTCCTCCCGACAGAGCACGTCCTCCTCTTCTTCGGGAACTTCCTCCCGCAGGTCCTGTACGACCACTTCGTGGTGGAGAAGTCGACCCTGTAGCTGCCCACTGCACGAGGAGGTCCCCGAAGGGGGGGGGTCGGGGGTGTTTCGTTCCTCTCTTGCCGGTCGGGACCGGTCGAGGTTCGACGTCCCAGCTCCCCTCCTGTACGAGGTCTCAAGACTGACCCGTGGCACCACCCCCCCCAGTCTCACCGTCTCTTCCCGTCTCCCACCGTCCTTGTCCATGCTCACGGGACAGGACGGTCGCAAAAATGTCTCCGGGACCCGGGTCGAGGCGCTTCGGTTGGTTTTTGGAGCACTCCTCCACCCCGCCGACTTCCGAGGACCCGTAGGCACTAAATATTTATTTGAGCAGAGACTCTTTCGTGGAGGGGCGGAGGGTAGGTCGGTCCCGACCCTTCACCGTAGTCCCAGTCCCGCACCTGTGGACCCTGGGTCGGGATGGCGGGTACAGAACAGATTGCACCTAACTTGCTCTATCTGGTCGTTCTCCACAAAAACAAAAATAAAATTTTTCAAGTGTGTCGATAGGGTGGAGGCCAAAACCACTGAGGTGGGGAGCAGGGGACACCTACTGACACTGCCCGTCCTCCGTCGCCGGTCTCGGACTCCCGGCGGAGCCCGAGGGGACGGTTGGGACCGGCACCACCGACGTCACTCCGTCGTCTGCCTTACACCCGTCCTTCGTGGGGCGGGAGCACCGTGACTATTCCTCGTCCTTCGTCCTCCCACCCCGAGTCCGACACCGCTCCACCGATGTGCAGTTTGTGTTCACTACCCGCCCTGGCGCCATTCGGCGCGGGCCGGGACCCTCGCCACCAGAGGTCCGGGAAGACACGTCTTCCGCCCCCGTCGACGTGGGTGGGGGCGGCTCTATATACACATATGCATACCGCTATATATTGTCTCCATACATGTGGACATGTCTTTGACGGTGGTTGGTATGTACCGACGCGATGTCGTTCTGTGATCCTCCGTCCCTCGGGGAGGACCCTCCGGACCCTGCGACCACAACCGCGCCGCTCCTACCACTCCATCTCCGGGTCGGGCACGGGGGAGCCCCGTTCTCTCCTGTGCGCCCGGGCCCAAGACGGAGTCGGGGCCCGGAGCGGAGGACTCGTCTGGCGTCGACCGTTCACGTGGGGCTGGAGTGTCTTCCTCCAGTTTATCTTCGGGCCGGGTACGTCCGGAGGCGCTCGGGCCCCGCCCCGGGCCGTGGCGGAGGGACCTCGCCCTTCCCGGACACTAACAGTCCTGAAGGCCGGAGTGCCTCCCCGCCCTACCCCGACCTTTCACGGCCCGCGGGGCCTCAAGAGCCCCAGAGATCGGGAGGGTGGGGGTCCTCGATGTTCGTCCTCAGGGTCACGTCGACGTTCAGCACCGGTAGCTCCTTCAGGCACCTCTTCTCCGACCCCCGGCACCACGACTCGCCCCGGTCCGACTCGTGGCCGGGCGGGCTGCTGTCGAGGTCGGTCAGGTACGACAGGTCCACGGGCAGCCGGTTCAGATCCGGGTGTGGCGACCCGAGTCCGCGTTTCACGTTAAGGCTCCACAGGTACCCCCTACCCCCTACCAGGTCCTACCGCCTCGACGAGTCGTAGACCGACACCTCCAGCAGCTACTCCCTCTCCCCAAGGCCAGGGAGCACGGGCGGTCAGTCGTCGCCATCGGGACACGACGAGAGGTCCTTCAGGAGGTCCGCGGGTCCGTCCCGGCCGCTCGGGCTGCCGCCGCCCCGCCGGACTCCCTCGAGTCGGCGCCCACTCCCGACCCGCCGGTCCCCGCTCGGCGTCCGACGACACCCCCCGCGGAAGAGAAAGGGACCGAGGAACTTTAGGCGACTCTAGAGACGGTTAGCTCTTTCGTTTCCCCACAGTCTTCGGTCGGAACTCACACTGGACGTTAACCTCGGGGGGGAATGTCGTGTATGTCTATAATCGAGTTTTACCCGGTTTCTGGATCTAAATCCTCGGTTCTGATCTTTTCTTTTCCCTTGTAGAGACACTGTGCCTTCAGTCATCACTAAAGAACCAACATTGTGGTTCACTTTCACCAGCGAGTCAGCACAGGCTGAGAAACGCTGGGGTACCTGACATCGGGTGGTCCGAGGAGACAGGCACCCTAAAAGGTCCGTTCTCATGACCTCACCCCACGGTAGCGGAAGAGGTCCCCTAGAAGGGCTGGGTCCCTAGCTTGGACCCAGATGGCGTAACATCTGTCTGCGAAATGGTAGACTCGGTGGTCCCTGCAGGAGTTGTGGTTTTCGTATCCGTTTCTTTTTTATTTGACCGGTAGTATTTTTAAGTTTTGAAGTGTGTAGTTTCTAGTGATAACTTTTACTTTTCTGGTATGTCGTTGATATGAAGTTTTTTCGATTCACTTTTCGGTTCGGTACCTCACCCTCTTTTATGAGCGTTTGGCACGTAGATCCATTCACTAACTATGGGTCTCATTGAGACTCTTGAGTTGTTTTGGGTTGACCTTTTACCTGGTTCTTCTTCTGTAAAGAGGGGTTCTTATACGTGTCCGCCGGATATTCGTGTACTCTTCTACGAGTTGTGATCATTTAGTCCCTTTCTGTTTTTAAACTCTTACTCACAACCACTCCTACACCTGGTCGACCTGGGGAACACTCACCGACCACACTTACTTTTATCACGTCGACACACCTTTTGTCAGGACGTCAAGGAGGTTTGCACTTTGTGGGTCTTACTGAGTCGGCCGTCGAGTCGGAGATGTACGCGTGGGGTTTCTTGCCCTAGTGCCTGAGTCTGTGGTCACGAGTCCTGTCGTAACGAGTGTTGTCGGTTTTCCGTCTTTGTCGGCTTTCACCCACTTCCCTATTCCTTGCTGGGTGTGCAGGTCACCTACTTCCCTATTTGTGTAACCATGACTGTGTTACCTTGTGATAAGTCGGGGTTTCTTTAAGACCATTTTCGATGTACCTTCTTGGAACTCCCATAATACGATTCACTTCGGTCGGTCTCTGTTCCTCTTTCGTCTACTGACGTGAGGGTGGGCAACTCTTGTCAGTCAAGGTCTCTGTCCTTCGTCTTTCCCCCCCTTGTCCCTCAATCACACTTCCACTGTCAGTCGTGCCCTGCTACGTTCTCAGGATCTTTGTCCCTCGTCACTACCGACGTGTTGGTACATTTACTTGGAGTACGACGACTCAAACGTGGAAAGTTTCTACTCATACCACCTTTTGGTACAATGTATATAAAATAGTGTTAATTTTTTTTCATTACGTCTTTGGTCCGAACGAGGAACCGGGAGGTCCAGGGTAGGGTCGGCTCGCGGTCTGCGGGTCGGGGCGAGGGGTGGAGGGAGAGGGTCCGAGACACCGGGAGACCCCCGTTTGTTGGGGTCGAAGGAGCCGACAGAGAAGAAGAGTCGAAGGGTGTCGGGGAGAAGGTCGTCGGGACGGGAGGGCCTCGGAGTCGCGGTGGCCGGAATTAATCCTTTCGTGGGGTCCGGGGGTGACGTCTGGGACGTTAAGTCCCTCAGAGGGGTTCTAGTTTTGGTCACTGGAACTAACAAAACATTAACTCCAATTTAGGTGGTGAAATTTCACAGGTTCGAGTACTCGAGAATGAAAAGGATGACTGTTTTAATTTAGGGAGACCTCTCTTCGACGGATAAAGAGACGGGTGCGTCTGTGCGGGGACCCCAGAGGAAGTGGAGGTCTGGTGGTCGAGTAGGGTGGTCGTCCGTTTGCGCGGAGGAAAGGTGTGGGTGGGGAAACGCCCCCTGGGGGACGTCTCTCGCCAGATCTGGACGACAGAGGGTGTCGGGGTCGGAGAGGTTGACCGAAGTCCGTCCGAGACCGGCGGCTGGGTGACAGACCCGACTCCAGTGGCCGGCGGTGGTGCTGTGCCGGTCCAGAGCCAGGGGTCGAAAGGACTCGTCGGGAGTCACCGGGACCCGGAACTAGGAGAGTTCCCACGTCGAGGGAGAGGCTAGGGACCAGTCGGAGTCGTCGAACTTGGTGGTGGGGAGGGGCGGGGGCGGTGAAGGAGGAGA
>SJYO01018757.1:92556188-92983216 GCA_006410555.1 Capra ibex
ACAACAAACCACAGTGAACAGGAAGATCCTAATGAAACTATAACACTTCTCGGGATACCTAGAAAGATGGTAGTTCTCCTTCAATCTGTGACCTGTCATAGTCCTCGGGACCGTCATACACCTACTGTAAACCGAGTACAAGTTGTTACGAACCAATATATTAGCCTTTTGTAGTGCCCACATGTTTATGACGAGGTTCGACAGACTCCAGAAACTTGTTCTTTAACTGGGACAGTACGTTTCGGAACCTATGACAACACCGTCTTTCCATCCTTTAAAAACGTGTCTATTCTTAATGTCACTTTTGAACTGGTCAAACTTAGGAACCTAGTAGTCCAAAAATTCAAGTAGAACTTAATCCTTGAACCAGCACAAACGGACACCCCGTGACACCGACCGTACACGATCAAAGGGACACACACGGTTAAGTGTGACCCGACGAGGACGGGAGAAGTCAAGAAACCGTTGACCACCTCTTTATTGTAGATAATTCGAATGGAGTCTCACCACCTTATTATGTCGTCATTTGATCTCATCAAAATCAAACCACTTGACAGAACCTTTGACTTTAACGGGTAGCACTCTCTGTATTACTCCTGATTCCGAATTCAAGAGAAAGACTAAACGGTCACATTTATAAAATCGAACGGGAAGTTTGGTATAAGTAACTTACCAAAGAGAACGTCAACCTCAAGAGAGGTGTCTGTGAGACAACGATACCGTTTGTCAATACGTGTTAGGGAGCACTACGGTGAATGATGTCAATAGTCTTGTCCATTCGAGCTGGACACACCTGGTTCCAGTGTCACAGGCGCACAGGTCCCTCACGTACGCCTACCTGGTCGTGTGTATGTCAGTACCAAGCACACACCGAACGAACTTTTGTCGACATATCGTGTTCAGGACCAGAATCGTAAGACGGAAACGCTTTAACGTACTAAAAGATCATCTTTCCTCGGAACCCAGTTAACAGACACGGACATAAAAATATTCCGTCCTTGGGTTCCGTACTTCTTCAGTTCGTCGAAATACTCAACCATCGTATGTACCCTAATACAGGGTCCGGGGTGTAAGAAAAGGGTGACATAAAAATATCGAATGGTGTCGGAGACCGATTTGTCTTTTAACAGTTTGATTAACCAGATAGAAAGGTACTTTAAGGGTTTTCATGGGTCTTTTGAAAATTGGTATTTAAACAATCGGTCGACATAGAAAATTCTTTATTAAGGGAAAAACACACGTTACCTAAGGAGTCAAAAAGAACCTCGTATATTTCAGTCGTCTAGGGTCCCATGAACAAAAAAAGAGACAATTCATGTAGTTTTCCTTGTGGAGGTTTTTGTCGAGTCATGACCTGACAAGGAATGTCCTACGTGTACTGTCACCTACCAATACAAAAATCATCCAATCTGTGAAGACGGAAGAAAAGAGGACGATTTCCTGTCTGGCACTAGTATGTCTTACGTAAGTAATTAGTACTAAACAGAGAATAAAACACTTTAGTCAGTCGTCATACGGACCGTATCCCACGACTCAACCCCGAGATTCTGTCACATTCTCGTACCGACCTGTCAGTCATGAAACTATTTCGTCGGGGTACCACCACCGAAAAACGACTTGAACACGTGATGTCGACATAAAGAGCGAAACTTTTTCAGTGAATTTGAAAAACAAAATAAATGTTTTTCAATCCACGTAAGAGGATTACGAAACATCAACATTCTTAGGTGTCAAAAAATGAGTACTTTTGGATCCCTTTTTACCCAGAGTTCAATAATCGTGGAACACAAGTTTTTTTCGTTCACTGTCGACCGTACGATATCAGAGTACGATATTAGAACCGTAAATACATGGTAAAAACCTAAAATTTGTGGTCACATGTCGCGAACGTCAGAAACATGGTTCCTCATACATTAGCGCACAGACGTGTATGGTGACGGAAAGTAAATGGAGAGTTTGATCCACCGATGTTAGTCATAAATTGACGAACACGTCTGAAAAATAACATGTAACACCAAAGGAACCCTAGTTTCTCTTTAACCACAAAAAACAAAAAAAGTCTGGTTTTAACAAAGATCTACTAATAAAGGATCATGATACAAGTAACACCTAAAAACTGATAGGATAGAAACTAATAAACGGAGTTCATCGTAATTGATGAGTTTACTTTCCCATATCCAGACACACTCTGAACAAATAAACGACATTAGTAAACGATGAACACTAGGGTAACTCTCTAAATTACGATTAGACACGAAACGGAACCGAAAGACGAAACACAACAGAACAGAACGAAAATACAAAAAACAACGGGACGTTAGGGAGTAAAGAAGCAAACAAAACACAAAAAAAAAAAGAGGGAGTACGAACAGCAACAGACGTGAACCGAAACTAACGTTTTTGGTTTTGGGTTTGACACCACGGGTATTTAGACGTAGTAACTTACAGGAACAGCGGCAACTACTGGACGAGAGACGAGGGCAGGGGGAGGAACCGGACGACACTAACCACCGAAGCAACGAACCGAACCCGACACAACACACTTGCCTTGTCAAGTGGGGTCATACCGGAAGAACGGCTGTCCATAGTAAAGACACTCTTCACAAAGTTACTTTAGGTTCCCCTCTCGCAAAGAAACCCCCTACTGGGAAGGGTTGGAGTTTGCATTCATTGATAATAAAATCTTTCATGAGAGAAAAGTCAAACAACAGTCCTAGTACGAGATTCACCAGAATCTAAAACAACAGGTCCTACCATATCGGTGTCCATCGATAAATTTATGTTTAATTTTATTTATTCTAAATTTTAAAGATTAAAGTCAACGAGTCATCTGTAAATACCGAGCACTGACGGTAAAACCAGTCGTATCTACCTCTTGTAAAACTAGTATCGTCTTCAAGAGAGCCATGACTAAATCCCCCCATGTTGTCATGACCTACCAGTATCTAAGGAAGATATTCCTTTATCGAAGAGGGTTTTTCACTTTCACACCTCACGTTCCATTGAAGTAGTAATTAACAAAACTCAAACTCCTCTTAACTTGTTTATTGGTGGTATGTCGGAAGAGTATCTTCAATTGTTATGGTTTTAGGAATCTGAGTACACATAGTATTATAGTAATCCCTAAATCCTCCAACACTCTTACTTAATAATATTTCTCTGAACCAACCTGAAGACGTTAGGTGTTCGAGAACACCAAGCCATTTACGGTTCTTTTAAAAAATTTGTAACGGATTTGAAGGAGATTAGAGATATTCTAAGTTCGACAGTTTAAAATTAAGAAAATCCTTCTTTCTTGATAAACCATAGGAAATTTATAAGAAGCCGAAGAGAAGGCTAAATTGGATGTTATTTGTTTGTCAAGTCTTGTAAAGGGTATCGTTAAGTCTTAACAATACAATGATCATTTTTGTCCCGAAGACTCTTTTTGAACCACAGAAGTTTAACCTAAGACTTCAACAGGAAAAGGAAGTCAGTGGTGACTGTATATTTTACCACCCGAGACCATGACCAAGCCCAGGGGAACTCGGAACTCTAAAAGATTGGGAACCGATTGGTCCCTTCAGTCCAGATCCAGCCAAAGGGACTACGTTTTTTCCCTCCGTGGGAATGGTGTTCAAGACACGGAATCCTGTGGTCCAGAGACTGAAACTTCACATATCCTTGGGGAGAACGTCAAGACGTCAACCGTCACTCGGACTCTCACACGCAATGACTGTTCAAGGGTCCAGGTAGGTCCGACTATCAGAAGGTTTGTGTGAAGCCTATCGTTATGGAATCCCGTGCATCGTTACTTAGACCTCGGACATTGATCCTCTTTTGTCAAAGTTACCCCTTTAGCGAAGTAAAAATACTCCTTCTTAGTGTCATCAGTTTTCAAACAACATCCACCGGAGGACACAAACACTCTGATACTTGTCTCATCCTCCGATTTAAAGTCCTATCCTCCGGTACACTTTTAAAAAATTACTTGGGGGGGGGAAAAAAAAAAAAAATGATTAGGACAGACATTGGACTTGATACATAAGAATTACGATTTTAAAAAATAATTATATTTTTCAACGAACTGACCTGACAGGATTTTTTACGGAAAAAAAAAAAATTATCACCAAATCGAGGGAGACATGTGTGACAGAAAGTATGACGATCTGACTCGACAGATCTTTGTCATTTGATCAGTTTCCGTATTTATGGATTGTGATTCTCATCATCCGTTCTAAAATTTTCCTTTTCTTTTTTCATGTTTAAGTACGAAAATCTAGAATGACCCAAGAGGACAGTCACCCTTGTCTCCATGATATTTCAGTAAAGGGTTTTGTATCCGTACATTTGCACGCAAAACGCCCTCGATTCTTGCATGGTCGACATAGGAACTATCTCAGAATCTAAATTTATTAGAATGTCCCACCCCCAAAAATAGTAAACCAATAATCTTGTTATCAGTTGAACAATAAGAAGGACACAACGAAAAAGAATAACATAGGAGAAGAAAGGAATCATGTTATTTATTTCTTGTTAAAAGTTTCTCTTTTTTACTATGAGACCTAGGACTTGACATTCATCAAGGGGAACTCATCATGTGAAAGTAAAAGGCAGAACGAAAGTAAGAAAACCAAACACGTCGGTCACACCACTACCATAATAAGAACCCGATTCAGACATCGGATGTAGATCCTCTGTTCCATCTTTACAATTTTTAGCTCCGATACCAAATGTAAACGTAAAATAATTGGGAGGGATCACAAAACCACGAGAACACTCCGTGGTCCGGCGGAGACGAGTCACGGCAATAAGGTCGGAACAGGACACACAAAAGGTTGGCAAAGTATTAGCGGAGGAAATAACACTGTGGAAAGTCTCCATGTCTTCACATGACCATGATCTGTAAGGACCTTACCTGTCCTACCACAGTCTGAGCCTCCAAATTTGTCGTCAGCAGAAAAGATAGTGAAAAATGAGGTATTTTACTGACTTAAATTGACGCAAACTCTAAGTGAGATGGACAATGTGATTTCTCGAAAATTTGTGACAATGAAGTCAAGAAACCTGTACTAGAACCGGTAGAAAACTTAACAGTCTTTTGCTCTTTATGGCCGTGAAAAATAAACCAAGTTCAAAACCTAAATTGAGCTGCAAAACGGAAACGTCCAAACAACTCACATGTCTCACACCCTCTTTCTACGTAGTCTAGACACAGGAAGTAGTACTCTAGTAGACCGGTAGCCCCACTCCGTAGTCATAAAAGGGGTCTGAAATCGTTCAAAAACAGTAGAAACGTTACTAACATAAAATAACAGTTTTAATGACGGAGAATCTTAATAAGAGACCTAACCCTTTTCCAGTAATTTTAAGTCAAAACCTTGTCATTAGTTGGACCTTAGGTCTTGTCCGGAAGAGAATGATGTCACACAATCAGGTACATCTCTGTGAAGAGAGACGACCAAGTGACAAAGATTTAAGAAACCACCAATAACACGTAGTTTTCATTTATATCTCCTAAATAGTTATCTCCATTGTGCTTTAGACATCGTGGATCTTTGATCTTTCCTTTACAATCTGTGTTGATTCACAATTAGTGAGCCAGTACAGGTTGAGAGACACTGGGGTACCTGACATCGGGTGATCCGAGGGCACAGGTACCCTAAAAGGTCCGTTCCTATGACCTCACCCAACGGTAAAGGAAGAGGTCTTATAGAAGGGTTGGGTCCCTATCGTGTGCCGAGAGGGTGTAACGTCCGTCCGAGAAATGACTGACTCGGTGTCCTTTCGGGACTTTCACAACACAGTTGATTTGAACTGTCTACAACTCACAACGATTATAGCGTCTCCTGTCTGATCTACTATGGTCATTACCTCTCGTGGTTTTGCTGCTGAAACAAAGACGGAGACTCTCTTGTAATGTCACTCTAACATATGACTTACCACCGGGACCAATCTGAACTTAATAAATTTCAGAAAACCCGTCAACCTATTGTCCATTGTACCCACAAGGGGTGACTTTCCGTCTCTATGCACTTTTACTACTCTATGTCTGAAGTCACTTGATCTATGCGAACCCGGAGTACAAAACAAAGAACTCATAAGAGGTGTATAGATGGGTCCGACGTATAGTAGTCACGGAAAGTGCCTTTATTCACCTAAAAACAGGTAACACTGTGACGGTTCACAAATGACGGTGCCGATGGAGAGAGAAGTCCTTACTCCGACGAGGGTCGAGACAAGTTCCCTTTCCAACCCCTCCCCTACAGACACGTAATTCACTGAGAGTAGTTCTACCCTCGAGATGAGAGAGGAGACGAAAAAAGGACCTGATTGAACTACGATCAAATCTCAAGCACCCCCTTTTCCTCCGATTTATTGTTTAAAGGTCTTTTTTTTTGTGATTCCTTTTAACATCATCCATTCGAACAGAAAACTATCCAAAGAGAGAGAGAAAAAAAAAAAAAACGAAAAAATAAAAAAATTAAAAGTTTAGAAATTAAGAATGTACACAAGGGTTTGTACTTGGGGGGAGGGTGGAGTGAGGGGTATTGTAGAGACACCCAGTAGGGGTACGTGGTCGGGGTTCGTATCCAAAGAGAAGAATTAATGTCTCATCCGTTCCTAGTACTCTGAACGTCACTAGGAACGTTGACTTCCAGTCGGTCGACCAACTACTCATGAATACACAACAGGTCAAAAAGAGTTTTAAGATGAATACGTGTGTAGGAATACATTAAAGTCCTTGTTTCTCTTACATGTATATTTTAGATAAGTACGACGAAAGTTTTACAGGGAAAAATATAAGGGTGACCATTGTATTTGTGAAGACGATTACACTAACTGATTTTTTATTTTAAAGACGAAATTAGACACTAAGAAGTGGTAGAAACGTGTACATTTGATCAAATATAAGAGAAACATAGAAAATGGATAAATAGAAAAAAGAGAATTACAAAAGACTTTCGAGAAACATATAACCAACATAAAGAGGGTCCAACAAAAAAACAAATAAAAGTTGGAATGCGTATGTATTCTATCTAAGACATCTCACGCAATAAACTTTACGAGGAGATTCAACAATTTGTTTCAGAACCAAATGTAAAATCTAAACAGACACTACCAACAAATTTCTTCTGACGTGCTTGATCTTTTCTTTTATTTAAAAGACGATTTTCATTCAAGGAAAGAATGTCCATTTAATACCCTTTTGAAACGAACTTTGTAGTAATTTTTAATTGTAGGTCTTACTTAATAAAACAAAGTTGTAATAAATTTTATAAATTGGTTTGATTTGTTGTTTATCAAAAAGGTACTACATGAACTTCAACTTGACATCATAGGAAAAACCACACTTCAATGAATATGGATTATTACACATTTTTTCGCGTCTACATAAAAAGAACAAGGTTGTGTAAAGGACTGTCTCCGGTCGTAACGGTAGGGCACTCACTAAGGGAGTCAAAACACCTCCCCGACGTAAAAAGTGAACCACCCACCGTTATCAAAATCAAGACCTCTATCTACGGACACGTCAAAAAACGACAAGACACAACAACAAATCAGCGATTCAACTCAGGTAGAGAAACGCTGGGGAACCCGACGTCGTACGGTCCGAGGGGACGTGCGGTGATAGAGGTCTCAGACGAGTGTAACTACCGGTAACTCAGTCACTATTAGAACGATCACAACTTTTTCGTCTTCACTCTATGCCATAACTTTAAACTGACCATCATTATTTACACGTGGAACCGATGAGGACTTGAACAGTTAACATTTAGGATCCTGACGGTAGATGGTCCGAACCCTGTAAAGACCTCTTAGCACACTTACTCAAAGACTCCGCTGTTTTAGTGGGACTCAGTCCTCTCCAGTGACAAGCTCATCAAGTACGAAGACTGTTTTGACACCTTCAGTTTGGTCCGTACTTTCGTTCCATACATCATTAAAGGGGGAAAGAATAGACACCTAGGTGTCAACGAGTGTGTATCAATGACAACTACTAAGATTAGACTTACTTTACAACATGAAGAAGGGAGGTGATACTTAACATATCTAAACATCTATCACCTCTCTACCGTCTTAGGAAAGGTATAGCTTGGTTTCGGGAGAAACGGAAGCTTCTTTAGCTACCACAACTGAACACGAAGAAACCATACGTACAAGTCCTCATACCGAGACTGACGGGAGGCGGGTTGGTCTCCATCCTGAAATGACACCGATGAAAGATTAAACACACCTTCAAACTTTAATGTCAGTCCACTTGTTCGTATCACCTATTCTTTTACAAACTACACGAAAAAAACCTTTACATTCAAGAGTTCACACATCACATCTTCACTTTGTTTCTTTTTATCTTTTATGACGAGAAAGTACAAGTATTATTGTCCCTTTCTCTATACTTACCGTCGGATTTTATACTGAAAAGTCTTTTACATGAATTTAGATCCGACTCATGGAAGAACTCTATATTTTCTTACAGTGTGTTTACTTCATCTCATACCACATCTTAAAAGGTGCATCATATTTCCGGTCTTATTCTCAGACAGTCTTACATAAACCTAGCGAGTCATCACTGATTAATACGACACAGAGTCCGGGACGATCCACGACTCTATCATTATCTCGGTGTCTGGGTGTTTTGAGGGGACTACTCGAGTACTAAATCAGTAAATGGATTTATTTACATTATGACACACTATTCGTAATTTTTACTGTTCCACTCGTTTCCCGTGTCTCTTCTCTCTACAGAAATCGGTGTAGTAATCTTTGAATAATACGTTGAACTGGACCGAAGAAAGAGGAGCAAACTATGTCCTCTCATATGTATAGTATGGAGCTATCACAAGTGAAGAAGGCAGGATTTACGAACTCCTGACGTCAGATAGTACTTTAGGATTAACCTATAAACCTTATACAGTTCTTTAATCCCATTCGTATTTTTGTTTACGATCAAAATTTTTGTTGAACAAATTCGACTAATCAAAATTTGACTAGTGGTGACACCATAAAACCACTCTATGTCATGCACGTTTATACATTGAAAAACAAAAAAAGAGAAGGTGAAACCAAAAGTAGACCGTCTTGATATTAAATCTCTGGGAAACTTTAACAACCGAAACGGTACCCTTTCTTTGCCTATAACACTACGATCAACGTGGGTAGGGCTTAATGAAATAAAACAAGTTAATTCGACAAACTATGTCAACCTAAACTTCTCGGTCTTGAAATATTTGACGTGAACCAGGAAAGTGTGGAGACTCATAGTTTTGGAAGTATGCCCAAGGAATGGAAGTTCCATATATACACGAACTCTTACAAATCGTGGAGTGGAACGTCCAATAAGGAGGACTATAAAACGTAAAGTAATTTGAGAGAACAACTGTACCTAACTGAAAAGGAAACGTAACATCGAAAACAAACCAGAAATTTATGTTTAACTCCTAAAAAAACTAGGTCCCAATACGGATCAAGACCGTATCTAGTGTGTGAAGTACAATAGAACCCCTTAACAATCAAAGACATGACTAACGAGAAACACCAAATTTCACCTCGTAAGAAAGATCTTACCTACTAGAAAGAGAAGTTACAAGGAAAACAGACACAACAATCTATGTGTTGTCCCGTATAAACCCGCACAGGCGGTTCACTTCCTCTACTGATGTAGAAGGTAACGGTGGGGGGACTGGTCTTCTATGGGTTCGGGTTCGCTGACGTCCTCACCATGTTTTTCTACGAGCTGTTTCGACACAGGCTCGCTTAGCAGGTACTAATATTCCAGTCCTGCCCCCTACTGTCGTGGCACCGAATTGATCAGGATGACGAGACATAAACCGAATAAAATGATGGAATTCTTTTTAGAACACAAAGAAGAGTGAGAAGGTACATTAAATTCTACTTCAGCTGAACCGTTTTGTAAACTGTTGGCAAACACTGACATCCCACAGAGTATTATTCTTTGAACTTGATAATTTACAGAGTGGACAAAAATGAGTACCCCTCCTTTTGTACTTGACCATAACAGGATTATTTGTCGGGCCTTTTAACAAGAATCGATATACCAAAGGTCATAGACATTGACCCTAAAAAGACTTGTATAAAGAGTCATCTTTGACGGTCATAAAGATCCTAAAAACGTTCCGGTCGCACGGAGGGTAGTGTGACGTAAGACAGAGTCTTAGCAACCTCCCTACCCACACTTACGACGACGGAGACGGAAACAAGGACTGTCTCCGTAAACAGTGAACCAATGTATTTCCGTCTATTAGAGGGGTAGGAGTGCCCTTCTCCTTTGTCCTTCGGTCTTTATGACTGACGTCTGGTCTGGAAAGGGACAACCACTGCGACAGAGGGGTCCGTGGTCCGAACCCGTGTTTTAGGGACGACAGAAGGTCTTCTGTGTAGACCAAGAAACGCGAAGAACACAGGCAATCGACACTGAGACGACGATATATTATTTACGAAAAAAAAAAGGGGGGGTTTTTTTATCTGCAACGATAAACAAGAACCTATAAAAGTGTCCTATAAAATTTTGTTCGATGACTTCTAGCTAACTGTTCGCGCTTCCTTAACGGAATGAAACTCCCTCTAAAGACCGGGTTACAGGACCTTCTCTCGTAATTCCTTGACCTCGTCCTCCTCCTCCTCGCCTTCGCCCTCCTCTTGTGGTCGTTACTCTCGTGTCTACACTCGCGAGACGCAAAGGGAAAAGGTGGAGACGGAGGCGAGTATACTGGGCCTGCACTCGACTCCGAAGGTTGCCCGGGACTTCGAGATCGAGAGATTTAACCCGTCCGCGCCTTATAACCACATCTATTCAATCATACCAAGATCAAATCTCTAAAATTCGGGAAAAACGTGGTCTGGAGTAAAAATTTACCTTAGGACCTAAAGATCATTACCTTTGGGACCTCTTGTCTTGTAATGGACAGATCTTGTACTGTAACTATTTGACAAAGACGTTTTCAGACTTAATACTTACAAAGTCCGGAACGTCCGGTATATAACAGAGGTCGTGCAAGAAAAAAAGAAGAAACTTGTTGACAAATTCACATTTTTGGTAGTAAGAATCGCCATCTTTTTTGTTTAGACCCGGTCTCAAATGGTCAGGGGGGATGTCTTCGACGGAATATCGTCCAGTAGACTGTTCCAGTTTACTGTTCCAAAGGAACGGTAAATAAAGGGACGTCATACACAGCCAACGGGAACGACTCAGACTTGATGACTTTAGTGGGAATCAGATTCTTAAGAAATATCGGACGTTAAATCTGAGGAACTAACTTACAAAAAGTTCCAAAAAAAAAACAAAAAAAAAATTATCAGGGACTTTAAAATCTTTCACTCAGCTTCCTTTATCTTGGTCCCGGAAACCGAGGGATGCGGGTACGTGTGAAGTGATGGACGACGAGTGAGGAGAGGTAGAAGTCTAAACCAAACCCGACCGAGGTGGACTCCACAGAGGACCAGGCGTCGAAGGCGACCGGTTTCTCGATTCCGACGACAACAGATTACTTCTCTCTAGTCGTCTCTCTAAAAAGTCACCCTCTTTTAATTACGTTTTTGTAATCATTTGGAATCAAATGTCGAAATTTTTCTTTCTCCTCGTTACTTCTCTTTCGTCGACAATCTTCCAATACTAGATAACGAGGTAGTCTTTGAACAAGAATTGTCAATAATTGTTTATTGACAAGATTTAAACATTTGTCAGAGAATCGTTTCTCAATGATTGTAGAGAACAAGAGAGGACGATTGGACGTCCACTGTTTCCCTCTGTCGTTTTTGCGATTTTTCTTTTTGTTGTTCTTTTGATCGTTTTTGTTCTCGTCGGACTCAGCCCCGTTATTCTTCTTCGGTCCGTACGGGTTGCATAGGTTGCTGGAGAGTGTCTTCAACATACGGTGGTACCTCTTCGTGTTTCTCCATTCTCTTGTCGGGGGTCTCATCCTTTTGGTTCCGGTCCCAGGAGGTCTTGACGGGTGGTATCAACCATAAATACTACACTCGTGGTCTAGTAAACTTTGAGTCTTCCTTCTTTTAGTATGACCTCTTCCTTTACCGTTGGGGGAGGTCATGGAAACGGGCCTTTTAGGGTACCTACCTCCTCGGACCATCCGATGTCAGGTACCCCAGCGTTTCTCAACCTGTGTTGACTCGCTGAAGTGAAAGGGAATCCTTTTTTTTTTTCTTTTAGTAAACTCCCTCTTCTTTCGTTTTTCTCCCATCACTCTTGTACTTTACCATTCCACAGAATGAATCTAGACATCGACAATGTTTCGATATACCACAACCCTCTTCACATTCGTTAAACAGACTGGGATAACAAACATTGGCAAAATACAAACACAAAGACAGGTAACAAGTCTTCTGCCCGAACAACCTATAGAAAACCCATAGAAACACGAAAACGAAATATGGTTTCGGGGAATCTTGAGATAAACCGGTAAGTTCAAAGATTACCTTGAAACCGCTTTGATTACTTACAAAACGGCATGACTTTCCCTTAACCGTTTACCTCTCCTAACTTCTTTTCAAGTTGAAACTATATACGTAAGTACTTACGGAAGTGTCGTTTCAATTTTGAACCTTAATAAAGTAATAACCAATAAACAACAAACCCTTATCTTGACTCATACAACCCCAAAAAAGGGGAAGTTGTAATAACAACCATTCTACTCCGTAAAACTTCCCAGTACAACCAAACAAATTTGTAGACAAATAGAGGTACAAGCCTGTAGTCCAAGAATGTCCTTCTCCGATAATTACACCTCTCCCTTGACTACCAAACTAAAATCCACACCTTAAGACTGTATTGTCGCTAATCCTTTCCGGGAATCTCATACAACATTATCCATACTGAAGTCAACATCTATGTAGTAGACTTCTTATACACCCATCATCAGAGGACAATCCTCAATCTTAGATTACATTAGTAAAATAATTTAAATCCATAACAAAATCGAGATCCCACTGTAAGTCGTCAGTCAGTGCTACCGACAATAATCTCCAACCGGTATCCCTCAGTGGTCCACCAAACTAGACGGGGGTGAACAATCTATGTCATGAAGGGACACACACTAGTGTAAAAGTCCTGTGAGGAGGAGTGAGACACTCACGAACGAAACTCGGTGTCATCGTTTGGGTCATAGTGTCAGGGGGGAACTCGAAAATTGAGACCGAAACTTGCAGAAATGAGTCACACCTACGAGAACAGGACACAACAAGCACCGCACACGTTAGAATCAGGGTACAGGGCGGAGGGTGGGGGTGGGCCCCGACTTGGGTACGGGAACGTCACCGTCCCGTCACAATTGGTGACCTGGTGGTTCTTTCAGTGACACAAGAAAAAGATCTGAGAACAAGATACGGTTGTAACGACGGGTCTATATATTGTTTATAATAACGGTCAAACGTATCTAAAAGTCGGAGTTTTTTTACCTGTCCAATATCACCCGTTATGTCGTCAATGTTCAAGAACTAGAGAACTTCCAAGGGAAAATGTAAAATAATAATGTCTTTATCGTCGAAGGAGAACATCGGAAATTTGGTCACCAATACCCTTAGTCACCAACACAACACAAAAATTTGTTTTTAAAAAACAAAGACATCGTTCCTTTTTCTAAAACGAAAAAATAAGAAGGGTGGGGATGGTTAAAAAAAAGGAAGGTTTGAATGTCCTTTCAAGATGTCTTCTACGGGAGGACAACGAAAGTCGATCTAAGTAGTCAATTGCAAGATGACGTAAAATAAAGTCATTCGAGGAAGATTCTGTCTCCTGTGCGAGACGTATTCGCACGACACTGAAGTGTGAGTCCTTTGGAGAGGGGACGGTGGTGGAGGGTAGACGAGGAGACGACGTACAACTCAACAGAGTCAAGGACCGAAATAAAAGAAATTACTGTATCCGTAAAACACTTCTGAGGTCCGGTCAACGAAACATCTTATAGATAGGCAAACCCAAAAAGACTAAATAAAGGAATATTAATCTCAGTCCAATTTGGTACCTAACGTAGAATTATCAACTGGAGAAACTTCATCTTACAGGGGACATACCGGGACACAAACTGGTAAGAAGAAAACTTCTTAATGACTTACTCCATCTTCTGTATTCTACGTCCACAAAATCCGGGTGACATCAGTCAAAGTCTTTTCTCTTGTTTACGCACTTCGTCCTCTCGCGCCCGACGCGGCACATCGGAACGCCCCACCGGTGTCTTCCTTCGGTCCGGACGGCCGGGGGCCCACGTCTCGGACCGGTCGACGGACGTCACGAGTCAAGGTCTCAGGTCTCCCCTGACAGACACAACGTCCAGAAGAAACACTAGGCAGAGTAGCGACCGGGACGGCGGTTGAGGGACGGAGGGTAACAACTGGGGCTGGGGGAGTAGGGGACACTGGACTACCTACCCGCCCTACGGAAAGAGTGGGAGCGTTCCCTGTTCGTGGACCTCAAGAGCAGTGACGCTTCTCGGGTCACCAGGTGGTACACGTACGACCAACTCGACGTGTGGGTCTCGGTCCTGGCGAAACAGATGTGGACGTTGCTCACGTTTGTGGTGCACCTCTGAGCGACCGTAACGTGGCACACACTCCACCCAGGGAACCGCCCCTCCCGACCCCCTAAGGTCCATGGACTCTCCGCCAAGTCTCCACCACGACCGGACTCCCGTCGGAGGCCCCGGTCACACTCCTGGTCTTGTCCGGTCCACCCCGGACCACAGTCTAAACTTACCAACCCGATTTCTTCGAAAGAAATTTTACCCCGAAAAGTCGGGTTCGTCCTATACATTTACGAAAACTTACCGCACTTAGAACCTCACAACTGGACGCGGACAAAAGGGGTCCTAATACTGAACACATAGTGGACGATGTTGTGATTTTTGGTGCTGGTGTTCTACCTCTTCGAGCCCGACCCCGAACTACTGCTCTCGTTGTTGGTCGTCCGGCGGCGGTGTGTCTCGGGGCCTCTGAGGGCGGCGGACTCGTAGGTCGCGACGTAGGTCAGCGACCACGTGCGGACGGTCACGGCGTTGCGGTTGACGAGCGACGGCAGGACGGTCTTCTACTTCGCCCACCACGTCGTGTGGTTCCCGACGTTCGCGTTCTGGTTGCCGCCGACGGGGTAGACGTTTGTCGAGTAGCGGGACACGACGATGGTGCGGTTCGTGACGGTCCTCTTGTTCACGGGGCACGGGAAGACGGAGTTGTAGTTCGTCTTCGAGGCCGTCGTCGTCGACGTCGTGGCCGAGGTCGTCCGGGTCTACGACGCGGCCGCCTACCGGTCGTACGTCGCCTGACCGCACCACCCCGTCGTCGTCCCGGACGGGAGGGGCTGGGGACGGTGGGGTTGGTGCGGCTGTCCGGTCGTCGGGTGGTGCGGCGTCTGTGGGGTCGGGGGCGGGGGGAGAGTCGGGGTCGGGTGTGGAGGGTTGTTGTACGGCGGGATGAACGGATCCTGAGTTCGACGACCGGGCCACAGGGTCCCGTTCCGTCGTCCGGTTCACTGGGGGGGCTGGGGCGGAGTCTGACGAGTCGGGGGTGAAGGCCCTGGAGGTGGACGTCGTCACCTTTACCGGTACGTCTAAGTCTCCCGTCGGCTCTGCGTTGCGGTCTACCGGGTGCACGTTTAGAAAGTCGCCGGTTAGGTCGTGGTCTACGGCGTCTACTGAGGGTACCGGGGGTACCCATACTTGGGCGGGGGGTACCGGTCTCCCGGACCACCCGTAAACCTCGGTCCCTACCCCGGGTGGCCGTACGTCGTCGTTGGGGGCACCCGGGTCCCTCCTGACGGGGGCGGGGTCGTCGACGTCAGGCCCTACGGGGCCGGTCGGTACTACAGCCACAGTGTCGTACCCGTCGGGGACTTGTACGGAGGGGTCTGCCCGGACCCGGTCCATCCACACTCGGGAGAGTTCGGTCCGTGACACAGAGTTGTTCGGAATGTCTTGGAGGACGCCTGAGAGTCCAGAGGGTCGAGGGGGTACGTCGTCGTTGTCCACGAGTCATAGGAAGTACGGTTGGGGGTCGATAACCGACGCAAGTAGTTTGTCGCCCGACGGTTCATGCGGTTGAGGTTGGGCGTCGGTGAGGGGCCCGTCGGCCCGGACGTCGGAGGGCGGTACGGTCCAGTCGTCCCCCAGGTGAGGTCGGGGCGGTACGTCTTGAACTTGGGGTACGTCCGTCCACAGGGCTCCCGACCGAACGGGGTCGTCGGGTGTGTCGTCGTTGTCGAGGGTGGTGGGTACCCACCCTACTCGGGCGTCCGAGTCGTCTACTTGTACTTAGTGTCGTGGTACGGGAGCGTTAAGGCTCTGTAGAACTCCGCTGTCGTCTACAACGTCGTCGTCGTCGTCCCTCGTCCCGGTCCCTACCCGGGCCCCGAACGGTTGGTGTTGGTCAAGGTCGGGGGTGTCCCGCACCCGATGGGACGGGGTGTCGTCGTCGGCGGCGGTGCTTACGTCGTGGTGTACGTCGTCTACGGCGTTCCCTTGTACCCTGTCTACCCGGTCGAGGGTGTCCGGGACCCTCGTCTCCGCCCTCGGTCAGATGTCCGGATGGTCGTCGCCGAGGAAGTCGTTGTCTACCCGAGCGGCCGGGTCGGGTTGGGGTACTCGGGGGTCGTCGTGTACGAGGGCTCAGTCCGAGTCAGGGGTGTGGAGGTTCCGGTCGTCTAGGGCAGAGAGAGGTTAGTTCACGCTAGAGGGGTCGGACAGGGAAGAGGCGCCGGCGTCAGGGTCGGGGGGGTGAGGTCGGGAAGGGGTGCCTACGTCGGAGTCGGAAGAGGTGTGGTGCAGAGGGGTGTCTGGTCAAGAGGTGTAGGACCTGACCAGCGACGGGTCCCGTTGGGGTACCTTGTTCCCGTAAAACGGTCGGGCCTGGTCTTAAGCTACGAGAGAGTCGAACGATCGTTAGGTCCGTACCGTTTGGAGGTACCACGCTCGCGGTGCCTGGACCCTGAGCCGTGGCTGTTGAGTCTGAACTTAAGTTTGGAGAGTGTCTCATGTGATCTGTATGTGATCTCTGTGGAACATCATAAAACCCTCGTTTTTTTTTTTAATAAAAGAGAATTCTGAAAAACATGACGTTTGTTAAAAAAACTTAGAAAGAATCGGATTCTCTGTTAAAAGGAACCTTGTGTATTCTTGACACGTCATCGACAAACACCAAAGCTCGTTTGTACGCTCTACTTGGACTCCCCACTATCTTTTGTTTCTTATATAAAAACAATACCGACCAATGGTGGTCGGACAAAAAAAGGGAACACACAAACCAAGTTCACACGTGACCCTCCTCCGACTCCAGACACTTCGGTTGGTGTGCGAGGACGGAACGTGGAGGTTATCCAAAATAATAAAAAAAATTTAATTACTTTTATACATTATAATTATCAATAATAAATGACCACGTCTACCAACTGTAAAAAGGGATAAAAGGAGTGAAATACTTTCTCAATTTTTTCTTGTAAAGATTTTGGTCTCCTGTTTTCCCCAATTACAATGAAATTTTAATGTAAGATATATATATATTTATATATATTTATATATAATTTTATGGTTAAAAAAAAGAGACCCACGTTTCTGCAAGTAAGAAAATTTTTACAAATTTTTTTCTTTTTTTTTTTTTTTTGGGGAAACGAGGGGAGTTCAGTTGAAAACACGAGGTCTTTTAAAAGATAAGGCATTCAGACTAGCATTTTTGAAGTTCATAATTTCATTAAACATGTACATCTCTCTTTTTACTGAAAAAGTTTTATATGTCCCCGTCGACGGTTTAACTACATAATATATATAACACCAAGACAAAGAACTTTCTTAAAAAAAGCAATAAAAATGTAGATTGTTTCCTTTTTTAATTTTTCTCCCATTCTTTGCTAAGGTCACCCTACTAAAATTGTGCGTCTTACAGGGACCCCAAAGAAGACACGAACGAAAGAAGGAGGAGTGGGACGGGGGTTGGGGGGGGGTGTGTGTGTGAAAGACATTTTGAACTTTTATCTTTCGTTTTTGGGAGTTGAACATTTAGTACGCTAATTTTAACTAATGAATATTTATACTTGAAACCTAGTGACATATCTGACAATTTAAACTAAAGAATAATGGATAACAATTTATTTGGCACACTCTGTCTGTGGACTAAAACAAAGTGAAGAACGCCAACGTAGAAACACAACCTTACGTAGCCAAATTTACGGACTGTGGATCCTAAAGCCCGCCTTCCACCTTCGTGATCGAATTGTCGGGAGGGATTGATAATGTACTTCACTAAAACACTATTCTATCTAAAAATATTTAAGTAGGTTTTAAGACCTTTTTCTGAACAGTCCCTTTTTCTGTTCATGGACGATTTGCAATTAAAATAGGTAAACTTAACTATGCTCGGAAGTAGTCGGACTATTGTCGAGGAGACACCAGGGGATACATACTGACATACCAGAAGTAAGTCAGTGGGAGTAGAAGGTCCTCATTCTTCCTGGTGGATTCTCCTCAGTGTGGACGACTTCAGTGTCGAAGGTGACCTTCGACTCCGTTGTTATGTCGGGACAAGAGAACACTATGTGTGAAATAAAACGACTGACGGTCGGTCCTTCAGGATCCCCATGCTCCGACATCCTTTTCTGTGAGACCTTTATTTTGGGTGTTACCCTTCCGACTCTCTCCGATCAGACTATGACTCTGCCACAACTTCTTGTCTTTCCCTTGGCCGGGAAGGAGGTGTCTTATAATGTAGGCGACGCCTGTTCAGACTATTCAGTCTTCCTGGGACCTCACTCGACGAGACCGTCGTAAACCGTCCAGAAGGAACAATGAGATTACCTCGAAATTAAATGTGACTGAGCTAGTAGACGATTTCCGATTCCTTTCTTCTGGGAGAAGTTCATGGAATTAAGTTTGAGGACAAACCGGAAACGTGATCAAATGAACCAGAGTCGTTTTTATTGGTCAGACAGGTACACTCCACCTGGTCGTATGAGTCACGGGTGAGGTCTTTTACAATGGGTCGCAAGTGGACGGAGTCCAGTCACCAGGTCGTCTGTATGTGCGTCGCGGATGCAAGACACGGTCCGACCTGTTGTGTGCACCTACCCCACGTCGGAACGGGAGTCCGACCGGTCGATCACTAGATCTTCTTTTCTGTTACTACGAATTTATTCTATTTCACCTTTCAGAATTCGCCATGTTCGTCCCTTGTCCTTCATCCCCATTTTCGACCGATAACCCTTCAAAGACCCCTCCTGTCGTGAATTGAAAGGAGACACCCCTGATAGGTGTCGAAACACCCCCTCTACCTACCCTAGGTCTCCTCTCTCCAGTCCTCCCAGAGGCGGGGACTTCTCTTCAGTCAAGGATGACCCTTTTTTTGTCGAAGTCGAGGTGCACTGTCTGGTCTCTCATCTGCACTCACGGACAATCTCTTTCCAGGGGTCACACCAGGGGTGTCGGTCTCTGGGTCCCATCTCGACTCGCGGGTCGTCCCTTCTGTGAATCTTAAGGTAGATAGAGGTTCGTCAGGTAAGGGTCCCATCCATTGGGATCGGAGAGACCGGTTTATGTCGACCTAACTTCACAATTGTAAGCGTTAAAACGTTCCTCCTTCATCCCTGTCTTTATTAATTTACCCCTCCTCCTGTGTTCGACAGGAATGGGTCCGGTCTCCGTCACGATCCCTCCCCTTTATACACTATGGTCTTTCGCTAAGGTCACAAAGACACATAAACTTTTAATAGTGTTACTTTTCCAGATGTGTCTTCTTGACATGTTTTTCCTAGAAGTGCTGGTCCTATTAGTACTACCACGCTAGTGAGTAGATCTCGGTCTGTAGAACCTTACACTTCAGTTTACCCGGAATCTTTCGTAGAGATGTTTGTTTCGATCACCTCCACTACCTGAAGGTCATCTCGATAAAGTTTAGGACTTTCTACTACGACACTTTCACGACGTGAGTTATACGGTCGTTTAAACCTTTTGAGTTGTCACCGGTGTCCTGACCTTTTCCAGTCACAAGTAAGGTCAGGGTTTCTTTCCGTTACGGTTTCTTACGAGTTTGATGGCGTGTTAACGTGAGTAGAATGTGCGATCATTTCATTACGAGTTTTAAGAGGTTCGGTCCGAAGTCGTTATGTACTTGGCACTTGAGGGACTACAAGTTCGACCAAAATCTTTTCCGTCTCCTTGGTCTCTAGTTTAACGGTTGTAGGCGACCTAGTACCTTTTTCGTCCTCTCAAGGTATTTTTGTAGATAAAGACGAAATAACTGATACGGTTTCGGAAACTGACACACCTAGTGTTATTCGACACCTTTTAAGACTTTCTCTACCCTTATGGTCCGGTAGACTGGACAGAGAACTCTTTGGACATACGTCCGGTCCTTCGTTGTCAATCTTGACCTGTACCTTGTTGTCTGACCAAGGTTTATCCTTTTCCTCATGCAGTTCCGACATATAACAGTGGGACGAATAAATTGAATATACGCCTCATGTAATACTCTTTGCGACCTGACCTTCTTTGTGTTCGACCTTAGTTCTAACGGTCCTTTTTATAGTTATTGGAGTTTATACGTCTACTGTGGTGGGAATACCGTCTTTCACTTCTTCTTGATTTCTCCGAGAACTACTTTCACTTTCTCCTCTCACTTTTTCAACCGAATTTCGAGTTGTAAGTCTTTTGATTCTAGTACCGTAGGTCAGGGTAGTGAGGTACTCTTTATCTACCTCTTTGTCACCTTTGTCACAGTCTGAAATAAAAAAACCCGAGGTTTTAGTGACGTCTACCACTGACATCGGTACTTTAATTTTCTGCGAATGAGGAACCTTTTTTTCAATACTCGTTGGATCTATCGTATAAGTTTTCGTCTCTGTAATGAAACGGCTGATTCCAGGTAGATCAGTTCCGATACCAAAATTGTCACCAGTACATACCTACACACTCAACCTGACACTTCTTCCGACTCGCGGTTTCTTAACTACGAAAACTTGACACCACCACCTCTTCTGAGAACTCTCAGGGAACCTGACGTTCCTCTAGGTTGGTCACGTAAGACTTCCTCTAGTCGGGACCCTAAAGAAACCTCCCTTACTACGACTTCGACTTTGAGGTCATGAAACCGGTGGAATACGCTTCTCAACTGAGTAACCTTTTCTGAGACTACGACCCTCCCTAACCCCCGTCCTCCTCTTCCCCTGCTGTCTCCTACTCTACCGACCTACCGTAGTGACTGAGCTACCTGCGTTGAGACTCACTTGAGGCCCTCTACCACTACCTGTCCCTCCGGACCGCACGACGTTAAGTGCCCCAGCGTTTCTCAGCCTGTGCTGACTCGCTGACTTGACTTGACTTGACTTGACTTGACTTTTCCAGATTTTCCTCGGGGTTCAAAGGTTAACCCGACAAAGAGTCTGTAGTCAGATCCTTTACTCGGGTTACCCACGTCGTCACAGGTCCACGAAAAAGTAAATGATCGAGTGACTTAGGAGTTTTGGTCGAGGTTTTCGACTGTTTACTCTTCTTACGTAGAACCCACACATGCATTCCAGTATGTCGGTCTCGCTCGGTTTCCGACGACCTAAGGTCGGGACGGAAGGGGACCGTAGGAAAAAGAGGGACGTCTCTTCGGGGACACTACCGACGTGTCATTGACTGCTGTGTCCCGACATAGGGTTTGTTTAGGTTTCGTGTCTGATTTTTGTTTCGTTATTATTTCCATTCAAGGTCCGAAGGGGTCGGTCCCTTGGACTAGAGATCTGTCAAAGGGCTTCACAACTCAAAGTACTGCATCAGTACGACAAGTTCCTCGCGTGTCCGGTCGTAGTTTTTCCTATTTTACAAATTCTTATTTAAATTGTTTTCTGTACGTGTTAACATGTGACCTTTGATGTCTTGTAGTGACTTTCTTTAATTTCTGGATTTCTTTATTTTCCCGTAGGAACAAGTGTCTAGTCTTCTGACCCTTCTGGTTTATAACAATTCTTTCATGCCTGTGTGGAACGAAATAACACGAAGTGAAATAACGTAAACCGTCTATGAAAAAAAATGTTCGTTCTAAACACATTAGGGATGTAGTTCGTTGAGATGGTTACGGTAAAAAGGTTACTGTAAACGAGTGAAGTAAAGACACAGTGTAAAACCATTAAGAGGGTTATAAAGTTTGAAAAAGTAATAATATAAACGATATCGTTTATCTTCCCCCTTTTCGTCTTCGTCATTGTAAAATAGAAGAACCCAAGGTTTTAGTGACGTCTGCTATCTGACGTCGGTACTTTAAACTTTCTACGAACGAGGAACCTTCCTTTTTCGTTTCCGGACATGTCAGTTTCGACACCAAGAAGGTCGTCAGTATATACCTACACTCTCGACCTGGTATTTATTCCGAGTCGTGGTTTCTTAACTACGAAAACTTAACGCCACGACCTCTTCTGAGAACTCTCTGGGCACCTGTCGTACCTCTGGTTTGTTCAGTTAGGTTTTCCTTTAGTTGGGACTTATAGGTGACCTTCCTGACTACGACTTCGACTTCGAGGTTTGAAACCACTGGACTACGTTTCTCGGTTGAGTGACCTTTTCTGTGACTACGACCCTTTCTGACTTCCGTTTTCCTCTTCCCCACCGTCTTCTGCTCTACCAATCTATCGTAACGACGGAGCCACCTGTACTTACACTCGTTTGGGGCCCTCTCTCACTCCCTGTCTCCTCGGACCGTACGACATCAGGTACCCCATCGTTTCTCAACCTGTACTGAATCGTTGATTTGTTGTTTTCCCACTAGATACTAGTCACTAGAAACTACAATGATAATTTTAACAGAACCCTTTGATTCTTGATACGGGTAGATTCTACCGCTTGAAATAGATATTTATGCACACCAGACTGACGAGGTGACTGACCGGTAGGGGGTAGAGAGAGGGAGAGGAGTCCGGAGGGGTAAGGAACTCTGTTTTGTCATGACTTTAACCCGGTTAATTATTGAGATACTACCGGAGATTTATTTACAAGTCCACTTTTCTTCTCAGTGTGTAGAGAGGGAAATTTCGTTTTCGGTCTTTACTACTTTGTCACTCGTTCTATACAGTTTTCGATTCTAACCCGACTTTCGACCGGAGAACTTGGGTTGTCTAATTCAACACTCATGTTTCCTTTTTATGAACTCCCTTAAATTGTAACGATGAGGTTACTTGTGTATTTACTATTCTGTCGTTTTGTCGGAATGACAACTACACCTTTTGTTTCAAAATCACTAGACCTTTCTTCTAGTTTGGTCGGGTTTGTCAGGGAATTTGGTTTCGGATTAGGTCTCGTTCCGGGATTGAGAAATTAGATCCTTCCGACTCTCTCCACTACTTCCACGTCTTCTTTTTAGACTCCGGTCGTCTCTGACCAAGTACTCCAAATTACTTTTCTTTGGTGGAGGCACTGTGTCTTCATGTTTCACTTTATGGTTCACGACCACTGACGTCGGTACTTTAATTTTCTGCGAGTGAGGAACCTTCTTTTCAATACTGGTTGGATCTATCATATAAGTTTTCGTCTCTGTAATGAAACGGCTGATTCCAGGTAGATCAGTTCCGATACCAAAAAGGACACCAGTACATACCTACACTCTCAACCTGACACTTCTTTCGACTCGCGACTTCTTAACTACGAAAACTTGACACCACAACCTCTTCTGAGAACTCTCAGGGAACCTAACGTTCCTCTAGGTAGATCAGGTAAGACTTTCTCTAGTCGGGACCCTAAAGACACCTTCCTTACTACGATTTCGACTTCGAGGTCATGAAACCGGTGGAGTACTCTTCTCAACTGAGTAACCTTTTCTGAGACTACGACCCTCCCTAACCCCCGTCCTCCTCTTCCCCTGCTGGCTCCTACTCTACCGACCTACCGTAGTGCCTGAGCTACCTGCACTCAGACTCACTTGAGGCCCTCTACCACTACCTGTCCCTCCGGACCGCACGACGCTAAGTACCCCAACGTTTCTCAACCTGTACTGACTCGCTGACTTGACTCGACTTGACTACTTCTTTGACGTCGTTCAACAGGTCTTCAAGATCGATTCTATTAATTGTCGTCACCAATGTGGTTTGTAAAAGTTACGTCTATTTTGTCGTTTACTTCTACACTTCTTGACTGAGTAATCTTTTCTGGGACTACGACCTTCTCCGATTTCCGACCTCTTCCCTTGTTGTCTCCTACTCTACCAACCTACCGTAGCGGCTGAGTTACCTGTACTCAAACTCATTTGAGGTCCTCCACCACTTCCTGTCCCTTCGGACCGCACGACGTCAGGTACGCCAGCGTTTGTCGACCTGTGCTGACTCGCTGACTTGTTGTTGTTTACTTCTGTGATATATCCTAAAAGTATTGATTTCTCTTCAGTCGCGTTACGGACCGAAGTGTAGAAGTTTCCTGTCCGACTGAGGGAGCAATCCCTTATTATCTTGACTACTGAACTTCAACTTCGGACCCGAGCAAACGGTAAGACTTATAAGATCCTGTGGACTATTAATCCGATTTAGATGAGACGAACCCAAGATATTTACCTTTTTGTTTCGGACCTACTATCATGTAGACATATTTACAACAAATGACTTATAAAATTCGGGTGACAACTGTATGACGAGTCTTTTCTTCTAGAGAAAGTTTTATCACGACGAACAACTGTTACGTGGACCGGGGGTCTCGAGACCGCCTCTACATTACTCTAAGGACAACAGGAGTTACGGACGACTGTAGGGAAGACGTCGGGCACCCAGTTCCTCATTGAGGATGAAAGTTCAGAATAAAAATCATTTGTGTAAAGTATTCCAATATCGAAGGTGTCTGTCACTATAAGGAGACTACCTAGGTCCGTTTTAGTCGGCTTTCGGAAGTCCTTTCCTAAGTGGTGAGATCGACGGTTGTCTAAGTTCCGTTCTCCAGTTTTACAGTTGTAATTGTCCTCAGACCTTCTACTGAGGTTGGGAGCACGTACTAAGACTCCGTAAGTTCTGAAGTCACCTCCCGAAGGGACCTCTGAGTCACCATTTCTTAAACGGACGGTTACGTCCCCTGTGGCCACGTTAGGGACTAGGTCCTTCTAGGGTGTTCGGTACCTCGTTAATTCGGGCACACTATGTCGATAATTTGGACACGAGATCTTGGGTCCTCGGTGTTGATGACTTCGGACTCGAGGGATCTCGGACACGAGGTGTTGTCCTCTTCGGTGCCGTTGCTCTTCGGGCTCGTGGTGTGCACGTCTCATCGGGGACGAGTGGTGTTCATCTCTCTTCGGTACGTCGTTGTTTCTGGGTCGTGTCGGTTTTTCTTCATTCAATAAAAAATTAATTTTTTTTCTGAAGTCACTCTCCTTCATTGATATCTCCACCACGTTTGTCGTTCTCTTACTCTTCATCGTGGACTTCTTAACGATGGTGGAGTACTATTTTAAACCTACTCCTCGACGAAGAGTACCTATTCGTTTCTTTCACCAAAGATGAGAATCACTCCTACGACACTTCTGACACCCGTTTTTACCCCATCTGCTAATGTCTTTGGATCCACTATTGTCACCGTCCCGAACTCTCCTGACTGGGGTTGAAACTTCCTTTAAGATGACCCCCATTTTACGATGGTTTGTCGACACGTACGATGTCTCTTTCGTAGACCCTTTCCTTCTCAGTGAACTACAAAGTTCGAAGTGACAACAGCTAAACTTCTTTATTGGTCAGTGGGGTTGGTGGGACTAGTTGTAACTCCGTCCTGAGAGGTGGTCGTTTTACCAATGTTGAGTGACTTCCGAATCTACCAATCGTAAAAATCGTTATCATATTAAAATATGTTATCTTATTAGATCGTTATCATAAAAATTTAATAAATGAACAAAGAAAAACCGACGTGACCCAGAAAAAGGACGACACGTACCCGAAAGAGAGCAACACTCGCGCCCGATGAGAAGTAACGTTTCGTGTCCGACATCCACTCGTCCGAACTCGTCTACGTGACGCACCCGAAACGCGAGGTTCCGTTACACCCCAGAAGGGTCTAGGCCCTAGCTTGGGCACAGAGGACGTATTCGCCAGTTTAAGAATTGGTGACCTGGCACTCCCTTCAGAGTGTTAAAATTTTAATTTTCTATACATGTAACAATAAATCGGTATTACGATAACGTGTACATTATTTGATATCCTGTCACCTTCGTATTGAGAATACAAATTCTCAATTCGTGATCCTTTATTTTTTTAAGTACATTGAGTGAAATACCGTTATGAACGAAAGACGTTACCAGACTTTTATTTGACAGTGATATAGACTCCATACGGATATGATGGGAGGTTGATTAGATGTCTAAGTCACGTTAGGGATAGTTCCTATACATGAAAAAAAAAAAAAATCGTCTTTGACTGTACGACTAGAATTTTACGTGTATCTTCACGTTTCCTCAGTCCCTGAGGGGACAACTCCGTCACCGATTCTGAGACACGAGGGTTACGTACCCCGACTTCAAGTTGGGGATCAGTCTCTTGATCTAGGGTGTACGACGTTGATTCTGGACCCCGTCACTTTACTTTATTACTTTCTTTTCCTCTGGGTGTATAAGTACCTGTTGACTACGTGTGGTTTCCACGGTTCCATTAAACTGTCACTTTCTTATTAGAAAATTCATTTACTATCACTTTGTTCGTCAATATTCGTTTTGTGGTTTTTTTTTAACTAAATGTGAAGTTTGGTATATGTTTCAGTATATTTCGGATACTGACACACCTAGTGTTATTTGATACCTTTTAAGAATTTCTCTATCCTTATGGTCTGGTGGACTGTACGGAGAACTCTTTAGACATACGTCCGGCCCTTCGTTGTCAATCTTGACCTGTACCTTGTTGTCTGAGCAAGGTTTATCCTTTTCCTCAAACAGTTCCGACATATAACAGTGGGACGAATAAATTGAATATACGTCTCATGTAGTACTCTTTACGACCCGACCTCCTTCGTCTTCGACCTTAGTTCTAACGACCCTCTTTATAGTTATTGGAGTCTATATGTCCACTGTGGTGGGAATACCGTCTTTCACTTCTTCTTGATTTCTCCGAGAACTATTTTCACTTTCTCCTCTCACTTTTTCAACCGAATTTCGAATTGTAAGTCTTTTGATTCTAGTACCATAGACCAGGGTAGTGAAGTACCGTTTATCTACCCCTTAGTCACCTTTGTCACCGACTGAAATATAAAAACCCGAGGTTTTAGTGACGTCTACCACTAACGTCGGTACTTTAATATTCTGGGAACGAGAAACCTTCCTTTCAATACCGGTTGGATCTGTCGCATAATTTTTCGTCTCTGTAATGAAACGGTTGTTTCCAGGTAGATCAGTTCCTATACCAAAAAGGTCACCAGTACATACCTACACTCTCAACCTGATATTTCTTTCGACTCAGGGTTTCTTAACTACGAAAACTTGACACTACAACCTCTTCTGAGAACTCTCTGGGAACCTGATGTTCCTCTAGGTTGGTCAGGTAGGATTTCCTCTACTCAGGACTCACACGTAACCTTCCTGACTACAACTTCGATTTTGAGGTCATGAAACCGGTGGACTCCGCTTTTCGACTGAGGAAACTTTTCTGGGACTAAGACCCTTTCTAACTTCCACCCTCCTCTTCCCCTACTGTCTCCTACTCTACCAACCTACCGTAGTATCTGAGTTACCTGTACTCAAACCATCTGAGGTCCTCAACCACTATCTGTCCCTCCGGACCGCACGACACCAAGTACCTCAACGTTTCTCAACCTGTGCTGAGTCACTGACTTGACTTGACTTTTCAATTTCGATGTTGATGACTTAAAAGACCTTCCTTTGTATGATTTTTTTTTTTTAGAGACGTTTACACCTCTCCGTTTCTAAAGAATCCTACGTTTTTAGTTCTGAGTATTTTTTAAAAAAAAATAATTGAACTCATTTTGTGTCAAATTATGCGTATTTTGTGTCAATTCTTTTACACTTGTCGGGTGTTGGCCCCTTTTATAAGTGTTATGTATATGAACTATATGATTTTTTTTCCTGGTCGTAGATCTTATTTCTTGGGGATGTTGAATTATCATTCTTCTGTTTATTGGGTAATTTTTTATCCGTTTTCTAAATTCGTGTGTGAAGTGTACTATTCTATACACTTACTGTTATTCGTTTACTTTTTACGAATTGTAGTAATCAGAAGTCGATGACGATTCAGTGAAGTCAGCACAGGCTGAGACACGCTGGGGTCTCTGTCGTCGGGTGGTCCGAGGGGGCAGGGACCCTAAGAGGTCCGTTCTTGTGACCTCACCCAACGGTAAAGGAAGAGGTTACGTACTTTCACTTTTCACTTTCACTTCAGCGAGTCAGTACAGGCTGAGAACCGCTGGGGTACCTGACGTCGGGTGGTCCGAGGAGGCAGGTACCCTAAAAGGTCCGTTCTCATGACCTCACCCCACGGTAACGGAAGAGGTCTAATCAGAAGTCTCTTTACGTTTAATTTTGGTGTTCTATGGTAATATGTGGGTGATTTTACCGAGTTTAACTTCTCCGACAGTTATGGTTCACAACCATTCTTGTGACTGCTGATTTTAAGAGGGTCGCACGGTAAGTCACACATTTTACCGTTTGAGACCTTCTGTCAAACTGTCAAAAAATATTTAAGTTAGTATGGTCATAAGATTCTAGGTCCTTAAGATACTTTAAGGATTCATGAATAGGGTTTGTAAACAGGTACGTCTCTTGACGTGTACGTACAAGGGTCCTCGAAATAAGTATTGTCGGGGTTTGACTTTCGTTGGATTACAGACGTCATGGTCCACCTACCTACGAGTCGGTGGTCCTGTGACGGGCCGTTTCTTCGTTGGAGTAAGTACGTTGTTGCTCCTACTCAGAGCTTTCTCGTGCTACGACTTACTTTTTTCGGTTTAAATTTTCGTATATGACATAATGTAAATACACTTTAAGATCTTTTCCGTTTCGATCAGGTAATCACCGTTTTTAGTCTTGTCACCAACGGTTCTCGGTCCTGCCCCCATCTCATACCGGGCTGACACTTCATTTGAGGGACCCTATCACCCTTACGAACCAAAGAACACACCCTCATTCCTATGAGTAACTTGGCCTGAGTGGCGTAGAGTGGAGTGGGGTCTCTTCTGAGGGTCGGTCTCCGGCGTAGAAAGGATCGGAGGGGGTGACGGTCCGGTGACTGCGGTCGGTTGTGGTTTGAAGTGTGACACGTCGCACGCACTGTGTGTCGCAAAGTGACTTGAGAGTCCATTCCTACAAGACGCTACCACGTCTGGAACCGGGATTGGGATTTTATATTTCATTCGTAGACAGGATGTGACTCGGTGATCGGTGTGCACCGCTGACTCGTGACCTTTCCGTCAAGATGTTGACCCCCTGACTTAACAAGAAATTAAAATCACTTAACTTTCCCTTTACCGATGACATCTGTCGTGTCGAGGTCGAGAGGGTCTTCACTCCTGGTATTAGGAATAAAATGTTCACTTATTTCACCCTAAGAACGCTCTAGGGATTACAGTCAGATACCCCTTTTATAATTCGAAGAGGGTGAGTCCAATTTTGTCCTTTGCACTTTAACTAACAGGAGATTACCTAGTCGAGTTTCTATGTTTTAGTAGTGTTTCTTTGTCGTGTCAACGGTGCGGATGTAACTGCAGGGGTCGCAACGACGATGGGGTAGTCTTCCCGGGTAGTCGCTACCGAAACTCTCTTCTGCCCGACAATGTCTGTGTGCAGGGTCGGGGCCGTTTCCCAGCCGGGTCCCTATAGGTCTGAGAGGTACGGTTAGTGGAGGGTCCCACACCAGGGTCTACACCCCGGTGTCAGACCCTGACGGACAGAGGGAGGTGGGGGCCGGGGACCGGTGCGCCGACGTTATCAGGAGATGAAGAGGTCCGTTTATGTAATTGATCGCACACAGGTAGTCCGGGTGTGGGAACGACACCGTGGGCCCTGCACTCTTGACCTTCTCGAAGGACCACGACTCCGTCCAAAGACTCGGACGTCCGCGTCTAAACGTGCCTGGTTCGACCGACCACTTTCACTACTCCCCGGGAGCGACCTGAGACAGGTCCCCGTCGACCGGAAAGGGTCCCCTGAGGGGTCCAGAAGACGTTCAGAGGAGACACCCCCTGGTGTGGTCGGTACCCCGAGTCGTATCCCGGTCCCTGTGTGACATTCACGAACTACCACCGCGTTCCGGAGGAGGAGGTCCTTCGACGGGACTATTGACCGCGTGTCTGAGGAAGGAAGCTCCCTGTCTCGTGAACGACAGTGTCGTGCAAACCCGAGAACCGGTGTACGATAGGGGTGACACGTCGCGGTGTAAAGAACGACCGGACGGAAGGTCGGCACGCGTGCGACGGTCGGGACGGAGGCCCGTCGCACACTGCTCGTGGACGACTCGTGCGTCGAGAGCCCTACCGTAGTGGAGGAGTTTCTCCAGGACAGGTGGCGGGAGACCGTGTGACGGGACACAGCTGCACGAGGTCTCGGGACAGAGATTGGCTATGAAAAGGACAACTAATAAACAAAGTTGGGACAACTGGGCAAATTCGGGACCAAGGGTGACCGACCCACTAAGACCAGTCACCCTTGTCAACGTCGGTTTTCAAGAACCCTTGAAGTGGACGGTCCATGGCGATTCGAAAGTGTATGTAACGGAGTGGGTTGTGAGTGTCTTAGGGTCGTTCCATCATAAGGTCAAAAGCGCACTCTTTTGACTCTACGTCCTTCTAAGTTCTTGTACCTGGAGGAACCACCGAGTCACCTTTTCTTAGGTGACAGATGTCCCCTGGGTCCGAGTTAGGGACCGGACCCTTCTAGGGTGTACGGTTCCCCGTCGATTCGGGTGTGTGACGTTGATGACTCGGGTGTACGGGATCTCCGACACGAGGTGTTGTCTTCAGTGGTTCTGCTCTTCGAGCACGTGGGGTCGATCTCGCATCGTGGGTAAGACCCGTTGATTTCTCATTGGTTTACGTCGTCGTTTCTGGGTCGTCGGTTTTTATTTATTATGTAGAAAAAACCTTTTTCTGATCACCTTCTTTTGTATCTCTTTTAGAAGTACTGAAACCCAATCCGTTTCTCAAGGGTCTATATGGAGGAATTTTTACTATTTGGCCTAAAATAGTTCTAAATTTTGAACGAAACGTTTTTACTACTCTCTTGTTCGATATACTTCTCCTATAGACATTTATAGACATTTAGTATTTATGTTGTTTTTGACCGTAAGTTTTTTGGTTTGTTTGTGTCGTTTTTATTTGTGGGTAGTTTGAGATTCTAAGATGAGTCGTTTCCTTTGTTAGACGTTTTACTTTTCCGTTGGATGGTTTACCCTTTTTTATAAACGTTTAGTATAGAAACTATTCTAAATTATAGAGTTTATATATTTCTTAAGCATATTGAGTTGTTGTTTCGTTTGTCGGTTGTTAGGTTAATTTTTTATCCGTCTCCTAGGCTTTTCTGTAAAAAGGTTCTGGTGGTCTACCGGTTGTCCGGGTACTTTTCCACAAGTTCTGGTGGTTTGTAGTCCCTCTGTGTCTATTTTTGGTATCACTCTCTGGTGGAGTGTGAATAATAGTTTTTTCTGCTCTTTATTGTTCACAGACACTCCTACACCTCTTTTCCCTTAGAAAGATGTGGTAATACCTTTACATTTAAACCATGTCGGTGATACCTTTGTCATGCCTCAAAGGATTTTATTAATTTTTATCTTGATATACTTCGTCAGTAAGAGGAAGAACCACAGATAGACTTCCTGACTTGGGACTTAGTTTTCCTATAGACGTGGGAACACAAGTAACGTCGTTATAAATGTTATCACTTCTATATAATTGTTGGATCCACAGGTAAGTGACTGTCTATTTACTTATGTCTGTTATACAATTTACATATGTTAACTTATCCCCGAAGGGTCCACCACGTCACCAGTTCTTACACGAGCGGTTACGTCCTCTGTTCTCTCTGAGTCCAACCTAGGGACCTAACCCTTCTAGGGGACCTCATCCTTTACCGTTGGGTGAAGTCATAAGAACGGACTTTTTAGGGTATCTGTCTTCTCGGACCGCCCGATATCAGGTACTCCAGTGTCTCAGTCTGTCCTGACTCGTGTCTTCTATGTTGACTTATACTAGATCAGTGATTTTTTTTTTTTTAGGACGGTAAATGTTATACCCACCTGGAACTTCCGTAACAACAACAACAACGACAACAAGTCAGGGATTCAGTACAGGCTGAGAAACGTTGGGGTACTTGACGTCGTGGACTCTTTTAGAATGGACGGAGGACTCTTTAGACGCACGTACAGTTCTTCGTTGTCAATCTTGGCATACCAAGGTTTAGCCCTTTCCTCATGTTCTTCCGACATATAACAGTGGGACGAATAAAGTGAGTATACGGCTGATGTAGTACGTTTTACGGACCGACCTACTTCGTGTTCGACCTTAGTTCTAACGTCCCTCTTTATAGTTATTGGAGTCTATACGTCTGCTGTGGTGGGAATACCGTCTTTCGTTTCTCCTTGATTTCTCGGAGAACTACTTTCACTTTCTCCTCTCACTTTTTCGACCGAATTTTGAGTTGTAAATTTTTTGACTCTAGTTCCGTAGACCAGGGTGGTGAAGTACCGTTTATCTTCCCTTTGTTACCTTTGTCACAGTCTGAAATAAAACCCCCCGAGGTTTTAGTGACGTCTACCACTCACGTCGGTACTTTAATTTTCTGTGAACGAGGAACCTTCCTTTCAATACTGGTTGACTCTGTCGTATAATTTTTCGTCTCTGTAATGAAACGGTTGTCTCCAGGTAGATTAGGTTCGATACCAAAAAGGTCAGCTGTACATACCTACACTCTCAACCTGGTATTTCTTTCGACTTACGACTTCTTAACTACGAAAACCTGACACCACAACCTCTTCTGAGAACGCTCAGGGGACCTGACGTTCCTCTAGGTTGGTCAGGTAGGATTACCTTTAGTAAGGACTTATAAGTTACCTTCCTGACTGTAACTTCGACTTCGAGGTTATGAAACCGGTGGACTACGCTTCTTGACTGAGTGACTTTTTCTGGGACTACGAACCTTTCTGACTTCCGTCCTCCTCTTCCCCTGCTGTCTCCTACTCTATCACCCTACCGTAGTGGTTGAACTACCTGTATTCAAACTCGTTCGAGACCCTCAACTACTACCTGTCCCTTCGAACCGCACGACATCAGGTACCCCAGTGTTTCTCAGTCTGTGTTGACTCGTTGGCTTGACTTAACCAGGTTCACAGTGTGATCACCAATCAGAGTGATTAGTGATAACTCACGTGAATAGTATCCTTTGGTCACTGTAAAAGTCTAAATTAACACCAGTCACCTTCTTATACGAAGACGATAAGTTAAACAATCTATTCCGGGTGTGGACAAAACGTAGGGGGAAAAACTTTACAGTCCTAACGTAATTTCCTTAATGAAGTACACAGGGGTGTCGTGGCGTGGTGTAAATCTTTCTCCCCGATCTTGTAGTGGTACCTAAATATTTACAAATAGGGGAAGGGACGTCCTCCCTAACCCGAAAAAAAAAAAAAAATTCCAAAGGATCAACTAAAGTTCCACTAGCCGACTTTGCTCGTTTTTCGTACTACCCAACAGTACTCCTTATTTTATGAGTTTCCGTGGTCCGGATTCCTCGACAAATAATAAGTGTCTGAGACTTAGACTTAACTAGTTGTTACCCTTTTCACACCAAATCACTTTTAGAAAAAGTCGTGGTTGTTCCGACTAAATTGTAAAGATTCGAAGTAAGAGGATTAAAGATTTTTCCTATTTTTGGGGAGGCCGGAAAATTCAAACAACACCCCTTTTTGTTTTAATGTCCTAGCCACTTTTGTCCGTCGGACCTTTGTTGGACTGTGTGTAGTGTCATCCTTTGTGAACCGGAGGAAGGGAAAGTGTCCGGTTACCCCTGACTCTTTTTGTGTCGTAGAGAATTCCAGGGCCCGTCACAGACACTATTATTTGACGGTGGACGCATCTGGAACGATGTACATAATCATTTATGTGGGGAGGTTTTACCTGTAAACTATTCGTGGGTAGTTAATTGACATGTTGATCTTTACCACGGTGGTTTAATTGACGGTAATAAGATGTTTATTTGATAAAGTCAAGGAAATTGACTATGAAGTTTTAAGGATGAATGCAAAAGGTAAACGGAAGGTCATTAGACGATCCTCCACTTGGACAGTTATCCTTCCTGTTTTTAATAGATAGCGGTTGCGGGAGTTTTCTTGTGAGTGAATCTTTTGGGTTTTATGAGTCAACCTTAAAAGTCTTAAGTTAGTTGGGGGTGAAGTGGATGGAGGGTGAAAACTAAGACGGATTTCCTGAAGAGTATCAACCAGGTCGGGTTTGGCTCTTTGCAAATTTTTTGTCATTCTCAGTTTTGCCGGACCACTAGAACAAACGACCCTGTGTCAGCAACTCTGAACCCTTCCCCGTTCGTCTAAGGCGTTTTCTCGACGAAATTTGTTTATCGATCCTCGAGTCTACTCTAGTGTCGTACAAACTCGAAAAGTCTCGAGATACGAGTCGGTCCGTCAATAGGACGTATGGAAACTAAATAAGTTGTAATTCCGAGACGGGGACGAGGGATTAGAATATTTGCAGAGATCCTGTGTTAAAGAGGTAGATATATCCCTCCGATTATTTTGCGAAGGAGTCACGCAACACTCCTTAATAGAGACTGTTGCATAGACTTTCACGAGATAAGAAACGTTTCGTGAGTGATGAGTGTATGATCAATACAGAAGGATTCAGGTCGGCAAAAGTGCAGTCTCGTTTCACACCGAATGTCTCTAGTTTGCAGAAGGGTTCCAGAGTGTCTCTTGGTCCCGTCTCGAGCGAGCCAATAGACGTTGGTAGGTTGGGAAGAGTTGAAAGTTTCGGACCAAGTTCATGCGCAAAAGGAGTCGGGTCGCGTCGCCCGTTCTCTGGTTTTGCCGGGGCCGAAGCGTGGTGTCGCGACGGAGAGTGCTGGAGGATCCTGTGTGCAGACGAAGCACGCGGATGCCCCTTCCTTCCCCACCGCTGGGGCGGACCGGTCGGACCCGTGGATTGTTACCGTCAATCGAAGAACAGTCGGGTCGACCGTGAGGGAGCGGACAAAAGAGGGGCGAGCCCCCCGACGTCAGTTCCGGCCCTGTGAAACTCCCGAGCGACTCACGGTCCGTGACACGAGCACCGAGACCCGCTGGCGCTGGGGGAGGAGTCGGGTTCTGTTTACCACCACCACACGCACACCCCCCAGCACGGCGGGATAGGAGGGGTTGTGCCCGTCCGCCCGTAGGTCGAGACCGTCGGGAGCCAAGTCATCAAGATAGAGCGACGGGGCGCTGCTGAGGTCGCGGGGATGGGATTTGCCGCCAGTGACTGGGCGGGACTGACCGGGGGCCGACAAGTCGTCAGGCCAGCTCGGGCGCGTCGTCGACGGGTCGGACCGGCCCGAGCGTGGTCGTCGTAGACGTCGGAAGGGCGCCTCGCCGGCCCCCGCCCCGCGCCCGGCCCCCGCCCCGCGTCCGGCGCCGCCCCGCCCCGTCGGCCGCCAACCGCGACCGTTGGGCGCGCGCGACCGTCCGGTGCACTGGGTACCCCGCCCCGCCCATAACGCTCGTTGAGGCGGGGTCCGACCGTAAGGGCGGGGCATTGGGGTCCCCCCGCGCGGTTCTAGACCCGGATCGTTAATAGTAGGGTAAAACGTCTACTCCCCTTGACTCCGGTCGGGTCTCAGTGCCCCGCCACCCTCCGCCACCTCCGGCCGGCCACAGTTTCGCCAATCGTGGCACGGCCGGGGAAGAACCCCGCCCTTTAGCAACCAGAGGAAAGGAAACCTAATACAACCTTACCTTCGGGATTCTCCCATCCTTGACACGCCAAGCCACAACACGGGGCTCGTGTCACCCGTGCGTCATTTAGTAAACTGAATACTGAATGAGGCCGGGACGGATGGAGAGATTGAAGTTGAAACTCAGTGGATCGGAAGAGGAGTTTTCGAACATTTTCTTAGCCTCTTTCAGGTGTATCCTCCCCATACTATACCTTTTCTCGAGGGTCGGACGTGAACACGTCTCCTCAATTAGGTTAAATGTCTTCTCCACTTCGCTCTGGTCGATCCTCCGAAGTCACTTTGGGTCTCGTCCTACTACCACCTCACCTCCACCGTCACCTCTATCTTCCCCTTTACAAACTCTATCCAAAACCTCTTAATTCCCCTAAACGACTACCTAACTTTCATTCCTTGGCTCGTTCTCCTTTACTTCGTCAAGAACTCACCGACTACCACGACCTGTCACTTTACCCCTTTTGATCCTCTCTTTATCCAAATCCAATTCCCTTATTTCACAAACAAAAAGATAAATACTACATTCAATAGAGATGCCTATATTTTCGGACCTTGAGTCGTCTGTTTGTGTACCTGACTTCCACCCTTACGCCCGGTATATTTACCATAAATGTCGTAATTCTTACTTTCTGTAGTGAATACCACTCTTCTCTTTTCTTTGTTCGTCCTGTCTCGGGACTTCTAGTGGACCTGAATCTCAAGACCACATTCTCCCTCCGGGACGTTTCCTCTTCCCTGACCGGTCTCTTTGCCCTCCTTTTGGTACTCCCTGGGTCTTTCTTGTCACAAAGTCCTTCGTACCTCCGTAGTCAAAACCGTTTACGGTGACTCTCTTCTCGGTACACCTACATGTAGTCTCTTTAACATGAACTTAAACTGTCTCTCGAAAACCACCTCACATCCCTGTCTACCTCTTAACTCCTCTTCATCTTCACCTCCATCCATCACACGTGTCTGTTAAGAAACTTCTGTAGTTCCCCACCTTCTCTTCTCGCATTACCAGTCCCTGTCTCCTCCACTAAAGTTCCCTAAATAAACAGATCTTACCCACTGTGTACTCGTGTACACACGTCAATAAACCCTTACTAGGTTGTCTCTCGTTCTCTAAATTACTAGGGCCTCTCTGTCCCCGTCACTGAGTGTCTCCTTTCCGGAGTCTTTCTCCCCTGATATATTCTAACATATATTTCCGTATCGAGTCTGGTCGGTTTTTCGTATGGAAACACTGTCGAGTCTGGTTTCTGGGTCCTCGAGGTGACGTCTGCTTTGTCGGTGTGATAAAGTCCCATCGGTGACAACGAATCGTTGGACACAAATTATTCTACAAAGTTGACTTAAGGAGTAATTGACGGTAAAGTTGAATCCGATTGTCAAGTGTAGTGACCCTGGACGGAGTCGAAGGAAGGGAGGGGGTTTCGACCCATGAAAACACCTTTACGGTACTTTGACCTTTCGAGTCCAAAAACGAAAGAAGATGACAACTACTGTATAGGTAACTCTCCACTTTTTATTATGTAGTGTCTCTTCTACCTAAATCCCTGAGAAGTAAGGTAGAATTTCCCTCCAACAACTTTTGACGTTATTGTTTCACAACTCCTTTGATGGGACCACCGAGTCACTAATTCTTCTGAGGAAGGTTGCACTCCCTACGTCCAAGCTAGGGATCAACCTCTTGATTCTAGGGTGTACGGTGTCTCGTTGATTCGGTCACGCGGGCTTGATGGCTTGGACACGTGAGACCTCGGGTACATGGTGTCAATGTCTCAGGTATACGGTGTTGCTTTCTAGGGCGTACGACGTTGATTTTGGCTCACGTCGGTTTATTAAAAAAAAAAATTAAAGTCCCAAATATAAAGATTGAGTCCTGAGAGACCACTTGAGGTGATGGAAGAACGGGAGAACCTCCGTATAGTCCGATTCGTCTTGAGGATTAAGGGAGATAAGTTGGTAGGTTTGAGTGAATAAGGAACATGTCAAAAATGGGTGATGTCTTGTACCAGTTCGGTAGACTGTGTAAATGGGTTTCAGTAAGACCTAAGGTGGCAGAAGGTTTGGATGAGGTATGTTAATTAATGACGGAGGTTGTATGAAGAGTGTAAGAAGATGAAAAGACGTGCAGGAGATTCAGACGGGACCAGGTTCAGTGGTCGTAGGGAGGGGACCTAGTCGTGTCCTCGGAAGATTCACCAGGGGGACGACGAGGGAACTAGATGGAGGTTGTGTGAAAGGTGCGTCGTAGGTCTCTCACTCGAGAATTTTGTTTTAGATTTGTTAGATGAATAAAGGAATTTTTAGAAATGTCCAAACACCAATGTAAAAAGACGGTTGATCCCGGGAAATGGAGGAGGAGATTTAAGACACAGACCTTTGAAGGGACTAACAGATAACCGAGTCTGGGGTGTTAGAGTTACGTCCCCCGGGTCCTGCCTAGGGATCAAGTCCTTGATCTAGGGTGTACGGTGTCAATTCTTGAGTTTACGGAGTTGATTTCGAGGAAGTACGGTGTTGATTTCTAGGGGGTATGGTGTTAAATCTGGAGCACATCAGTTTATTTTTTCATGTATTAAAAATTTTTATATCCTATGGAAAACCACCGTCTTCTTTGTTGTCATGAGCACCTGTCGCACCCATACACCAACCTCCATCTTTCAGAACTTCTTTCGTTTATTTAATTCTGAAAGTGTACATAGATCACCTGGAGTTTAAGTCTTTATATAAATTGTGTACAGTTCCGGATGAATAATATAAATCTAAGAGTTAATTCTCATATCATATCGTATCCGTTTCTTAAACCTTATTTAGAACTTAAGGTTAGTTTACACTAGAATCTTTCACAGATTTGGGTTTCCCGGTGACAAAGGAGTAAACACTTTGTCACTGACTAACAGGGACTAAATTCTACAAACATTTCGAGGTACTATCTTAAAGGAACTACCGAGTCACCATTTCTTAGCGGACGGTCACGTCCTTTGTCCCAAGACTAGGGACCAGGCCCTTCTAGGGTGCACGACACCTCGTTAATTCGGACACACGGTGTTAATAACTGGAACACAGGATCTCGGCCATGAGACGTGGTCTCTTCGGTGCCGTTATTCTTCGGGTGCTTAACGTTCCTTCTCACCGGGGGTGGGATGGGGGTGGAGAGACGTTGACTTCAGGTGTGTCGTTCCTTCTGGGTCGTGTCTGTTTATTTACTTATATATATAAAAATTTCGAGATGATGTCGTGGATCTTGACACTCATTCCTGCCAACACCCAGGAATTTCCTGACAACACCCAGGGTTTTCTTACTCCGTCTCTCGGAGTATAGACTCCAAATAAAGTCCTCTACCACTACGTTCCATCTCACAACGTCTTAAAATTCGCAAACCCTGTAAATATGGTAACCTGGATTCTCTCTCATAAGGTCAAAGACTGATTTGTCCCTTGTCAGAGAGACGATCCGTAGGGGCGTGATCCCGTGCAAATTAAAGAGTAGTCCCTCTCCCGCTCCAAAAAGGACCTCCCACGGACTTGTCATGGAAGAATTCACTTCAGTGAGTCAACACAGACTGAGAAACGCTGGGGTACCTGACATCGTATGGTCCGAGGAGGGAGGTACCCTAAGAGGTCCGTTCTCATGACCTCACCCAACGGTAAAAGAAAGAGATCCCCTAGAAGGGCTGGGTCCCTAGCTTGGGACCAGAGGACGTAAGGTTCCGTCTGCGAAATTGGAAACTCGGTGGTCCCTTCCAACGATCATGGAAGAATCCATAAGTTATTAACAAATTACTTCTTGCCTCAGCCACACTATCGTTCTCCAATGGCACATCTTTGTTCTTGATAGGAGGGCCCGGTCCGTCCAGACCCCGCCCCTTTAAAAGTGCAGCGGTATCGTTGCTGGGGGAGGTGCGCGTCGGGTCTCCTTTGATGTTCAGGGTATTCGTGGGCGCTGAAGGGGCGGAGGTTCCCTCCGCCCCGAGTCCGCTCGCGCCTTGGCCGAAATGGAGAAAGGACGTCGCACTAACCGGAAGCCGGGACCCTCCGCCGGTTACTCATTCGAGGCCCTCTCGCCGCTCCGGTTATACCGAAGGACGTGGACCACTGCCAACTTCTTTGACACAATCCAGAGTACCTCTTCGGGGCCCCGCAGCTCCACTCTCCCTCTCCTGAAGAGCCTTTCCCTTGGGGCTCTCGGAGCGAGCCACCCGGAAACTCGCTGCGGACCTCCCACCTCCTACCTTCTTACCTATTTGTCCATCAATCCGACTCGTTCCGGTCTCCGCTAACCGTAGCGGAAAACGAGGGCAAGAGGACCCAGGCTCACTCCAACTCCCTTCTTGTCGAAGTGACCGGACCCCCTTCTCCTTGACCCAAGTCCTATACTCTCGAGGACTTAGAAGGAAGAGGGGGAACAGAGTACCACCGCAGAAATCCCTGACACTCCGGACAGTGTAGGACCACCCTTCATTTCCTTCTAATTTCAAATTATTTGTGAGGCATAGACCTCGCAAGAGCACGCAATAGGGTGTCATTGTTCAGGACACAATAACGGACAAAAAATTACCTAGTACGTGGACGCCGAACCTCTCCCATCACGGTGAGGGGTCCTCCCGGTGTGTCGACATTTCACTTCCTCTACCCGTGATTCAGACAGTTCAAGGTTTTGAGAGGGACAAAACGAAAAGGGTAAGAAGGGTGGTGGACGTTGGGTATATAGGAAAGTAGTAAACCGAAGACCAATGGAATATAAACTTACAGGAAAGACCGTATAAACGTTTCCATCACATTTATATTTCACCTTAGCGAGTGTTTGAGAGGCTCTCATTTCTTCTTAGTAGTAGTCACATCTCACACTTCCTATTGAGGGTCAAAGTCTCGACAGTGACTGACGACCCTTGTCTTGATCCGAAATGTATCGCGGACCCACGCGTGTCGTCGGGAGATTTCTTCCGAACAATGTCGGCAACATGACTACCTCTTTGGCTCTCGGGATTCATCCTCTCGGGCCTAAGGTCGAGACCGTATAGGCTAAACTCACGGACACGAAAATTGGTCATTACTAGTGGTCGTAAATAACTCGTGAACGACACACGTACAGTGATAAGACTCACGGAAAGGGTATCATTGGGAATGAAGAGGGGGTTTCGGATACTTTATCCACCTTAACAGGAGTAAATGTCTACCCCTTTGGCTCCGTGACTCTAACTTGACGACGTCCAGTATATCATCCCTACCAAAACCTCAGAACCGGATCTCGGGTTTGCGAAGTGTGGAAAAGACGATGTACGGTGTATCTAAGAATATGTTATGGAGTAAAGTGTAACGTGTAGAAAACTTGGTTTAAAAAAAAACAAAATATCTACTCTTTTAACTCTGGGTCTGTCCAATTTATTGAACGGGTTCCTGGGTGTCGATCAATCCTAGTTCCGATTCAGGTTTCGATACCATACAGGGTGTCACGATCATACAGTAAACGGAGTTTAGGAGAAATCCCGTCAGACCCGGGGTTTAATTGAAAGCAGACTGAATTTAACAAAAACTCAACTTTAACGAAACCACATATGGACGACTTCCCCCTTCTTACTCAAAGACCTTATGTAGAAAAGGTCTAACAGAAGTGCTTCGTGGTACGAATCATATAAAAGTGTAGTGAGACAAGACACACTTAACACCATTTTACAGCAGTACATATTTAGGCGTCTCCTGGGACCACTTAAGGATTATGTACAAAGACAGACCGATTCCATAAGAAAACTGAACGTCAACTCTTTCCATATTTGTTCTCATTACTAGGACCACAAATGCTTTCCCCACAAACTAACATGGACGGTGAGCCGGGTCTTCGTAACTGAACTGGTCCTGGACCTTTCCCTCAACTATCGTCTGGACGTCAAAGGGAACAGAATGTCATTCGGTTGGTGCTAACGAGGACGGACGAAACACAGTAGGAAAAGGATCCTCTGAGGCAGAAGTCTTGGCTACCTCCTCCTTCTCCTTCTGCTACTGGACCTCGAGAAGCCGCCGATACTGTCGAAGGCCTCAATGTTGTCGTCACACCCGTCACTCTCGTCGAGGATAGAACTCCTCAGTTCGCTTCGTCTTGTACTCCTAGCCCTTCGTCCCCTCGACGGGTGGAGGGGCGACGTAGACGAGTCGGGACCCTGCGGGGCCAGGAACCTGCCGTCACCAAGACTCGGTCCACGGAAGTTTCACAGGGGGTTTCTATCCCTCCAAAGTCTCCGATACCTACTTCTCCGTCTACATCCGGTCCACCCGCCTCGGTAGGTCCACATTTCCCGAGAAACTAGGCTACAGATTCCTGGACACTCTCTCTGTCTCCGTGGGGTTCATAGGGGTTCCCAGTAAAGTCAGACTAAAGTTCAACACTAAAGTAAGAAAAGAGTGTTAATTATAAGTAAGTCGTGTATAATCTACGGTTAGTAATTGTACCACCACGAAAACGTAAACACATTTATTATTATCAACCCCCTAAAGATTCGGACCCAGAACTCTTATATGCTGTGGATTACACTAGACCAATGAGAGACCCTTCCCTGTTCCTTATCGAGCACTCAGCCTTCACTCTCCGTTCCTTTATGTCTCAATTCACTGGAGGTCCATTCTCCTACTCCCGTCTATTCTTAGGGGCACTTAGTAGACCTTCGGTCAACCGAAGTCTCCACACTACGAACATATCGACGACCTAGAGACTCAGTCCCGGAGGTCACACCCCTGACGGACACGTTTCTCCGTCCAATCTACCAGACACTACTATGAGGACAAAGAACCAGGGAAATGAGAAATCTTCTCCTCGTAGATTATGAGAAACGGAGAGGTAAGTAGGACAGAAGAAAAGGAGAGAAGGGAAAATAAAAGTAATTTAATAAATACAATGGCAACCAACGTGACCCAGAAGTAACGACGTGTGCCCGAAAGAGATCAACTTCGTTTAAAGCGACACCATACACCCGAAGAACACCACCGAAGAGAATAATGCCTGGTGTCCGACATCCACGTGCCCGAGTCATCAAAACCCCGTGTCCGAGTCGACGTGACACCGTGCACATTAGAAGGGTCCGGTTCCTAGTTTAGGCGAAGAGGACGTGACCGTCCGTCTAAGAATCGGTGACATGGTGGTCCCTTCAGGACAGAGGGGAAAGAAAATAAAAAGAGGGAAAATAGAAGAAGGTCAGTAATAGAATCTTAGAATCCTGATCTTACTTGATAATCTCTGGTAGATCAGACCCCTACGTGAGCGGACCGGTGTGTAATCTTAGTAGACCCCTTGAAGAGTATTGGTGACTACAGACACAGGGTGGCGTCTCGTCCAGTAAGATTAGTCCCGTAAAAATTTACGAAAGGTCCACTAAGATTACACTATAGTCCCTACTTTGTAACTAGATCAAGTCGGAGAAATCTCTACTCTTCTTTTGTCCGGGTGTCTTTAATTTACTATACCCATGTAAAAACAGAAGAGTAAAAGGAGAAACGTTTGAAAGGGTCAACAGGCGTCCCTAAGAGGAATCGGGGTAAAACTGTGTGTCTCGGTTCCCTACGGTGTGTCGAAGTCCCCATGTGTGGGTTTAGCGAAGGAGGATAAGGTCAAGACAGTCGGAATCCCCCAATTACGTCACGGGGTCCAAACTTCCCGGGTAGTAAAACAAACTTGACCCCACTACTAGTTCCCTCAGTGCACGATTTAAGAGAAGGGTCGACAGACACTCTACACACCCTAGCACCCATGGTCCCTTCGGAAGAAGAGGTTCTGGTTCTCTAAGACGTCACAGAGGACAAGGTCCTCGATGAGGAGGTTGAGGTTCTTTCGGTCATAGAACCGTTCTAACGTCCACTCTCCGTCAGTGAACCTTCTGGGAAGGACCCGGGGACCAACGACCCAGTCCTTGGTGATGGACACGACCACTCCCCGGGCCTCCCGAACCCGTCCTGCAACGAACATCGGAAGACTCCAACATTTGTCGGACCATAAAGAATACGTGGGTAAAGACCTCGAGTCATTCAACGTCTAAGGACCTCGAAGGGAAGTGGGGGTTGGGAGTGGGCATTCCCAGACTACACAGGAGTCCTTCAAGAGAAAAACCGACACGACGTACCGTACGCCCTTAGAGTCGAGGTCCCTACTTTGGGTACGAGGGACGTCACCTTCACGTCTCAGGATTGGTGACCCGGCGGTCCCTTGGCGACGGGAGTTATTCAACATTTGTTCTTGAGCCCCCCCTCAGACCGTGGGTACAGAAGGACAACGTCAAAATGTTTACGAGACTTTCCTTCGACCCTTTACCAGGTGTTCGAAGAGGCCGGTGTCCCCCAAACTCTTCTACCATGGAACTGAGACTGAGGTAAGGTGTCCGTCGACGGATCTTTCAGAATGGTTGGAGATCAACCATAATGGTTGATCAGAATGGTCGGAGAGGATAACTGTAAACATCTTGAGACTCTTCCCCCTCCTAAGAACCTCTACACAACAGATTGGGTGTATGATTGACTGTTCACACGACTCCAGGCCTCTCCCTCTTAGTAGATGGACACCCGAGATATCCTTCTCCTGTCTCGACTCTGACCTCGGAGTAGAGTCCTCGGACCGGAACACAGAAGTGATGTGACCAAAAGTTTGAACTGATGTGTATCCCCAGTGGACCTTCCAAAGTTTTTAGAGTACTTCTAAGACCAAATTAACCCTCCCTCGTATCGGATCTGTATCCTCCGAAATTGCTCGTGGGGTCCATTACCAGGACACTTCGGACTACACCCGGAGTCGGGTCGAGAAGATCAATTTCGGAGCACGTACAATAGAGAGTGAGTACTCTGTCGATGACAACAGAGGGGGTGAAAAGTCGAAAATCAGTTCTTTATTCTTTCAGGAAGGGTCACTCGATTCTTATTGTAGCAATAATTGATGTCAGACCCCTATGAACGCCTCCCGAACCGTGGGAGTCAGATTGGTCACTAAGGATTTTTTACTTAAAAAAATTACTTAAAAAGTTCTAATGATAAAGTTTCGGAGTTTTTAAAAACGATTGAATGAGTCTACATGTGTTTATTTTGACTTCTCGGTCCTAAACCGCGGTCCAGACACACCTTGAATTCAAGTTAAGTCAGTGAGTCAGCACAGGTTGAAACGCTGCGGTACCTGACGCCGTACGGTCCGGAAGGACAGGTAGTGACTGAGGGCCTCAAATGAGTTTGATTACAGGTAACTCAGCCACTACGGTAGGTTGGTAGAGTAGGAGAGAACAGGGAAAGAAGAGGGTGGAAGTTAGAAAGGGTCGTAGTCTCAGAAAAGTTTCCTCAGTCAAGAAGCGTAGTCCTCCGGTTTCATAACCTCAAACTCGTAGTCAGGAAGGTTACTTGTAAGTCCTGACTAAAGGAAATCCTATCTGACAAACCTAGAGGAACTTCAGGTTCCCTGAGAGTTCTCAGAAGAGGTTGTGGTGTTAAGTTTTCGTAGTTAAGAAGTCGCGAGTCGAAAAAAATATCAGGTTGAGAGTGTAAGAATGTACTGATGACCTTTTTAGTATCGGAACTGATCTGGAAACAACCGTTTCTCTGTACAGAGACGAAAAATTATACGACAGATCCAACCAGTATTGAAAAGAAGGTGCCTCACAGAAAAATAAAGTACCGACGTCAGTGGTAGACGTCACTAAAACCTTGAATTTGGGTGTAAAAAAATAAAATTTAAAACCGACACGGTGAACCGAACGTCCTAGAGTCAAGGGACTGGTCCCTGACTTGGGACAGGTACCGTCACTTTCGTGGCCTAGGATTGGTGATCTGTTAGTCCCTTGAGGGATTTGGGTGTAAAGATCAAGTAACTAGAGAGAGAAAAAAAAAAAAATTTGAAAAATGAAACATAATGTCATCGAAGGAAACGTCGAATCACCATTTCTTAGACGGACGGTTACGTTCTCTCCACCCAAACTAGGGACCCAGTCCTTCTAGGGGACCTCTTCCTTTACCGTTGGGTGAGGTCATAAGAACGGACCCTTTAGGGTACCTGTCTCCTCGGACTAACCGATGTCAGGTACCCCAACGTTTACTCAGCCTGTGTTGACTCACTGATCTGTTGTTGTATCGACTAATTGTTACAATACGATCAAAGTCCACTTGTCGTTTCCCTAAGTCGGTATGTATACGCAGACAGGTAAGAGGGGGTTAGTAACTAGAGAAATTATTTAAGAGACCCGGAGAGACTAGTCACGAATTCGATGTTTAATGGCTGGTCCAAAAGGAATATCGAGTCTACCATTTTTTTTAGACGGAGACTACGTCTTCTGGACCCGAGGTGGGGACCCAGACCGTTTAGGGGACCCCTTCCTTTACCGTTTGGTGAGGTCATATGAACGGACTTCTTTTTAGGGTACCTGTCTCCTCGGACCGCCCGATGTCAGGTACCCAGCGTTTCTCAGCCTTTACTGATTCGCTGATTGTGTGTGTGTCCAGTCACCGGAAAGTGAGACCCCATCCTGGGAAACTCGTGGAGTATTTGAGACAAGTCAAGTACTCGGAAGACTTCGGGGAAGAGACGGTATTTGGATATCCTCGTGGTCCCCTTCCTCTACCGACTCTCGAAACCGGTGGTCGCTCTTGAAGGACCGTCATCGTCTCGAATTTTCTACCTTTTTACATAGGGAGGGACGGGAGACCGAGACGGTTGGGGGTGGGGTCGTCCACTTGTTACCGATTCACGAAAGACTCAAGTCGTGTTATACACTGGGAGTGGGAATGTTGAGGGGGGACTCGATTCGTAATATTAACAATAGTAGAACTAAATGTTCACTTCTTTGATCTCAGGGGTTCTCTAATGGTCCCGTCAGGTTTAGGTCTCGGAACAATAGTCGGAAATCCGATGGCTGTCCGAGAGGAAGGAGGTCCCTTTTGGTGGATGATTCTTCCGGTTTCAAGACGTGTTTCGACGAACCAGACGGTTTTAACCTCGGAAGGAGGTGAGGGTCCCCTGTCCTGTCGAACGGCTACCCTGGGGTTGACCCGTCCTGCCATTCAGTCACCCCTGACCACGAGTCCTTCGGCCACCCCACACCACGGTCCTGAGTCGTCCACTCCCCCCGCAGCGAGGGATCCTCGGTCCTAACCTCTTCCCGGTCGGGTCCGAGCAAAATCTACCGTAGAAGGAGTGGACCCTCATTGATACTCTACCGGGTCTTCTAGGGAGTTAGTGAGATGAGAACTCGTGACTTTTCGGTTCTCAATCGAAGGAAACAAATCGTAACGGACATCGAAAACAAAAGGACCCCGTCACCTCTGGATCTAGACCACACTTCTTCCCACTACCCTAGTCCTTGAAGAGAGAGAGACTCGTACTCATCGACAAAGATTCATTTACATCTGACCGTCGACACATGATCCACCAGACTGTGTCGAGGGTCTAGTCCCGACCTCCCTGACACCACACACACGGAGGGTGGGTAGATCTAACCGACACCGGTTACTCTGCAACCCCCGCCAGACTCCTTAAATTCGGAACTCCCAGAAACTTAAAGGGAGAAAGAGAACTCCCTCTTTCTAGTCTGTAAAGGGAGACTCAGAAGGGAGATGACTCTCAGACCGTCGGAGACCTACTCCAGGAGGGACAGGGTAGGACTACCGGTGACGACCCCGTCCATACCCCACCCGGACCCGACGCACCACCCTTCTCCGGACACGAGGGCCAGGGGTCCGGGCCCAAGGACGTCACCGGTGACGACCCCATCCATACCCCAGCCGGGTCCGACGAGGGTCAGGAGTCCGGGCGGACCAAAGAACCTCACTGACGACGCTCTCGAGGCGTGAAGTTGGGGAGTTGAGACCAGGAGAACCGAGACGTCGCGACCAGAACCCAAAGCTGACCCCCTTCAAGGACTTCCTAGTGTCAATGTTCCGACGAGGACAGTCGACGAAATTCGTACACTCACGGGACCCGTACTCCCCTCCCTCCCGTCCCCGGGCCCGCGACGACGACCGAGTGGGTGGACGGAGTGACGAAGTCGTGGCCCTCCCTTGTCCTACTTCAGACCCACGAGTTTCGGACCGAAACGGTGAGCGAGGTTAAGTGGAAAGACGGGTGAACAAGAAGTGGTTCAGGAGGGTTTCTGGGAGTAGCTCCCGAACCTCGTGAGGGGAGCCTCCAGCGGGGGTCCGACTAAGTGTATTACCGTGAAACACGAAACCATAGGTCTCGGTTGACACTCTTAGGGAAAGAGAAAAGAGGGTAAAAATCACGAAAGGACAACTGTCGAACCACGGACACTTGACGGGGGTCGGGTAACCGAGGACCCTCCGTCTATACCCACGGAGGACCTTGGGGAAGACGATTTCGGAGGGACTGAGGGACAGTTACGGATTTAACGTAGACTGAGGAACTCTGGGGCACCTGATATCGGGCGGTCCGAGGAGGTAGGGACCTCAAAAGGACCGTTCTTGTGATCTCACCCAACAGTAGGGGAGGAGGTCCTCTAGAAGGGCTGAGTCCCTAGCTTGGGACGTAACCGTCCGTCTAAGAAATGGTGACTCGGTGGACCCTTCGGGGTCCACCGACAGTGACTCTTCGCCGGCTCCGACTCTGACCTCCCGACCCGAACCTCACGTCCGGACTCGTCACCAGGGGGTGTCCACGTCTCTCTCCGGTTCCCCCGAGGATTTGGGGTCCGTTAGACCTCTTCCGGATAAATCAAATAGAACCGACGTAACCCAGAAACAACGCCTCGTGTCCCCGAAGAACAATGTTACGTTCCCGAATCAACGGGGAACCGAACACCCACGAATCAGGGGTTGGTCCCTAACTCGAGTGCTGGACGTGACTGTCCGTCTAAGAATGGGTGACATGGTGCTCTCTTTAGGTCGGTGGGCCATACTGCTAACTTCCTCACGACAAACACAGAATCTTCGCGGACAATGTATCAGTCTCACCCTTTGACGATCTACAGACGACCATGTCCACACTACACGGTCTCCCATTGTTGACCCTCGGCCAGGACATCTCTAATCGTCCCGACAGACTGTGGCGCTGAGGGCAGGGGACTGAGCCGAGTAGTGTCTCCGCCCACGTGGGCAAGTAGCGAAGGAGGGACCACGACCCGGGCCGGAAGGTGTGTGTCACTCCCCTTTATGGCTCCCCGTTTCCTCTCCTATGTCGCGCAAACACTCCGGGACGCCGGTCGGCGAGAGGAGACGGGTGGGTCCACCGAGTGACAGGGGAACTTGGGAGAGTGGGGGCGCGTCCAGGGTGAGATACTGGTCACCCTCCTACACTACTTCCCTTACTTCCATCTCCAAGAGTTGTCGCTGCGGCACGAGGGGTCGGCCCACATGACCTAGCGGAGCCAGTAGGTCCGTCGTCCATCCACGAGGAGACCGGTTCCGCCCCAGTCCCCGACCCCCGCTGTAGAGGTCTACCTGTCCGTCACGGCCTCGTCTGTAGTCGAAGTATTTTGTTTTTTTGGGCGGGTGACCTCAAACCAAGAGGGAGGAACGATACGAAAGCACGACGGATGGAATCTCCCCCGGTGTCTCGAACCGCTCAAACCTTTGGGGGTAAAACTTCAAGTAAGACCCCAGATAGTCCGGCATCTTTTAATGAGGGGATGACACGGCATGACGAAAGGTCCATGTACCGTCCCCAAACAAAAGCGAGACCGACAACATCTTCCCCAAGAACCTCATCCGTCGGACCAAATCCGGATTCTCAAGTAGAGGGGAAGGAGGACGAGTCCCATGGCCCACGACGAGGCCATACTTCCGAAACTTTTACTACGGTCGGTACTGAAAACCACGTTGGACCCCTGACACCTACAGGTGGGGTAGCCGACCACACGGTAGTTGTCGTTCTAGGACCACGGGGGCGCCTCACTCACGAGGGGCAGGACCAAGGACACCGGGGGGGACCCTCTTCAGTCTGGTCGGGTCTCGGGAGGACGGAGGAGTGAAGGAGAGGAGGGAGCAGGTCTCCGGGGTCCCGTCCACGTCCAACCCCTCAGGTCCTGACGGCCGGACTCTTCCGTCTTTATACAGTAAGTCCGGGAGACGACGAGAGACCCCGTCTGACCGTGGGCAGTCGTCTCACCACCGTCAGACATAAGTCCTAAGACGAGACAGAGGGGTCGGTAGGTACGGTTCAAGTGGCTGACCTTCCCGATGGAGTACTTTGCGGACCACCCGAGGTCCTGTGAAGGACACCTGAAGGTATAGTTCCAGACCGTCTCGTGGGACCCCAGAGGACTGACCGGACGAGGACGGGAAAGGGGAAGACAGCCATGAACCACGACGAGTGACCTCATAAAAAAGATTCTGGGGGAACCAAATCGGTAGTCTCGTCGAGGTCTAAGGGATTCATACCCACCACCCGCAGAAGATGGTAATCGAACGAGGGAAGAGACAAGGTCGGAGTAGCCAGTACAACGAAACAGACGACCACACGAGAAGGTCTAGGAAGGGAAACGAGTATCGTAAAAGTCCTCGCAAGTAAGTTGACCCGAAGGGTCCACCGCGATCACCATTTCTTGGACGGACGTTACATCCTCTGGAGATAAGTAAGTCATCTAAACTGATTCACGAACAACATATGTTCCGTGACGGTAGACCGTGCGAGGGGGAGGACCACCCTAAACCTTAACGTGACGAGTCCGGAGTGGTGGTGATTCTTTGACCTTACCGAGAGGGACTCAGGCGTCACGGGGCCACGACCTTTTCGGTGTCTTGAAGGCATAGTAGGAGACAGGGTCCGTCCTGACGAACACTTAGAGTCGTCTGTCTTGACGGACAGAGAAGTGGGTCCGGGGTGGTGGCCCCGACATCTCGACGACACCCTAGAACCAGTGATAGGAACCGACACAGGTTCTCCGTCCGTAATGACGACTCCACGATCCTCTCGACAAGTCTCGACGTCGGGTCGCCTCGGTCCCGACTTTAATCTCCATAGCTCCGTTTCCCACGAGTCAAGAGATTTGTGGTCCGACCAACTCACTCACGACAGTCGTCCCCGACCTTCCATCTCTCGTGACCCTCCCTGAGCACATTAGTCTCACGTCTAGGGACTTCCTCGTATCTCGACCTGGGGTCCTGCTCTAAACACCGAGTCGAGACCGTGATTACTAGGCCACACTGAGGTCCACTCAGTGTACTGGAGGGACCCCGTGGACAAAGGAATTAGACTTTTCGTCAGACACTAAGGGTAGTGTTACTCAACGACTGTAAAACCACGTATGTAACATTTATAAGATAGTAGGGTCCCTGAACCCTCGGTCCCACCTTGGACCGCCCGTCCTCCCCGAGGAGACGGCCGAAGGAGGGCGGGGGGCGGGGTAGGGCAGGAGACCAATGAGGGTTCCCTGTCCTGACCTGTCACCCTCCCTCCCTAGCGGGGGTCGTCCGGACACAAGACTACAGTAACGTCTACCACCTCTCGTACTTCATGGGGAAAGCCGTCCCGTACGCCGACCTCCACCACCTGTTCAGGGTCCACAGGGCCTGGGCGTACCGGCACCACCTGTGTCAGTAGCCCCCGGCGGACGCCGAGGAGATACTCCTACCACTGTCGCTGCTGCTGAAGACCACGGTGTACACCTCAGGGGACTAGGTGGGACACCCGACCAGGTCCGCTCAGCCGGTGCCGTAGTTCGACAGTCCAATCGGCTCAGGGACCGGTCGTACCCGGACCAGTCCCCCCGTGTAGAGACGTGGGGTGTTGATGAGACTCATTACCCCCGTCAGTAGAAATGGGACTCCTACCGTCCTGACCTGGTCACTGGGAGTCGGACTTCACACAAGACACACAATCAACGAGTCAGTACAGGTCGAGAAACACTGGGGTACCTGACATCGGGCGGTCCGAGGAGACGGACACCCTAAAACGTTCGTTCTTATAACCTCACCCAACGGTAAAGGAAGAGGTCGGACTTTACCATTTTCAATTAAGTGTCGATCTCCAAGGTCCGGTGTAGGAGAGGAACGCTGCATCCTCCTCAGACCCAGGAGTCCCGACTTATCAAGCTTGTCTCTCGAGGAGCCACGCCCACCCTCCAACGACTCGTCGGGGTGTAAGACCCCCTCCGCACCTCTACCAGGACAATCGTCGAAGTTGAAGAAGAGAGGGAAGGAGGGAGGTGATAGAGGGATTTTCTCTCCGCGTCACTGTACCGGGTGGTGGGGTGGAAGGCCTTCTAGATGACACTGCGACAAGGAATGAACAAGTTCTTCCACTCCGGGTCGGGACCCGTGACGGGGAACCGACGTCCAGGTGAGGTCTGGACTTCGGGGCCTAGAGGGAAGGAGAGGGGAAAAGGAATGGTCCGGCAGCCGTCGACTCCGGAGAAGGGGTGGGGAGGGGCCCAGTCGGGTCTCTAACGGGTCAACGGGGTAAGGAAATTCCAAGCTCGACAGATGTGTCTTCCACCGACCAAACTCCTTCCCTACTTTGACCTCCGGTAACTGGGGGACTTAGACCCGTTGTAGACGCACCGCTGGTAGACGTTCCACTCAGACCCGCGGGACCCGGAGGTCGTCGCGAAGGATGCCTGTCCCGTCACCGTCTCACGGGGGATGACCAAAAGCACGTGTATCTGAACCGAGGACCAAGCCTTAGACGAAAGAGAAGCCCCCAGTCTGTCTCCGAACGGTTGGCACACCCGACCAGGTCCGTACAGCCGGTGCCGTAGTTCGACCGTCCAATCGGCTCAGGGACCGGTCGGTGGGCACCCACGATACCTTGTGGACTGGACTCGGACCAGGATCCCGTTCACACCCGGAAGGGTGGTGGCAGACGACAGAGGAACCCGCGACCGGAACGGTGCGGAATCGGTTCGACCGCAACAACGTTTGGACAATGACGACGTCGGACGCCTCGGTCGGTGGTGGGGAACCGGAAGGACCCCTGTGCGACTACACAGACAGATCGTTTGGAGGTCCGACCCGGGGGCACAAGTGGGGACTCTTGTGTCACTGTTTTCCTGTCTGTGTCAAGGACGACCGTGTCGTACACCACAGGTAACTCCCTCAGCCCTTCTAGGGAGCCTTCTCCTTTACCGTTGGGTGAGGTCACAAGAACGGACCTCTTAGGGTACCTGTCTCCTCGGGCCGTCCGACGTCAGGTACCCCAACGTCTCAGACTGTACTGACTGGTGTGCACTCCTTCGATCTACTAAAATGGTAATACCCAATGTACTCACGACTCACGAGACTTTTCGTCGAAGCAGAGGACAGGACGGCGGAGTGGGACCTTACCCCCACATCAAATCTCGTGGTCCAAGACAAAGGGAGAGACGGAGGTGATCCAGGAGGAGCTGCCGATGGACTACTAGACACACCTGCCTCCGGGGAGGTGTCTACCGAGGCTGACCAAGACAATGGTGCGGAGGAGGGTACGGTAGAAGGGTCGGTTGAAGACGGTCTTCTTACTGTAACTCGAGTGTGGGGGTTTTCCATTCTGACCGTATGTCAACCTCCCTCGTCCCAACTCCGGTGTCCGGTTCGGTCTGGGGACCTCAACTTCAGACTCACCTGACCTCTCCACTGTCGTGAGGGGTGCCAGTGGTGATCGAGAATCAGACCCGACCGAACCGGGGTGCCGGGGCACACCGAACCACTCGTCTTGAGGGTGGACAGGGAAACCCGTCACTTGTGGGACATGATGTCCTGGTACCAGGATCTCGTCCATGGTCGGACCCGTCCTCCCTTCTTCCGACGGCCCCTCTGAAACCCGACTCAGGACTACCTCGACGTCCTCGGGGAAACCGTGACAGGCCCTGAGGGGGAGTGGAGGGAGGGAGGGAGTAGAGGTGGAAGGTGACGTCCCATGCTCCGAGTGTGAAAGTCGACCCTCCGGATGAACCTCTTCTGGTTCCGTTTCCGTCGAGGTAGCTCTGAGAAGTTGTACCACTCCTCTGGTTGGGACGGGTGACGGTGGGTTCCACCGCCAAGGTTGGGGAAGAGGAGAGTTCAGGGACGACGATTCTAGTCGACAAAGCCCCTGTTCAGGTTTGAGACTACACCTACGCACGACTTGCCAGTCGGTCAGGGAAAGGGTCTCCCCGACCACGGACCCTAGTGTCACGTCTCCCCAAGGACCAGACTCCGGGGGTGGGGACGAGGGTGTGGGTCCCGACGGGACGGTCGCACCTCTGAATCGACTAAACGAACCGGAAGTAGGGGTAGGGTCCTGACGGGGTTGGTGCCGAAGTTCCACCCGTACTTCGACCTCCGGCACCTGGACTACCTCGGGGCCGAGTAGACGCACCGGTGACACTTCGCCCACCACGTGGCCGAGGAATCGTAGGTGAAGCTACCAACCCTGTCGCTCATGCTGGTCACCCACCTGACGCTCAGGGGTCTGTAGATGGGGCAACCGACCACACTCGAGTGGCCGATGGTCGAGGTCGGTGGACACCGGTGTCCAGACCCGAGAGAACCGGGACTCCCCGAGAACTGAATGGAAAAGAAAAAGGAAGGACGGTTGATGGGAGGTGGGGTGGGGGGCACGGCGTACGGGTGGAAACCGGGGGACCGTACTCTAGCTCGTAGAGGACCTGGTGAAGATCCCTCTCTCACCGGGACCAGAGGGGGGAGGACGAGGACTGAAGAGACAGAGGGAGAGGGAGACCGGACGTCTCGAGGAAGGAACTGGAACGGGTGAGACAGTATACGAGCACGGGAACACGTGGTCCATTTAGGGGGTCCGGGGAGACTCGTGGGACCACTACGCCCACCCTTCTTCCCTGTCGACAGTAGGTCAGGGAGGGGCGTCGGGGAGGGACAAGAGTGCCGGGTCGAGACCGAAAGGAAGTCCTCGCAGGGGACACATTCCCTCCGGGCACTCCCCACCCGTCCCCAGAGCCCTGCATGGACGTCGGATACAGGAGAGTCTTGAGAGAAAAGTGGAGTACAGGCACAGAAAGTTGTTGTCTCGGGTGGTGTGGAGACTTTCGGTTTCTCCGGTGTTTCTTCTTCTTCTTTGTCAAACCCTTCTTTGCATTCACCACGAGATTTCGATGGGCCGACCCAACCCTGGACCCTAGTGGACTCGGACACAGGGACCCGTCCCCTAGGGATGGGTCTAGTCAGTGTGAGCAATACAAGGGTGGAGAGGAAACGGGGAACGGGTACTCGAGTAGGTAGTGGGACATAGAATCCCCGGGTCTCGTGTTACTCCCTCAGAAGACCAGAGACCGTCGCAAGTCCTACGACTCCTTTTCTGTGTTCTCTGATATACCCAACCTCGTCCCCAGTCCCCACCGGACCAGAGACTCCGGAACACGTCGACGTCACATACTTTCATTTTTACAATCTCGTTTGTCTGCCTTCAGTAAGAGGGTACTAGGGGTCCCCTTCCTTCGCTCCCACTGGTGGTTCGAATCCCTGGAGAGTGTCCGGCCGGGTTGGAGTCGTCCGGGGTCCGACTCGACGTCACTCGACCCGAGGGACTGCACCAGAGGCGTCTTCTGTCCTACAGGGCTTTCCCTTGTCTCCCTTGTCTACGCCAGGGAGCCGTCCCAATTCTAGGACACTCCCACACCACACCTAGCTCACCGTCCTGAGACACGGCAGGGCTTAGTCCCGACCGTTTCACTGCCACATCTTCACTTCTTTCCCTCCTCGTCTTTGTCCTTCGACTTGATGGTACCGCCCCACCCCCGTGACTGGGGAATGACCCCTCTTCGAGACGGGGAACCTGGGTGTCGGGACTCCCGACTCCAGTCTCGACCCGGAGCCAGGAGGGGTCGACCGTGGATGGGGAGACGACCCGACGGACCGGCGATAACGTATACCTATGTCGGGAGTGGACCCAACTTAAGACAAAAATAAGGTTCCTTTTTCTTATGGTGGCCGGTTCTGCGCCGGGGAGTCTGTCCCCAGGTTTTTCCGGGACGACCTCCTCCTGGACGTCCGCCGTCGCTTCCGGGGTAGCCTCGGACGAGGACTTCTCTCATTCTCGGAGGGCCCGCCCCGGCCACCCGCCGAGGGACGAGTCTCCGGCCAGGAGAGGAAGGGGTGGACCGTGTCTTCCCGTCTCCGTCCGAACTTCCCGTAAAAGACCCGTGGTTCTTTAGAGAGTCTGGTGACTCGGACCTCCCGAAGGGTCTGTGGGCGGGGGTCGAGACTTACCTCGGCTCGTGGCCGGACCGGGAGACGTGGGGGTCGGGAGTTGTCCCACCCGACGGACGGTCCGACCACCCTGTCCCGGGATCCGGAACCGACGGGTGGTGTGGGTTCCCGGGGACAGACATCCTTCGGGCCAAGGAAGAGGTCTAGGACTCGAGGTACGAGGGAGGAGGAACGGGGCATGGAGAGAGGGAGAAGTCAGTAGCGGCACGCACACTTCCTTCTCGTGGACCTGCACCGGTGCCCGCTGTTCCGGGGCTCAGGTCTCGACGGTCACGGACAGCTCTTGTAGTTTGTCCTCTGCCTGCTGACTCGGAAGGAGCGACGGTCGGCCTTCGGTCGGGTCCCGCGGAGAGACCGGTGGTGCGGTTGGATGAAATGAAACCTCTGACTCGGAAAAACGTATGTAAAACGGACCACGACACACCCGGTCCGTGGGTTCCTCGTCGGTCCCAGAGGAGATCGGAGACCGGAAAGGTCGTTCCGGTAACTGCCCCCGACGGACGCTCGTCGAGGGAGAGGTCGAGCTTAAGGACTTCGAGAAGGAGTGATCAGGGGAGGTGAGGGGGGTGTGACGAGGTAACGGTCCCACCCCCGATGTGTGCCCTCTGTTCGACCGATCACCAATCCGGGTTCGTCCAGAGCTCCACCCCTGTCTGCCAGTGGGCTACCTGCTCTCACCACACTCTCCATGTCGGAGACGGGGTCTGAGGTACGCCTCGCCGGGGAGGACGGAGCCAACCCCGAAGCGAGGAGGACCGTGGGGGTCCTACAACCCCTAGGGACACGGTCGTGGGTGTGGGTCGAGACCGTCCGTCGACTCGTCGTCACTAGTCGTACATCAGGGCCACTCAACACTTCACCGGAACTAACTAAAAGGGAACCGTATTTATGACTGAGGTAAAGGTTCTCCTCGTCTCTATTCCAGACGAGGGACCCTTTCCCTCGAACGGTCCCGGAGTCCACCCCCTCTGGTGTGGTCAGGAACACGGTGTCCTTTCCCCCCATCCCCACCCGCACACGCGTCCGTACGTCCATAGGACTCTCTCTTCCACGGTGGTCGCAACTTGAATTGGGTGAGACCTCGGGTCGACCTACCCTGGACACGAAAAGAAAGAGACAATTGGTCCTTCTCCAGACCGGAACGGTCTTTCAGAGCCCCGGAGATGTGTCCCCTACCAGACGGGACGACCGACTGCACCGGGACCTCCTCCAGGACCTCTGCCCCTGTATGAAGAACCAGGAAAAGGAGTGACACGTACAGGAATTGAGGTATTATATAAAACTAAGGCGACGAGGAGACTTTCATGTTAGATCTTCAAAGTAGATCGCAGACGGGTGTAAAGTCGACGACGAAGAGACGTCAATTCAGAGGAAACTTCGACAGAAGAGGGAGCCTGGGTGGTAGAGAAGTCCTCTGGACCCCGGATCCACCATTGTCCGACGAGAGGAGTCGGGAAGAAAGGAAGGTGCACAAACTCATCTCTGTCGTACCGACCCACACAGGGACACAATGGGACATTATCGACGATACCAGGTACGAACGGTCTACCCCACGACTGGAACCCACACAACTCCTGGGACGACAACCCACAGTAGGGTCTCTACCCGCTGGTCGGGTTCCCCTCGGTGAAGGTCAAGTCTCTTGGTCTAGAAAACAGGAAAGGATTTCCGTGACACGTCCGAGTGCACCTTCTCTTTGCTCCGAGAACAGCGGACTTGAGGGGATTTACACTGTCCCCGACACGGAGGGGAATGGGTGGAGTGCCACTGCCCACCGAGTCACCTCCTCCCACCGACTGCCCCTGAACGTCAAGGTGTCGGACGAGCGTAGTGGACGGAAACAACTCCCACTAAACGGGTCGACTCCTCTTAGTAACAGGGGATACGAGAACGGGAAATTCCCAGTTCAAGACTGACTTCTTGAAGACCCCTCTACCCTGAACAAACCGAAAGTCAAAACGAAGAAGGACTCACTTCTTCAACTACGGGTGTCACGAACCCGCGGCGTCCGTCCCGATCTCCTGTTCAAATCGGTGCCAAGGTCGGGGTCTACCCGAAGGGTGTGAATTTAGGACACTCTACTAATTTAGGGAAAGAACGACGTCAGACAGTCACAAGGAAGACAAGACTCTGCGGTGGAGAGGTCCAGCCGATGTCTGCCCCTCTCAAGTGGGTACTTCTCACGTTTTACCGTGCACAGAGGTGTCGTTGTGCGATACGAGAAACAGGGACGGTGAAGGGAGGGTCCTGGGGCCCGAGGGGTTTCCGGGTCGGGCACAGAAGTACGGGGAGCACGGATCGTGTCTCGACGGCAGTCGCTCATATACCGGTTCACATGTATGTAGGGACCCTGGATCTCCAATCGGTCAGTGTCTACCGTCACAACTGGAGGTCCTGCAAAATCGAGTTCCGTGTGTTACTTGGAACGGGGAGGTGACGGGAACGGGACCCTACGTCCCCAGCTCCCTCACCCCTTGTGCACTTCTGACCTTCTACAGGACCCCTTGTCTTCGGAGAGGTGAGGAACGGGTGACGGACTGCTGCCGGAGGTCACTCGCCGCGAGACCCCGTTTGCGACCACCTTGGGGGACGTGGAAGGAAATGACAGTGGGGCAGCCTGAGAACCGACGAGCTCCATGCCCCTTCGTTCCCTAAGGCGCAAACACTGTCGGAGTACGGTCTGTGATCAAATGTCCACAAGTGTGACGAACGAAGTAGAAACTAGGACACTCCTACACGACTGAAATAAAATGTACATTCTCTCTTCCGAGTAATTCCAAGTCATTGAACCACTGGATTCAACTGTTCTTTACCCTTGTCACCCTAATTTGAGGTCGAGCAGCCGGTCCAGTGTTGGTTCTGAGCCACCGAAGTTAGACCTCTCGTGAGGTCGCGTCTTGCAAGACGACCCCTAGTCCCAGGCACAGGAAGTTCCGGAAACATAAGGACCCTCCTTGTCGATGAAAGTTATCTTCATCTTTGTTTAGGATCCCGAAGGGACTACTGAATCATTTCTTCGGTGGACGGTCACGTCCTCTACGACCGAACCAGGGACTAGACCCCTCTACGATGTACGTCCTGTTGATGACTCGGACACGAGATCTTGGGTCCTCGATGTTGATGACTCGGGTGCACGTCGGTTGACGACTTCGGGTTCTCGGTGGTGTCACTCTTCGGACGCGTGGTGTTACTCATCGGGGGTGAACGACGCTAAGCTCGTTTCGGGCACGTCGGTTGTTCTGGGTCGGGTCGGTTTTATTTTATTTGGGGTCCACACTAGTGAGTGGATCTCGGTCTGTAACACCTTACACTTCAGTTCACCCGGAATCCTTCGTAGTGATACTTGTTTCGATCACCTCCACTACCTTAAGGTCAACTCGATAAAGTTTAGGATTTTCTACTACGACACTTTTACGACGTGAGTTATACGGTCGTTTAAACCTTTTGAGTTGTCACCGGTGTCCTGACCTTTTCCAATCAAAAGTAAGGTTAGGGTTTCTTTCCGTTACGGTTTCTTACGGATTTGATAACGTGTTAACGTGAGTAGAGTGTACGATCATTTCATTACGAGTTTTAAGAGGTTCGGTCCGAAGTTATCATACACTTGTCACTTGAAGGTCTACAAGTTCGACCAAAATCTTTTCCGTCCCCTTGGTCTCTAGTTTAACGGTTGTAGGGGACCTAGTGTCTTTTTCGTTCTCTCAAGGTCTTTTTGTAGATAAAGACGAAATAACTGATATGGTTTCGGAAAGACACACCTAGTGTTGTTTGACCTTTTAAGACTTTCTCTACCCTTATAGTCTGATGGAATGGATGGAAGACTCTTTAGACATACGTCCAGTTCTTCGTTGTCAATTCTTGACCTGTACCTTGTTGTCTGACCAAGGTTTAGTCCTTTCCTCATACAGTTCCGACATATAACAGTGGGACGAATAAATTGAATTTACGTCTCAGGTAGTACTCTTTACGACCCGACCTACTTCGTGTTCGACCTTAGTTCGAACGCCCCTCTTTATAGTTATTGGAGTCTATACGTCTACTATGGTGTGAATACCGTCTTTCGTTTCTTCTTGATTTCTCGGAAAACTACTTTCACTTTCTCACTTTTTCAACCGAATTTCGAGTTGTAAATCTTTTGATTCTAGTACCGTAGACCAGGGTAGTGAAGTACCGTTCATCTACCCCTTTGTTACCTTTGTCACAGTCTGAAATAAAACCTCCCGAGATTTTAGTAACGTCTACCACTGACGTAGCTACTTTAATTTTCTGCGAACGAGGAACCTTCTTTTCAATACTGGTTGGTGCTGACTTCACTGAATCGTCGTCATCGTCTGCCGTATAATTTTTCGTCGTTGTAATGAAACGACTGTCTCCAAGTAGATGAGTTTCGAAACCAAAAAGGTCATCAGCACATACCTAAACTCTCAACCTGATATTTCTTTCGACTCGTGGTTTTTTAACTACGAAAACTTGACACCGTAACCTCTTCTGAGAACTCTCAGGGAACCTGAGGTTCCTCTAGGTTGGTCAGGTAAGATTCCCTTTAGTTAGGACTTATAAGTAACCTTCCTGACTACGACTTCGACTTTGAGGTTATGAAACCGGAGGACTACGCTTCTTGACTGAGTAAACTTTTCGGGGACTACGACACTTACTAACTTCCGCCCTCCTCTTCCCCTACTGTCTCCCACTCTACCAACCTACCTTAGTGGCTAAGTTACCTGTACTCAAACCCATTTGAGGTCCTCAACCACTACCTGTCCCTCCGGATCGTACGACGTTAGGTACCCCACCGTCTCAGCCTGTGCTGACTTACTTGACTTAATACTAGGGTTAATGAAATTTTTCGTTTTTTCTTTTGATATACAAAACAGTTTACATTACAGTTCCCCCACTACCTCAGACTAGGCACCACGGTTGTTGTGCGGACATGGGAACGAGAAGGGTGGGGTCGTTGTTCGCTCCGGGGCTCTAACCCACCCTTTTCCGACTTAACTTCGTTCGGTCGTCACTGGTAGTGACACCCTAAGAAGACCTGTGTGTGTCAGGGCCCTCCGACGTCGAATTAGTCCGGTGACGGGTCCCCTGTTTTCCACACGTCAGTAAAGGAGTATTCGGGGGAGACTCGAATCGGGTCTCGACCTCTCCCACCTGTAGTGAGAGTCTTCGGTGGGCTTCTTCTAGACCAGGGACGGGTCTAGATGTTGGAGTACTTTGACCCTGGTTCTGTTCAGTCTGAGGATAATGGTATTACCGGAATTTTGGACTGGGTGGGTGGTTCCAGAAGGGCGGGGGTGGGGAGCCGGTTGGAACAAACGAGAGACGGTAGAAGGGAAGTACCCCCGGGGGGCCCGCGGTCCGGACCCCGGTCACAGGCGAACCGAAAGGACCGTCGGGCCGGACCCGTTCGAAGTTTCTGTCGTCGACGCCGGAAGTGGGAGACCGGTGCCCGTGACCCTCCCCACCGTGTCCACCGGGGGTGCGCGTTCAAGTCGGGTCGGTCGGTGGACTCTTCTTTTCACCCCCACCCCTTCGGGGACACGGCTCGAAAGGACTCCTGTCGTTCCTCCAGGAGTCCCTAAACCCCTGCCACCCCGGATCACCCACTCTCACCTGCGTGGTCAATTCACTAGGACTCGTTCAGTTTGGAGTTAGGGGAAGGACATTTTCCCCCGGTCATTATTTGTCACCGCCTCCTGACCACTCGGTTTGACTAGATCTGTTCGATGACTTAAATTGTAGTAAAATGTCAGCGGTAGTAGGGGAAATGTCTGCTGCTTTGTTCGTGTCTCTCCGATGCAAGGAGTTTTCCTCTGTTAGTGTCTCCGCCCAAACTCGGGGCCAGTGACCCGAGGTCCCGGGAACGACGAAAGAACCCGTCACTACATGTCGCGAGTGTGTGACTGATCCAGGTGAGTCGGTCCGTCTAAAGTGGGGGCGAAATACCTACTCCCTTATCTCCGAGACCCTTTGGGTGGGGTTCGGGACACCCCACCGAGGGGTCTCCCATCGACCGGGACCGTCCTAGGAGGGGGCACTTTCCACGAGTCTACCGTGGCTGAACCACGAGGTCTCTCTACCACCCCCGAACTCTCGTCGACCGGCCCGGGGATCGACCCCCCCAAGTCCGCCCCCACGAGTGAATACTTCGCCTTCGTCGACCGTCAGTGTCACCTTGCCCAACGGCGACTCCAGTTGCTCGAGGTCGAGTGACTCTGGCCCGTCCCGCCCGTCGCAGACGTCGACCAAGAAGACGTCCACATCCGAGGCCTCGGCCCCGGGGTCCGGGCTCTTCCGGGGTCCTCTTTAGACGTCCTTCCGCGGTCCGGGACCACACTCGAGGACGGACGGACCCCTCACCGCTCGGGTTCCGCCCCCGTCCTTCCCGTCACGACCACCTTCTGAGTCCGACCAGGACAACCCTGGGCTGGACTCGGTACTGTCCGAGCTTCCCGGTGTGATCCGGATCCGGAGTTCGTGAACGGGAGACGTTCAGTGGGTCTGGGGGGTCAAGTACCAAGAAAGACGATCCGGGATAGGGGGTATATTATATTAAATAAATATTTATAAACTAATATTTATATTTATACTGAATATTTATAAATATTAATATATATATATATGGGGGGATATTAATATTGTTTTCGGGACGGGTGTTGTACACATTGTCTCCATTAGGGTGTCTGGGACCCCTCGAGGGCGGAGGTCCGGAGTCGTCGCAGGAGGGACGAGGGACACCGTGTCGTAAGTCGGACTAGACACCGGGTGTGGACTCGAGAATCCCCGTCCGTGTCACGGACCGAGTAGAGTCCCGGGGGTACGGGTCGGACGGAGGGGAGCGGGGAGGAGGGGACTCGGGTGGACGAGGTCCGGTGACGACAAGTCCTTCTCCACGACGTCACTTGCCGGGTGCCCGGCCTTCCGCGGTAGAGCATCCCGGGCCTCGCCCAAGGGTCTCTCGACGTCGAGGTCCTCCCGGCCGTCGGGGAGGTCCCGGAGTCACCCGTGGAGCGGGTCGGCCAAGGACAGGTCCACGTTGACGAGGTCGAGGGCTCGTCCCGGGTCGCGGGGTCCCCTGTCAGCCCGCTCCGCCAAAGGTGAGTCCATCTCGGTCGCGTCCCGGGCGGGTGGACGGTCCAGTGGCCCGCGGTCCACCAGGTCCCGCAACAGGACGTCCACGTCCCTCTTCTCCGACCCGTCTCGCTCGTCCCGCCGGGGACCGTGGGCGTGTTTCGCCAAGGCGAGGTCCATGTCCATCGGGTCCGCCCCCCGCGGGAGCTCTCGCCGTCGCGACTCCGGCCTCTCGGCCAACAGGCTGTCCATCTCCATCTGCTCCGACAGGTCGGGGCGGTCCCGCGGGCGGAGGTCGAGGCACTCCGGCGTCACGACGTCCACGTCGCTGTGCTCCGCCGGGTCCGGGCCCTTCCGGCGGACCCCGTGGTGCCCCTTCGCCAAGGCGGACTCCAGGTCCTCGACCCACAGCAACCCCTTCGGCGCCCCGTGACGGACGTCCGGGGCCGGGAGTGTCGACGACACGGCGCTGAGGCCGTGCGTGTGCGTCCTCGCGCCCGTCCCGGGCCGGCGGGGCCGGAGGAGGGGTCCCCGCGGCAGTCCCCGCGCCCCGGCGCGCCGGAAGTCGAGAAGCCGGAGGAGGAGGAGGCGGGGCCCGGGCCCCGTCGCGTCCAGGCTCCCGGCGTCCCGCAGGTCCCGGAGGGGCGCGTCCGCGGCGCCGGGGGTCGTGCGCGGCAGGCTCGCGTGAGCGCGGGCGCGGTCGGTGAGGTCGTCGCCGGCCCGGGCCGTCGGCGTGGTCTCGCCTAAAGGGACGTCGGCGTCGGCCGCGTCGACGGGGCCCGGGACGTCGCCGCCGTCCCGCAGGTCGACCAAGGGCGCCTCTAGGTCCCATACGTTCGCCCCCGTCGCCCGCTTCCGGGCCCGTAGGTCCCGGACGTCCCGGGGCACCAGTTCGGAGTCGAGAGCGTCCGGCCCCTCGCGGTCGAGTAGGAGGAGCGGGTACATCCACTTGCCCAACACCGGGTCGAGCTCCGTCCGGTCCGGCGCCCGGACCCTGTTCCGGCGGGGCCCGTCCCGGACGTCGAGCAACACCACGTCCGACTCGGCCGCGTCCCGTCCGTCCGGGCGGTCCCGGAGCCCCCGGTCGTGCGACTCGCGTAACACGCTGTCGACGTCGGTCGCCCGCGCGTGGTCGGGGACCTTCCGGTACCGCCCGTCCATCTGGTCCCGCAACACCCGGTCCAAGTCGCACCAGTGGCGCGGGTCGCGGGGTTTGCAAGGACCGGCGTCGAGGAGGTCGTCCAAGGGGCGGTCGAGGTCGGCGACGTCGCTCGGATCGGGCAGGTCGCGGAGGACCCCGTCGCGCGCGTCCGCCAACCTCCGGTCCAACTCCTCCTCGTCCGCCGGGTCCGGAGCCTTCCGTGGGAGCCGGTGGTCGGGGTGGACCGTCACGGCGTCCAGGTCCACGCAGTCCACTCCGTCCAGGACCTTCCGTCGGCCCCCCTAGAGGACGTCGTGCAACGGGACGTCCAGGTCTGCGACCCAGTCGACTCGTCCCTCTCCCTCCCCTTCGACTCCCCGTGGGCCTGGTGTCGGACACGGGGAACGATTACGACCGTCGACGAGAAGGGAGTGGCCCTTGTCAGAGGAGGGGGAGTAAGAGAGGTAGGACGAAGGACTGTGGAGGAGGTCCTTCGGAAGGAGGTGCCGGTGGGCCCATAGGGGGTGAGACCGTGAAAGGAGTAACTTAACAGTGACGGGGGAGATGAAACTAAGAGGTCGAGAACTGAGGCGTCCCGTCTCTGGTATGGAATAGGGTCATCCAGGGGTCAAGCGACGGGGTCCCGGACATTAATTGAGTCATAATATGCAGTGTATTGAACAAGGTTAGTGAATCCTAAAATTTATCTAGCAGAGGCAACAACCGACAATAGTAAGGGTAGAATGTCTACACTTCTGCCTCCGAGTCCCTCCTTTTCACTGAACGACCCCGGAAGGGGTCGATCCATCACCGTCTAGGAGGCCACGGTCGGGTCCGAGGAGGGCGACAGGAGAAGGTGGGGTGGAACGGGACGACTGGAGTCCCTACCGCCAACCGTGGAACCACTCCAAGACCACGGCCGTCCGCTGTACGGAGGACCCTAACAGCGTCTGCGTCCGGACGCCTGTCGCGACCCGGTGGCGCGTGGCCAAACCGGGGTCGCCGTCGTCGTCACCTTAGTTGTCGTGGTCCCTCTACGAGACCCCGGACGGTCTCTCTTCCCGGTTAACAAGCGTCTTGCTCTCTGGGTGTGACAGGTGAAGGGACTCGGGACGAAGAACAGGGTCTCGGGTAGTCTGCAGAAGGAGGAAACCGCGACCCCTTCGAAAGCAATAGGACTCGGAGGTTGAGGAGGTGTCTCGACCCTAAGGGACAAAATGTGGTCTCCTCTGCCCTAGTCTCCCTACTGGACCGCTCAGAGATAGACGGGTCACGGAACCACTCCGGAACGGGTCAGTCAAGTCTCCTCACTTGTCCGTCACGCCTCCGAGGACCCAGGTCCCCTCCGGACAGGAGGACCCCACTCCAACCGCTACCTCTCAGTCGACAAGGAGTCTGGCTACACCGTAGTCGTGGGACCACGGTCCCTCGTGCTGTGGGTGGAACTCTTCTGCTGGGTCGTCGACCTTCCCACCTGGGTCCGGACCGGGCTCACTCCGATCTGAAGCCCCCTGGTCCACAGTACCCTAAGCTCTCGGAACTCCTCGGAACCACCGACCGGTCGCGGTGAGACTGTCCGTCTGACCACCCTCGAGACTGGAGAGAGGACAAATAAGGAGACGAGAGTAGAGAGGTAGAATCACGGTGGGTCGACCGGACCGGACCCCCTTTGACTCCCATACCGGAACCTCGACACGAGACCCGGTCCAGACAGGTGAATAGGTAGACAGGAGGGTGGCAGACAGGTAACGGGTCGTTCTGGGGAAGTGGAGGGTTGACGATGGACGGAGAGGTGCCCCGGGTGGTACGGTGCCACCGTGAGGAACGAGGTGGTCGGGAGGCGAATGGCGGTTGTGGGTCTCCCTTGAAAGGCTTTATGTCCACCCGGGACTGTGGGGTCGACTTTTGGGAGGTCGTAGAGGAGTGACGGAAACGACCCTCCAGGACTCAGGACTAAGGGACTGTCCATGGGTGGGCGAGCCTCGGAAGTCGCAGGGGGAATCGAGGGGATGGCATTCATACGTCTCGTCGAGGGAGAGCAGACGGACGGTGCGCTTGGAGTGGTCGACAAGGGTACAGACAGGAATCGAGAGAGACTCGTGGGGAAGGACTGGGGACCCGACCGAAGATGGGACTCGACGGGGGCAAAGACGAGTGACCGAACAGTGGTAGATAAAACGTCAGAGGAACCTCAGGGTCCCAGGTCGGACCGGAACCCCGACCATCGTAGGAGATCTTAGACATCACTCCAACTCCGAGTCCCGTCCGACCTCACCCCACCCCCGACGTACCCCTGTCTAGGGACGTTCCAGTTCGTAGGTCCGGAACCTCCCGACGGTCCGAGAGTCGGCCCGAGGACCTCCTGATCGGGTCGTCTCGAGGACCCTCGTCGACGTGGGCGGTAGAAGGAGCTTTGGGAGAAAACTCTGGGAACCTCTTAGAGACAGGCCTTTCTAGGATCTCGGGGAGAGGGGGTAGGGACTCTCCGGGTCTCTCCCTGTCCCCGAACGGACGTCGGTACGTCGAAGAGACTGGGGGGGTCGTTGGGACCCCGGGGTTCTGAGTGGGGCGGTAAGGCTAGCGGGCCGGTCAGCCGGACCTCCGCGTCGTGTCCCTTTCCGACCGCTGCCAGGGGGCGGACCTGCGGCCCCCTCGGGGGGGAGGGCCGGGTGTCTGGACCGTCGTCCCCGTCTCGACTTACCCTCCGAAACACTCCACTCCCTCTCTGCCCGTACCGCCCTCGTCACCGACCTCAATGTCCCGAAGGACGAGACTTAGGACCGGGTCCGGACTCTGCGTTCAGGGACCTGGTCGGGTCGTTCCCCCCAGGAGCTCCCCGGCCCGTCGGGCACCCAGGGTCTGGATCTGAAGGAGGACGACACCCAAGAACCCGTCCCGACGCGGAGACAATTGCGCGATTGTGTGTCATTGACCAGTCCCGACGACACCCCAGTGTGACATCCCCGAGTTCTTGTCAATTGAGACGGAACAAACACGAATGTAAATGTATGTAACAAGGGTTGTAAAATGTGTTTTATAAGACGTTTGAACAAGAAAAAAGTGCGTTGTAGTACCTTGATTCAACTAATCAATCATAACCTATCATAAAGTAACATATTTACATAGTTGAATGGGTAATCTACAATACCAACGGAGGTAAAAAAATAATGTCACAACGTGTCTTATGAATTTATGAATGGAAGGACCCCTGTACACGTGAATTTTTTTGCAAATGGATCTGGCATCGTTAAAACATAGGACACTAAAAGGTGTGGGATATGAAATCTAGGCAAAGACCACCTTTACGTCGAAAGTAACAAAATTGAAAAAATTTTCGTTCTTTGTCACAGTGTGGTGTGTGTCTGAAGGTGTACACGAAATAGAGTGTCGTTTAAGATCGGTGTCATAGGGTGTCCCACATAAGAAAATACAGACCCGAAAAAAAAAAATTAGTCATAACAAACACTCTAAGCGGACACTCCGTATAAAAATTTAAAACAAGTAAAAGTAAAAATAGGTCGTAAGGGAAGACATTTATCAGGTGTTCGTCGTACCCTGTCGCCGTCCTCGCACTAGGTGGGGCCTACCTCCATTCTTCCACATCGTAGAGGAACAGAGAGGAAAGATGGGTTTCCGTTGCCGAAAGTACATCATCATATCAAGAATTTATATAGTTTGTCACGGTATAATAAAACGTTTGTACAAAGAAAGTGAGTCAGTACAAAAACTTCCAAATAAATCATCTATGTACATCGAAGACACAGACCAAATAAGTAAAACTCACGATGTATATAGAGTGACGCACAGACACACGGCGTCAAATTGATAAGATGACTACCGACAGACCAAGTAAATGAAACCGACACGACCCCGGAATCGACACTGTACACTCTAGAAACGACAACGTACGTCTTAGACATCAACACCGTAGACCCTTAGTTCAAGGGGTTGACCCTTAACTTGGATCCGGAGGACGTAACTCTCGAACCTCCGAGTCGGCGACGTGGTGGTCCCCTCAGAGTAAACCAATAAATTAAAAGACCGTAGGGAGTGGTTCGACGAACAGAGGAACACGGACACACGTTTGAAGAGAGTTCATCTGGGAATCTACACCTTGAACCCGAGTGTCCGATACACACGAAAGTCGAAAGAGTGATAGACGGTCTAATGAGACTTCACCGGAAGAAATCGAACTGTAGGAAGGTCGTTACACATTTTGCACGGTCTAAGTAAAGAAAGAACCACAGTGGAGAGTTAGTATAAGCGGTCGGACCAGATATTACCATAATGAATATCAAAATGAAGTGTAAAGGAAGTTTAACCTACGTATAAGAGTCGTACTTAGGAACAATAGACACAACGTCACAGAAAAACATGAGAGTGGAACAGACAATTGAACATGTCGTAAAGACCAGTGAACAAAAAGTGAAATAAAAAACTTTAAATAAACCGGCACAGGCCAGAATTAACGCCGCGTACCCGGGATCCCACGTCGGAGTCATCAACGTCGGACACCTGAATCAACGAGACACCGTGCACGAATCAAGGGACTGGTTCCTAGTTTGGGTGCAGGGGACGTAACCGTCCGTCTAAGAATGGGTGACATGGCGGTCCCTTCAGGGGAGTGAAAATTAAAACTACTTCCGTTTAAAGGAATACCAAACACGAAAAACACACAGTTTTTACGAGAGGTCACAAATTAAAATGGGAATTTTTTTCCGATACCGACAATCCGTCTACCTCACCCTGGTGAAACTTCTAACCACGTGCTTCCGTCGGACACGGAGGTGGGGCAGGACTGGGGGTGGGAGGGGTCCGATTGAGGGCAGGACTGGGGGTGGGAGGGGTCCGATTGAGGACAGGACTTTCGACCCAAACAGTGTGTGTGTAAATACGACCGAAACGGGACCACCGAGTCTGCCATTTCGCAGGCAGATGTTACGTCCTCTGGGCTCAAACTCGGGACCCAACCCTTCTAGGGGACCTCTTCCTTTACCGTTAGGTGAGGCCATGATAACGGACCTTTTAGGGTACCTGTCTCTTCGGACCATCCGATGTCAGGCACCCCAGCTTTTCTCAGCCTGTGCTGACTCGTTGATGTGAAGTGAAGTGAACCTTGGGTCCCACGGCCCGAATCTAAAGGAAGTAAGTTCCGGCGACAACTAAGTAAACACCCCCATTGCCAAACGAAGCTCGGGTGTGGTGCGAGAGTGACAACACTCTGCACCGGAAACGAGGACCGGGTGAAAGGACTGCACGGACACTCGGTAAAGATCCAAGGACGACAGCCTTGTCACGACGAGGCCCGCGGGAACTGGTGTGACGGACCCCGAAGGTCCTACCTTAGTTACCAAACGTCGACCACCCTCCAGTGTCCGACGGGGTCGTCTCCGTAGGCACTAGAGCGTTTGGGGTTAAGTCCCACAAGTTCCTGGACCTCGGACACATTAGGATCCTAACCGACAGCAAGAGTTTACACCCGTAAACTCAGACCCCTCCTCTAAGACTTCAGACGCGAGTCATCCGTCTCCTCTTCCGGGACCGGGAAAGGACGTAGACCTCAACGAGACTTCCTACCCCGTCCCCACCCGTAGGAAGTCACACATCCGTTCTTCGGTCCGTGAACAGTCGGTGATTCTCCACTCAATCTACTGTAGACACGAGGACAGACTCGACATCGAGCTGGGCGTAGTCGGACCCTCCTTCCCGGTCGAGGTCCACCGGACCTCCCTCCTTGCGGGTCCGGTCTCTCGGGGCCGTTCGAGGACCTCCCGAGGCCCGACGTGAAAGAGGTAGAGAGTGCCTAGTGGACACTCTCCAGGACGAACCTACAGTTCTGAGTCGAGAACTTGGTCATTGAGCTCTGCAGAAGAGACTGGAGTGACGGGTGGTAGGGGTGTGACCCATAGGACTTGGTCTGACCTCGAGGGGTCTCCGACACACACGGCGGGTCCTCGAGTTTTGCCGGTCTGGGGGTGACCGGAGGACGGACTGTGGGCCCTACCCCGCCCCCCTCCCGTTCCGGACCCGTAGCGAGACGGTGGGTCGGTTCTTCCTACAACGGACTCACCAGGTACCGGTCATTTCTGTGTCGTGGGGGATTCGTTGGAGTCTCCCTCGAGAAGTGACCCCGAGCGAGATCCCACCATTCCTCTCCCCATCCGACAACTGTGTGGTGACGCCGTTGCTCTCCTGGTGGGGTCCCCACCACGGGAGGTGAGACCCGGTGAAGGGTACGTCCGGGTCCCCGAGGACGGAGCCGGCGGTCGTCCCTGACACCGGTGTAGACCTGACACAAGGTGAGTCGGTCCAGGCATTTACCTTATTACTTTCCCGACCACCTCGGGTCCAATCCATTCCGCCCTGCACCCCGATCCGTCCACTTGGTCCCGGGTTGAGTGGACGGATCTCGTCTCGGGAGGGTGGGAGGGGCTTGAGGTCCTCACCGACGGGGAGGACCCATGGTGGGTGGGTCGACACGCTCCGCCCGTCCGTCCGGGTGTCGTCTCCCTCCCCCGATGCTCCGACGGGGGGGCACTACTATGTCTGACCGGACCCTCGAGAACCCGTTCCGCCTGTCGGGGAATGTCTGGATCTACGCCGTCCCCAACCCCCCCGTGTAGTGGTACCGGGACACTCCGTCCTGGGGTCCTTGGTTCCGGACTCTTGTCGGGCGAAATCCCCTTTGCGAAGAGTCACAAGTGACGACGGTGTGAAATAAACACTTCGGGACCCGTGTCGGGTCTGTGTGTGTCTCGTGTACCCCTTTCGTGCCTCACGACGTCCCGGGGAAGTCGGGTCGGGTCGGGGGTGGACCGGGGCCGCGGTCCGGGCGTCCGGGACAGGGAACGGACGCGGCGACCTCTTGTCCACACCCGGACGGGTCTGGGGGTGGAGAGGCGACCCCGAGGATCCGGCACGGGTCTGTGAAGTCGCCGGGCGTGCGCCGCGTCTCGGTCGTGACGGGTCCGCTCAGGTCGAGGGTCTGGGAGCACGCACGGGGGCCGAAGGGAAGGGTGGGTGCGTCACACCGGCCTGGGGGTGTGGGTCAGAACGGGAGACGGTCGGGGTGGGGCACCGGGGTCTCGCCAGGGCCGGGGCGTCCGACTCCCCGGCGTGTCTCGTCCCACCTACCCTCCCGTCCCACCGGTCTCCTCGGTCCAGACCGCTGTCCTTCGTCTCGTCGGGACTCGCTCGTCGGGGTCCGTCCTGTCCTGTGTGGACCCGTCGTCGTGGGGTCCGGACCACGCCGGGCGTGGTCCCCGTTCCGTCCGTCCGACCCCCTGTCGGCGACCCCGGACCGTGGACGCGTCTCTCGTCTCGCAGGAGTCTGCGCCGTCGAAATTACCGTGTCGTTGGACGTCGGGACCGCGGACCTCCGGTAGTCGAGGTGAGGTCGCCCTTGTCCCGCTCAGGCCGTTCCTCTGTACTCTTTGAGTATAGGGCTGGTCTTCGTGTGCGGACGTGCATGCGGTGTGGCTGTGTGTGTGAGCCCTCTGTGCTGTGCGCTCTGTTTCGGGCAGGGACGGCGGCCGGTGTCAGGAAGTCGACTCAGGGAAGGGCTCAGTACCAGGTCCGCTCCCCGCCCGTTCCGGTCGACCCGTAGATCTGGAACATGTCGCAGACGTCCTCTAACACTGCCCGCTTCCTCGTCCTAAGGTCCCGCGGCAACCCGGACGCCCCTCTCTTCCCAGTCGCCCGTCCGGGGAAACCTGGGTCCTTCGAGACCGACGCGCCGCGGTCGAAGGGTCGACACTGCGATGGGTCTTGTGTGTGGTATGAGCCCAAAAGATTAAAAGTGCTACTGAGACGTTGCCCCTGCAGTCGAGGACGGAAATGTCCATCCCCATCCCCTCCGTGGGCTCCGGTGGGCCGGGGCTCGACCCTTGGACCGGAGGAGAGGCGGTCTGTCCGAGAGGACCCGAAGAGGTCACCCGTGTCCCGGCCCCTCGGAGGGAGTCGGTGACCAGGGACACTCGCTGACCTGGCACCCTCAGGGTCGACCCGGGGACTCTCGGTGTCCATTGGTCGCTCTAGTAATCAAGGTGACGGCTCTTTCTTTGATCACTCCACGAACCCCTGTCCCTTGGACCCCACGTCGGTCCTGGCTTTCGGTACCTGCGGAACGGACCACGTCCGACCCGGACCTGGGGTCTCGGGACCCGACCTCGACTCCCTTCCCTCGTGTGCACTGGGGGTGTCAGTGGACAGTCCGGGCTCGGGGGGAGAAGACTACACCTATGCAACTCCGGACGTGACCTCCCGTCCGTTGTTCGACCCTCCTCCGTCAGACAGTGACTGGTCGCCCGCTCCCACAGAAGATCCCCAAGTCCCAGGTACGGATCGGGTTCCCGGTCTTGTCTCCGTTGTCAGGGTTGGTTCCGGACCTTCCTGTGCCCGTCGGCCCCCACCGCCGACCCCTGTGAGACCTGTCGGACACCGTCGCCTAGGACGTCGTCCCTGTCCACGCCCCTCACGTGTGGAACCCGACCGCCCCCCGGCCGACGCCAGGCGTACTCTGGTGTGGGCCCCGAGCCTCAACGGGACCCGAAGCCGTCTCCTCGTCGACGTCGTGTTCCCCTCCAGACCCCACCCCGTCCCCCACCTCCCCGCCACACACCACCGTCCCCGTCCGTCTGTGTCGCTCCCGCAGTCCGGTCTGGTGCCTCCGTCGGCTCTACGGTTCGCCGTCCCCGGTTCCGTGGTTGACCCAGGACCCCCGACCACCCACGAGGAGCGGGGTGGGTGTGTCCGGTGGGGTGTATGAGGGAGTGCTCGAGATTCGCGGGCTGACTACGGGCCCCCGGGTGGCTACAGTGCACAGGGGATTCCGCCCCCGGGGAGGAAAGAGGAACCTGGGAGGGTGCAAGGGGGTTCCAGGACCGAAGTGGTCTTCACACCACCAGTCTCGGAGCCTCTGTCGGAGTGGGTGCGGAGTCAAACCGTCTACCCCTCTGGCTCCGGACCCCTTCGTCCCCGAGCCGATGCCCGGTGTGCCCCGGAGTCACTCCCGTCCCTGTCTGGAGGGTGGGGTGGTATGGGGACGACCCGGGACTCCAGACCTCCGAGGAACAAGGAGCTGACACTGGTCGTGGGATGGTCCGGGTCCTGGAGGTCCTGTTCCGGGGGATCCGGATCCGACGACTCCCTTGTCTGTGTCTTGACGAGGAGCCTACGACGGCCCGTGTCTCGGGCCCAACCGTCGTTCTGCACCCGTCTCGGAGAGACTGGGCCACAAGTGACGGAACAGACGTTCTGCCCCGGTGATGGCACAGGGGTGAGAGTCCCTTCTATGACACGGACTCGGCACAGGAGTCGACCGGTCCAGATCACTCTAAGTTTGTCTACGGCTCTCGGACCCTCCGGGCGCACCGGTCGGGCCCCTGTGCCTGTGACCGGCGCACCCGGCCGCCCCCGTGTGAGTGAACCAGTACTTACGGTCGTCGTCCCCCCGCTCCCGGAACCCCTTCATCAGGACGACGTGGTGCACCCAGTCGCGGTAGTCCCCCGGCATGTCCAACCGCTGTCGGAACTAGAACAGAAGTGAGACGCTCTGTCTGCGTGTCGTCTTCCGACCCACTCCCAGTTCCAGTGGACCCCGTGCGGTCCAGAGGGGGGTGGGTCGGGGACGACTCTCTCGGGGTGCCGGTTCCAGTTCGATTTAGGGTGTAGGGTAGTGCTTCCGGCTCGGACGAATTCGTCTGGGTCCTGACCCCTGTCACCCGCTCGCCGGGGTCGTCCTGAGCTCCACGGCCTACAACCCGACGTTGGGGGGCGGACCCGGTGCAAGGAAGACCGCGTGGAACTCGTCGGGGTACACCTACTCGTCGGCCCACTCCTTGCGTAACCTCAACTTCCGTCTGCTCGACTTCCGGAAGAAGTAGTTTCGTAGACGTTCCGTCTTCGTCAGCTCTCCTGAGTCCAGTACACCGGGGGCCCGTGTCTCCGACCGGGACGGAGGACAGTGTAGTCCTCCACCTGTACCCCACCTGCACCGGTGCCGTCGGTCTACCACCCTTGTCGGTCGTGGTCCCCTTCCCGAGTTGGGGGGAGGGCGGGGGTGTCCCTGCGGACCCGGACCGGACCGGACTCCACCTTGCCCACACCCGTCTCTACTCCACTCCGTCCAGTGGGACCCCGCCAAAGTCGGCCAGAGACCTCCACCCCCCAACCCCTTACCTACCCCCTCGTCCTCCTCCACACCGGTTCCGGGACGTCCCTGGGGTACTCGGGGACGAAGACACGCTCCGACAAGACCCTTTGTCTTAAGACCGTTGAACAGGGGTGTTTACGGGGTCCTCCCCGCCCCGACCCGGGAGTCCCTCGTCTGTGTCTCTAGGGACGGACCGGGGAGGGTCGGAGGGGAGGTGGTCGGGTGGTTCGCAGTGGGTCAAGAGGTTAGCGAAGGTCGGACAGGAGGGGAGGGACGGACCGGGTTGGACCGTCGAGTTTGTGACCGTTCCACCTTCCACTCTCCACGACACTCCTTTCCTTGACTCTCCGACCCCACCGTTCTCTCCCAGAGTTGTCTTGGTCTCTGGGAGCCTTCGGACCCCTTCCGGACCCCTGGACGCCCACCTCCCCTGCCACACACGTCGTCGAGCCTCCGTCCGTGTCCCAAGTCGAGAGTAGTGGGGAGGAACCTCTCCAGACTGGAAGGACGTCTCCCGCGGTGGACCGGGCTCAAGAGTGGCATATCTTGACATACCGAAACCCTTCCCGGAGTCCGAGGGGTAGACGTTTTTTGTCTCTCCGCTCGTGGGCCGGGCTTGATGCCGCTCTTGGGCTGCCTCTTGTCTACCCTCCCGTCACGAGACTCGGTTCGGACCCCGTCGCTTCTCCGGCGTCGACAGGCCCGGCGGGGGCGTGCGTGGATGACGCAGGACGTGTCGGCAGGCGTGGCTCCGAAGCAGGAACTTGTGCCTCCTGTGAAAGTCCTTCCGCCTCTGGTGGAAGAGGCCCAGTCTACACAGTCAGACTCCTGTGTCCTCTGTTGCCGACCAGTGGTCCCTTGAACCGTCTGCACCCGTGGACGGACACCGATCTCCTCCGGAACCGTCCTGTGCCCGGAAACGAGCCGTCCCTGCACGACAGGGGGGTCTCGACCGTCCCCGGACCGGTGGTGTCCACACGTCGTGGGTGCCTCTCACATGTGCGATTTTTGGTGACAGAGGTCCCTGGGGGAGAACGTCAGATTGGGTTGCTTTATTAGGTCGTACGTTTGCTGCAAGTATGCTTTCCTTTGGACGGAGTCGAATTGGCTGTTGTCTCCTTTTCGCCTTTATGACCGTTAGGTGTCTTTGACGCCTACCAAATTCACGGTGTAGACAAGTGACTGTATTTCCCGCACTCTTCTCAGTATGACTGTGTCTTTTGTTACTTACCACAAGTCACTCTCAGACCGGTGTGCTTCCAGACGTAGTGTATTTAGAGTAAATGGTACCCCCTTTTTGTCTAATGTCCCTTTTTTTTTGATGTCTTCTTGTATTCTCCCGTCATTTTTCGGTTTTATAGTTCGGTTGAGACGTTCACCGGGGAAAATAAAGAAGATCTGTGTGGAGTCTCTATGACACCCGAACCAAGGTCTGGTGTCGTTATTTCGTTTATGGCGTCCTTTCGGTCAGTGCACTTGAAACCCAGAGGGACACACAAGCAGATACTTCACACGTCATCGTAGAGCAGATTTTTTCGTGCATGTAATTGAGTTTTTGTGCAAGAATGATCTTGTACGACAATAGACTCGGAAGTCTTTCAGTACTAGAAAACAGTCACCTTCCATACTTTGTGACACTCTTTATGGTTTTACCCTGTCTCTGTGGCTCGTTCGTTTGCACCGACGTTGGTGTCGTAGTTGTCTGAACGAGTGGTGTCGACGGTGCCTGAAGGTAAACACATTTTTTTGTGTTTGTACGTCGGAGTCGAAAGAGTAGACAGTTTACTGTCATCTTCCCAGATGTAAGGCTCCACGGTTCTTCCAACTTATTTTAGTACAGTTCATGAGTCTTGTCCCCCCCGTCTGTCCGTGACACGCGACGACTCGAGTCCCCCGAGTCATTAGTAGAGTCGTTCTTGCTCAGTGCGGGGTTGTTGCTTGTTCGTTCGTCGGACCCTGGACGAGCCCCCGGGCCCCGTCCTCTCGGCAAGATCTTCGTCGACCAGGATGGCCTGCACGTCTCCCTTCGGATTGGCACACGAGGGTACTGTCGGGACACTTTTAAGGGTTTGGGGTCAATAGGGACTCTGCGGGGTCCGGATGGGAAGGAGCGCCGAGTTTAACACAGGTGTCACACGCGTCTGGACACGGTCGCGACCAGTGCGAGTAATGTACTCACACGTAATCTATACCGTGAACCGTCGGGGCGGGGGCGGGTTTGGGACTCGACGCGACCTTGGAGACGAGGCCGTCGAGATCGTCGGCTCCGGGCTCGCCCGACCGAAGTCACCACGATAATGGACGACCCGATAGTCGTGCCTCGAGAACCCGGGCTCCGCGTCGTCGAAGAGGCCCCTCCCCTTCCGGTCCTTCCACCTCTGCAGACGCCCTCCGCCCCTCCTGTCCTGTCCTCGACCAAGGACCCCCTGTCCGTCGTGTCCACCGAGACCTCTCCAGGTGCAGGTCTGAGGAGCGGGGCTTCCTACGGGGAGTGAGTCCGGCGAGTTCCGAGTCTCAGGTCTTAAAGGGGGTTAAGGGGTTCCCGTTCCCCGGACGTCTCCGACGGGGACCAGTCGAGAAGTGCATCCTCGGAGACCCCACACCCGTTCGTGAAGGAAGTCTGAGGTTCTCGGACCACGCCGGTTCCCCTAGGAAGCCTACTGCTCTATGACGTCTTTACTGAGGTCCCGAGTTCCCCGGGGTGGTCCTCGATGACAGAATCGACCCTACTGGTAACGACCGCCCGTGGTCTCCGCGGACCGGTAGTGTTACCTGTCATTCGGTGTGAGTTGTATCGCACCGGGAGACACGGGTCGGGTTTCAGGGGATCTTCGAAATGGACCCTTCGACTCCCTTATCTGTACGGAGGACCGGTCCTTTCCTTGTGGTTCATAGGTTCGACCCAGTGTTGGGCCGGTGGTAGAGGTCTTACCCCTGGTAGGGATCACCAGTGGTTCTACCTCTCCTTTTGCTTAAAGGTAAAAACGGACAAAAAATGGAATGAGAAAATCTTTGTGAATATACGGAGGTCGTGTTGACTTTTGGGTCCATGCTGAAATGTCGACCGGAGACACAGACTCCAAGATGTGGGTGTCTAAGTTGGTTGTCGTCTAGTGCCTCGGCGCGACGTCAAGTCAATGGCGTCTGTAGGTGTGTCTTCACCCGAGCACGTCCCGTGTGGGTACGACAAGCCGTCAGATGACGTGCGGTGCGTCGTCGTGACATGCACACCTATTGAATATTTACTTGTCCGTGTAGGAATGACCCCAGTTCCTGTCTGTTTACGTCGACGTGACCCCACTAAAGGAGAAAGGGTGTACCTTCGCGTGTCCGTCTTGCTCAGACGTCAAGACACTGGTTCTGTGGGGGTGGGGGTGGAGGGCCCCCTCGCCAGAGTCCTGGGGTCCCGGGCCCGCCCCGAGACCGGACGTCCTGAGTGGGGCGACGAGCCCGGGACCGGGAAGGAACTTCCGCACAACCTGAGGAGCGGGACGAGAAGGACGACACCGAGGAGAAGGAGGAGGAGGAGGAGGAGGAGGAGGAGAAGAGGAAGGAGGAGGAGGAGGAGGAGGAGCAGTAGGAGTAGGAGCAGCAGGAGTGGGAGTAGTAGTGACGTTTCCCTCCAGACCGACTTCGTCTGGGGAGGGACGGGTCACCGGGTGCAACCGGGGTTCGTGGGTGTCTGGCGTCGGCCCGTCCTCGGCCCGTCCCTCCCGGCCCCTCGTCGACAGGGCCTGACCCCTGGGCCCTCAGTGGACCTCCGGGTAGGGTGTCCCTGTGGACGCGACGTAGAACAGGAACAGGGTTTCTTGGGCGTCAGAGTGCCCCCTCTGCCTCCTGTCCTTCGTGAGACAGTGTCGACCCCGGGTCCCGGCCACCCTTGTGACGGGTCCGACTCTGCGGGTCCTGCCACGGTGGGTACAGAACGACTGGTGCCCTTTGATACCAGTTCCGCCTCGCTCCCCCGGCGGGACGGATACTACTTCGGACAAGGTGAAGCGGGCCTGACCCCCCGGGGAGTACCGGATCCCGAAGATCTAGTGAGCTAATAGTAACAGAGTAAGGAACCAGGGAGCGGGTGCCGTTGTTCCGGAGTGCTCAGTCTTTGGAACTGACAGAGCGGCAGCTAGGGCATTACGGGTCGTGCCACGGGCCGTGTAGTGTCCCTGAGGTGGGTACAAAAGACTTACTTATTTCCCTCCTTGCTTCTTAGGTCCCGGGGTCTGGGGGGTGGACTCCCTGCGGTCGTGGCGCCGGTACAACTTCGGAAGGTCGTGGAGGACGTCGACGAGTGTCGGAAGAAGAGGGTCGTACAACGGACGAGCGTCCCTCCCCGGTCCCCAGTCGTGCCCCACCCCAGGTGGCTCGTCCGACCCCGGCTCCGGTGGGGGGAGGATGGTAACTCCAGGTCAAAGAGGTCAAGGCAGAACAGACGGTGCCGGAGTCGTTGCCTGTCTCGTCGGAGAGAGAACTAGAGTGGCTTACTGTTCAAGTCGAGGATTTTCTATTGCCCTTCCCCATCTCCGTCCGTCTGTGTCCTCTGCCCCCTGGTCCTCTATTGCCCTTCCCCATCTCCGTCCGTCTGTGTCCTCGGTCCTCTGTCCCCCTGGTCCTCTGTGTCCCCAGTCCTCGGAGGTGAAGGGGTCCACTCCCAAACTCCGTCTGAGACAGGCCGGTCTATCTTGTAGTGGTGTTGTTTTCCTTACGATAAGTGGGTTACTGAGGGTGATTTCGCGTTGTTGGGCTCAGTGAGAAGAGAAACTTTTCGGTCTTTGGGATCGAGCCTCCCCACTTCTCTGAACGTCTCAGTGGCCCCATCCTCCTCCCCCTTCCCGGCCCGATACTTCGGTCCGGGTGGACGGAACTGTTCGGACTTGGGACGAGGGGCGTGTCGACAGTGGGACTCGTGCCCCCTCGGACCTGGGGCCTCCCTCCTCCGTCCCCCAGCCTGTCGTGGAAGTCGAAGCCGTCCGGGGGCGCCTACCGTAGACGCTACCGTTGCCGCGGGAACCTTGCGTGGTCCGTCAGGGGCTTCAACTAGTGGAGGTGGACGGCGTTCCAGAAGTCGCAGACCTCCTCCTCCACCCCCGGGTCCCACTTCGGGAGCTCGACCGCAGTGTGGGGTAGCGTCGGACAGCGAGACGTGGGTCAGGTCGACGGAGTAGTCGAGAAGGGCACCGGGGGTCCTCCGGAGGGCCGGAGACCGATTCGGGGGAGGCCCGAGGGATAACGAGTACCCTTTAGAGTTCCTCAGTCGTTCCGGGGGAGGTGGGGGGTCGGGAGTCTGTGTGGAACTGGGGGCCGGACAGTGTGGTCCGGGTTACCTCGTTCCCAGTGAGGGCAGAGACCGGACGGGTGCCCGACGACTGGGGAAACGGGCTTTGTGGGGAGGACGGGAGGGATAGGTATGTTTCAAATGAACAGGACCTCTTGAAGCGGTATTCCACCGGAGAAAGTCCTTCGGACGGGACGCAGACCGACCTTGAGGGACACACGAGGGGTTGTGAACACTCGCAGAAATTCTGGGGTGTCGTCCGGACGGTCTGAGGACACCCCAGCACGTCCGGAGACTCCAACTGCCCTCGTCGCCGCAAGGGTGGGTCACCGGGGCTGCGGATCGTCGGTGACACGAGCACCGACTCACCGAGGAAGGAAGGGAGGAGCGGGAACCCCGAGGAACTTCCGTCTCAGAGCCTGAGTCGAGACACACCGGACACACCGGACGTGAACCGGACGTGATCTGTCCCCGAGTTATTTGTCGACTCCTTTCTTAGCTGTTCTTCGTCGGAGATACACCGGAGACTCTTGTTTTAGTCGTGGTTGTCGACGCCGGCGTACCTCCGGCGAGTCCTACCCCGTCGCGTGTGTGTCTCGACGGGGGTCTCGGGTCCGGGAGACCACTGTCAACGGGGCAGGTCCTGTGTGCGTACACCGACTTCGGTGTCCTATGTGAGCTCCACCCACCCGGTCCCCCTCTCGTCGGTAGCCGACTGCCCACGTGTCTTTTCTGTCGGTGGTCAGGACCAAGGGCACCGGGTGAGGCCGGGACGACGTGGAGAGAGTGGAACCGGTACCGGTGCCGCGGGAAGAGCCACTTCCACAACAGCAAGTCCAACTACTGAGCGTCGTTCCCCAACTACCGCTTCCGGACCCGGTCCCGTCACTGTGGCCCCACCAACTACGGCAAGACCCCGTACACCTGGAGGAGGTCTCAGGGCTACTAGACGGCCCCCGTACTTCCTCTCGTCACCCGGGGCTCCGCCCCCCACCCCGGTCCCCTGTGGGGCGCCCGTTCTCCCGTCATGGTGGGTGGTCCGTACCCTCCCCGAACAGGCAGCCCGTGCTGGTGTGGACGAGGAGAGGTCAGAGTGCTCCCTCTGGATGGACCCTAATCCTGGTAGTGGTCTGTCTACTGACTCTAGTCTCCCCGATTCAGTGACCGGGTCCCGGTGTGTCGAGACTCGTGACCGCAGAGACAGACCGTGGAGACGTGACGTCCCTGGGACCCGAGGCCGGACGTCAGTCGGGTCCGGGACGAGACATATTACGTCGCGGCGAACCGGAAAGAAACACCCCCAGGACGACGGAATAAATGTCTCATGCTCACCGTCGGGTGCAAGACGTAGGAAAAGACCCTCACTCCCCCGAAGGACTTGGATCGCTTGGGGAAGTAAGGTCGGAAGGGATGTAGGAAAAGAGACGGACCTTGTGAGACAGAGGAGGAAAACGACCGTAAAAGAACTGTCCGACTAGGAGTACACAAGTTATCGAGAGTAAAACCTACGGAGGAGGGGGTCCTTCTCAAGGACCTAATGGGATGGGGTTGGGGGGGGGTCGTGTTGGGTCGTGAGAAGGAGAGACGGGGGTCTCACGAAGTAGGAACGGGAAAGTGCCACAAGTAGGGAGACTTCACAGTTTCGGTGGAAGGACAGACGTAGGGTTGTCGGGGGTTCTAGAGTTCCTCTCCGGGTGCTGGGTCAGAGGTTGTGGTGGGACCTCCCCGACTCCTGTCCGGACCGGATTGAGACATGGGTCCGTGGAACAGCCGAGACCCGCGGGTCGTGTCGTACCCCTAAGTGTTTACTTGTGTCCGTCGGGTTGACTCCGTGTAAGGTTCAGTCCCGAGAATTATAAAAGACACGGTGCCTGGTAGCCCGTTGGACCATTTCGGGGTCCCGAGGGGAAGACCTACAAAAATTTAAAATTCGATTTAATATGTCTTATTGTTTAGTTAAGTTGACCTTCTGTTCATAGTTTTGTAAATCTTTTGACGGATTTACAGACGACATCAGTATGTGTATGGAGAATTATTCTGGAACCACATGGTAATTGGAATTACATACTCTTTGTTTATTGAGACAGATAGGTGTTGACGATAGTAAACTGTACTTCTATGGACACTAAAGAGGACCATTGTTTCGGTGTTCTTAAAGATTTCGACTTCAAATGACAGGTGTAAGTGGTACCTTCCATTTACGACGTAAAATAATCGAGACCATCACTTTGTTAGTACGTGATAGGGGGACCGGTGCAAGTTTCGGAAGGACTCGAGATAAGTGTCTGGTCACCCCAGGGTGTCGCACGTACGAGCCAGTACAGGTTGAGATGCGTTGTGGTCCCTGGTATCGGGTGGTCCGAGGAGACAGGCACCCTAAAAGGTCCGTTCTTATAACCGTGCCCAACGGTAAAGGATGAGCTCTCCTAGAAGGACTGGGTCCCTAGCTTGAGTCAGAGGACACAGAGGACGTAATCTTCCGTCTGAGATGGTGACTCGGCGGCCCCTTCAGGTGCCTCGACTCGATCTGCGGGACGGGACTTCCTGCGGACTCTCGCGGGCGAGGTCGACGACGAGGGCGGGAGGAGGGCCCGAGTACCCGGTCGAAGTGCCCGAGGTAGGGTCGCGGGAGGAGTGACCTCGGTCTCTGACGCTGGGGTGTCCGGCCCCGGTCGTGAGTGCGACGAGACCGTGACGGCGAGCAAGGGGTCGGACCGTCCAGTGTTTGTCGTGACTACTAAGTGGGGTCTTCCGTCTAGTGCGGTGGAAAGTCTGGACTCACTACTCCTAGGACAGGGTTCTCCCACTCGATCGTCGGAGCCTCCCCCTCCGCTCGGCGGGCTCCAGAGAACCGGTTCAAGATCGCAGGCGACCGGTACGAGTCGGGCGAGGTCCCGTCCCTCCCGTCTTTGGTGAGTGGGGCTTTCGAAGACGGTTCCGCCACCGAGGTAGTAAGAGGTCTGCCAAAGACGGCCGGTGCTTCTGGAAGTCACGGTCGCCGAACGGAACCCGTGACCTGAAGGCTACCGTGAGCCAGTCTCGACGACGGTCCTAGACCCCCTCCGTCCTCCGGGACCAGAGGTTGCACGGTGTGGTCGGTGTCGGGCCCACCTACGCCCTGCTCCTTGCCGGGTCGTCGTTCGGGGAGTCGACCCGGGTCGTCAAACGTCCTTGTGCCCGACACTGTAGGTGGAGACACAGGCGGACAGGGCAGTCGGACACCCCGAATCGGGGTACCATCCCTGCCCCTCTCCCTCTGTGGTTGTGGCTCACTACACCCGTTCCCCGAAGTACCAGTCGGGTGAAATCACGGTCCTGGGAGAGAGTCCACCCGTGGTAGTGCTGAGGGTGTGAGACCGACTTCTTTGAGCCCGAGTCTTTCTCTGTCTTTGAAAGGGCGTCTATGGTGCGTTCGTCGTGTGGGACCTGTCTTGGGCTTGGAAGACCGTAGAGGAGGTGCGAGGCGTTCCGGAGTCTCCTCGGTCGGTTCTCCCGTCCCGAGTGGGGTGGTACTGGGTCGACTGTGGGCGGGTCCGAGGCTGGTCGGTACGTCGCCCCCGAGTCGACGACCCTCATTTTTGGATTTTGGCCCAAACGGGACTGGGACCCCACCACGGTCCTCCGCCGGAGATAGATCACTGTGGTTGTCTCGTTCTCCAGTGTTTATGGTCAGCCGACCACCCAACCTTCACCTCTCTGGCGTCATATCTCTTATATTTACCAAGAGCCCGTCGCGTCGTCGTCTCTGCGAATGTGTGTGGACGATCCGGGACTCGCGAGGGCCGGTTCCACGAAAGTGTGGAGTAAGTCGGAGTTTTGGTCGGCCCTCTGTCTTCCATAATCGGAACGAGATGTTGCTCCGTCGGCCCAGTCACACCGACGTGTGTCGAGATGAGACCCCGTGTATGTCCTGGGTCCTGTGACGGTCGAACTGGGGCGCTACCGCCCCCAACCCGCACACGAGTCCAGTCTCGGGTCACTGAGAACGATGTCCGGTCGGACTCCCTAGACGTCTCCGCCGAGATGGGGCGCACCCCGACCTGACCAGAGGACACCACTCCGTTTGTGACAACAGAATTGTGTGTCGAATGACGGGGATCTGGTCTCCGCACGCCCGACTCTGCCGGGTCGTACTCGACGGGTGGGAGGGTACCCCGTCCTCCGCTATCCGGTACACGTCCCGTCCGGTGACACCGAGGAGTCGGACCCGGTGGAGTTCGTGTGTGTCCGCGGAGGACTACGAGACTGACCGGTGCCCCTACGACCAAGTTTAGGGTGTAGACCGGGTACGATCGATGTAGTAGACTCCGTGAGTTGGGTTCTCGAGATTCGAGTTCACGGCAATGGACTTTTCCGTCCCTGTCACAGTGGGTGGAGAGTCATTCGCCCCTCTTAATGCCACTGTGTGGAAGTTTCTCTTCTGCAGGGACAAACGACAGTCAAGGATTCAGGACCGAGGGACAAGAAAAACCAGTCTGCCACTCCCTTCCTCTTACCCTTACGTCTGGCCGCGAACCGGAAAGATCTACGACCCGGTCTTCGTCGGTCTTACCCGGTTCTTCTCTTATTAGTTCTGACCGGAGGGGCCGGGCAGACGGGACCGGTCGGAGCAACGACCGTCCTGTCCCCTCCGTGGGACCCATTCCGAGACTGGTCCCTGTCTCCACTCGACACGGGCCTGGAGGGACTCACCGGGGAACGAGACCCGAGGGAGGCGGTGACGTGTGCGGTCCGGAGTGCACCGAGACCGTCGACAAGGCTCCCGTGTCGACCAGACCACTACGGGTTTGGGACACGAGACGTCTCGGTCGTCCAACCTCGTGCAGACGTTATGACGGACACCCAACGGTTCCGTTGTGTCTTGACTCCTACCAACGAACCGTTGGGGTGGGAGTGTCTAGGTAGAGGAGAGGGGTGACCGGTATCCGACGACGGAAACTCCGGAAACAGGAAACTTCTCTTTTTGTTCTCCGCTTGGTAGGGTCTGCCACCCACCGGTTCCCGTGTATGAGATCCGCCTACGTCTGTATCGTGCCCTGGTCCGTCCCTCCTTCCGCCTCCTGTGTCCCTACACCCCCTCCCTCACCGGCGTGGGTGGAACGGTGGTGGCTACGGGTACGGTGTCAACAACTCGAACTCAAGCACGTCGCACTTCGTCCGTCTCGAGAACTCGTCCCGGAGCTTCGGAGCGTGCGGCAGTCCGGGCTTCCGCAACAGTGAGTCCAGGTCGAGGTGGTCGACCCGGGGCCGACACTACTCAGGAAGGGGCTCTCTCTAGACCCGTGTCTCCTCGAGCACAATCAAAGTGTCTGTCCCTGGTCCACGATGAAGATACGGTCCGGGAAGGACGGGAGCCCCCCGTAGACCGTCCACCCCTGGACCGTCTCTGTGTCTGGCAAAGTCATGTCTCGACTGGTACAATGTAGCCTGACTTTTGGGACGTCTCCTGAGAATTAAGTCGACGTCGGACCCCGAGTCAGTAAGCCCTTTCGAAGGACGTCCTCCGGTGTAGACTCGAGTCAGACCTGCTCGTCGTCGGTTAGTACCTTATACTCCTTCAAGGTCGGTCGTCATTTGGGTCCTCGTCTCCCTGTGTCGTGCTTCGTCGTTCGACACACAGACCCCTGTTCGGAGGTGCTCTCCGCCCCCAGTTGAGTCCGTCCGCGGTCCGGTTCTTGACACTTGACCCCGGACTCGCGTCACCCGAACCTCCGTGTACTTCCCATGTCTTCTGTCCCGGGGTCTGGACCCCTCCCGTCTGCCTGTCCGCCTCCCTCCGACCTCCGACTCAGGGTGGGTCCCAACGCTCTGTCCCTAGGTCCGTTGTCCTCGCCGACGCCCCCGGTCACACTACTGTCCACCACCTCCCCTTTGACTCAGAGCCGTCCCAAGAGTGTCTCCCTCCCCCCTGGACGTCTCTGCCCAAGTGACCTGTCCCTCCCCTCCTTCTTGGTGGTTACGGGGTCCCAAAGGTCACCACTGACTCGTGGGCCCCACCCACGGGGAAAGGGACGGAGTCGAGTCCTGGTCTACACCGGTCTTCCGTGACTCGAGAGGGCCTTGGACGGTCCGACCCTGTGGCTTCAAGGGGTCCTGTTCACCCACCCCGCTCCGTCGAGACGGTCCCGACCCGTACCCCCCCCGTCCCCAAGTTCCACCGTCCGTACCCCTTCTGTGACGGGAACTAGGCCGCTACCTGTCCCGTCGACTCCGTCAAAGGTGCCGGGGGTTGGGATCTAGCTGTTGCTTCCCGGTAAGAGACCGAGGGGGTGATGGGGCGACTTCTTTCGGGTCGGGGTCACTAGCCCGACGTTGACTGGAGTCGGGAATCCGTCAGTCTCCGAGTTCGGGAGGGAGATGTGGTGAGGTGGGAAGGACGTAAAGTGCGGTAAGGGACTGGGGTTTAAGCATAAGGACAAAGACTCTGAACGAGAGTGACATTCAAATTATACCTTTAGTACGGAAGACGTCTTGAACTCTTCTAATTTCCGATTTTACATCCATTCTGTTGTCGCGTCTCCGCGGGTCGGTCCTAGATCGGTCAGAGGAAGTTAAAAAGATTGAGTTTTAGGAAGACGTGTGTGAGTGTAGTTAAGTAAATTGGACGCGAGACTTAGGATCGACGGGGACCAAGGACAGGTGGGAACCCCCGATCGTAGGTCGAACTCGTTGAGACGACCCCGAGGTAGTTGGAGGGTGGGTCCCTCGGGCGGGAGGTCGAAGGGGCACCCCTGTCGACAGGGTAGGACCTACCGGGAATTGACAGATAACCTGTCTTCATGAAATCTCTACTTCGATCACGACCGTAGAATCCTCCGGGCCACGACCGACTAGCCTCCGGACTCTTCTATCCTGACCTTGGAACGGTTCCCGTGGGGCACGACCCTCCGGAGTGACCCTCCGACGGTCGGGACGGGGGAGGGGAACTCGGGGTCCGTTCGGTGCAACCCAGGACACTGGGAGGTCACGGAGGGTGTGTACGTGTGTCCGACCCTCGCGGTGGGTTCGGTTCGAATCGGGGTCCTAACCCCTTTACCTTTTGTCCGTCTCTCTTCCGTGGGTACTACTCTTGGTTTCGTCTTTCTCACCGTGACCTCTTTCCCTCCCCGGCCTCCTTCTGTCCCGCCGGATACACGTCTCAGTTCAGCTCTCCCTGGAGTCCTACGTCTCTTCCTCCCCGACCCCACTCCCCTATTAGTAACCCCTCCTCTGGGTGCGACGAACATCCGCTTTAGAGACTCGAGTCCAGAGACGACGTGAAGGACAGTGACCCGGCGGGTCAGAGGGTCCCTGGGACTCAGGAGTGAAAACCGAGGGGTAGTGACGCACGTGACGGTGGACGAACAGTCCTGTGTCTGTCGCTGACACGAGCGGACCGACGGACCCGTGTTAGAGCCGGTGGGGGTCCCGTGAGAGTCGGAGGTGTTTCTCCTCCGACACTCCCTTTCGGGACCCTCCGCGATTTCCCCAGGGACGCCGGGCCCAGCGTCCGCCTCCAGCGGAAGTGAGTGGTCCCGCCCCCCCTAGAGACTGGCGTCGGAGGGGCACTTGTACAGCGAGGTCACCGTAGCGAAACCTTCCTTTTTCTTTCAATCGGCTTTGGGAACCTCCACCGGAAGTCTGTCGGGGAGTGGGGGTACCTGAACCCTGGTCGACACTACCTGTGACTGTCCTGGACCTTCGGGGTCTCCTTTCCTGGTACCCCTAGTCGTCGTCACAGTCCTTTTGGGAGGTAGACAGGTTGGGAGACCAAGAGTCTCCCTTTTCATTAGTCCAACTCTCCCTCCCCTGACCGGGGACCGGGGGGCCGTTCCGTTCGTCTTCCTGGTCCTGGTTCTGTGGTCTGAGGACCGGGTCACGAGGAAGGGTCAGGTTAAAAGGGGGTACCACACACGGTATCGTTGTTCCCTGTACTAGAACCTCTCACCTCCTTACCTTTACTCTATTATATCTTGGGTCGTCACTTCTTTAATGAGAAAAGTTGGGAGGAATGGTGGAGGTCTTCTGTCCAAACCAAACCCCAACCACTCAGAGTGGGTACGGGGGTGAAGGTCGAGTAGACGGAAAAATTGTTTCCCTCTCTTCCGAAGTCCAAGTCTGGGAAATGTGCCGTCGCTGGAGCTTGATCTTAAATTACTGTGACTAAAGGAAACGTCATTCCCTACACTAAAAGGTCAATCTCTTCTTTATCGCAAACGAAAATTTAATGAAGGTTCACTCGACTAAATTTCCGGTATGGTCAATTTATAGTGTTTTCGTCACCGGTGCACCGACCCAGTGTATGGTACGACCCCTCGTCTCAACTCCGAGGGTCGTGTGTCGGGATTGAGATTGCGATCGAGACACAGGTGAATTTTATAGTGGAGACCGTCGAGAGCGGAAAGGACCGGTTGGGAGTCTTTTTACCTGTGTCCTCTTCGTTGAGAGGGGACTTTGGGTCCGGAATTGTGCACACTTGGTCTGGGTCGTAATTCATGATTTCTTCGACTACAACCGTTTTGAGAGTGTAGGAGGTTATTTCGTTTAGTGATTGTGGAGACGTCTGTAAGAGGTGTAAGATGTAGACATGCGTCCACACACCCCAGTCTTGGCCGTCGAGGTCTGATTCGTGGAGGGATGTCTGTCACAAGAGTAGACCTTCGAAGGGGTTGGGTCGAGACTGCCCGACTCCGGTCCCCGAGATCCCGTACGCCGACGGAAGATCAGGACCGAGTCGACTGGGTCCGGACGGTGAGGGACTGACTCGGGGTCGTAGAATAGAGACTTTGTCCGAAGTCCGGAGTGAGTAGAGGTGCGTCCGTCACGTCGTCAACTCTCCGACCCCATGACAGACCCGACCCACTCGGACCCAGTGGGAAGTGAGTGGACCGTTCTGGATTGTACACTCCGCGATGGTCTCACCTCGATGGTAGAATAGAGCGGAGTCGCGATACGGGTCTTCCCGTGGCCCGAGTGCCCGTGGAGACGGGGCCGGCGACGAGGTTGTGGGAGTCGAAGAAGGACGTCTCCGTTCGAACGCTGAGACACCGCTCCACTCAGTTCCGGGACCCAGACGTGTCCCCCTACGTCTTGTCCGGGACGAGGGTGTCGCGTTCGCGAGAGCGAGGTCGGCCGGACACCAGTGGTACCGTTGGTGGGTGCCTCCTTTTTGAGGAGACGTAGTTCCTCGGGTCTGCTTCCGGTCCGTCACATCGGACGTCGGTTGCCTACGGATCCAAGTCGGCGTTCGTGTAGAGGAGACAAGGACAGGAAGTCCCTAGTGGGCCCTCTCGTCTCAAGGAAGTGTTTTTTTGCAGGGTCGAGTACGCGTCCGTTTCCTGTCCGGGATCCGTCCTCTCGTCTTCGTCGGGACGGAACCGACAGACAATTGGATTGGCACTAGGAGGACTCCTGTGCTTGTAGTCCCCGGTGCGGCAACTGGTCGAGCCCCGGGAGGCGAAGGAGAGCGCCGGGACCGGAGAAGACGGAAGGGTAAGTCTTTCGGGAGCCCCGGTGCCTTGCACACGACCTGAACTTTTACACTCGTGTCGAGTCGGAGACTGGTCGTCGTCCAAGGCCCCTCCGACTGAGTCGGCGAGACTCCGGAGTCAAGGGAACTGAGTGTTCTACCTCTGTGTCGAAATACTGCCGTGAAGAGAGTGTCTCGTACGACTTCCTGGTCGTAAGTCTCCTTGAGCGACTGTTTGTGGTTTTGTCTTCTTAGAGACCCAACCGATTCCTTGCCGTGGCGAACGCAGATTGGAAGCTCTTTCCTGGTCGGTAAGCCGACACTCTTCCCGTCGATCTTCCGGGGGTCACTCGTCGGAAGGTTGGTGGTCTTGGACTCGACTTCCCACCCGGTAAAGACGGGGTTTGGACGGAGGAGGCTCCCCGTCAGAAACGACTACGACCTGACTCGTGGACAGTCTTGTCGAGGGCCTGAATGCTGTGGTCGACGTACGAGAGAGGTCGAGACGAGAAAGGAAAAAGGGAAAGAGTGCACTGGGCCATTTGGAGAATAGGAGGACTGTGGAAGAGGCCCAGACACTGACGACCCGAGATCGTCTGTGTAGTGTGCCCGTGTCCCCGGGGCCGGCCGCGACACGGGGCTCCACTGGTGGGGTCCCGGGTCCTCCCTGACCTGTGTCCGTGGACGGGCCCCCCACCACACACTCGTCTCCGGACAGGGGTTGGTCCTACCCGGACGAGCGGGGGCTGGAGTGGAAGTCGAGGCTGAAGAAGAGGTTCCGGAACCGCTACTGGGACCGACGGAGATGCGGGTGGCACAACGGGAGGTCCGCGTCCCGGAGATTCGGCAGTTTCAGAAGTTAGAGGAATTAGTGCAGAAACCGACGGGCCCCTGGTTTTTTTAGTCTGAGAGTCTGAAGACCTCAGGACCCGGTGTCTACGTCCTCGACTCCGGGTCGTTGGTGGAGCAGGGAGTGCTGAGGGTCCCGATGCCACACGGAGGACCCACGGTCCGGGCCGAGTGGTCCCCGAGTCTGTCCGAGTGTCGTGTCGTCCGTGCACCGATACGCCCGTCAAGGAGACATCAGCAATCGTCAATCAGCGAGTCAGCACAGACTGAGAAACTCTGGGGTACCTGACACGGGGCGGTCCGAGGGGACAGGTATCCTAAGAGGTCCGTTTTTATGAACTCACCCGTCGGTAAGGGAAGAGGTCTCCTAGAAGGGTTGTGTCCTTAGCTTGGGCCCAGAGGACGTAACATCCGTCTAAGAAATGGTAGACTCAGTGTTAAGGAGACATTACTCACAATTTTGTTCATTACATACGTTCCGAACCCTTGGTTCCCTTTTCTCCTTGACTGGTCACACCCACTTCTTCCACGAGCCCCGTGGGACGACCGCCACACCCACCTTGGACGGTTCTTCCCCTCTTGGGGTCGTTCCGTCCCTCCGTCGTGTGTCCGTGGATCCGACTCCCTGAACCCGACCGCACATGTAGCCTCGCGGCGAAATGACACTGCTTTTTGGGGTATGTGAGATTTACGGTTAGTTGCCTCCCGTCCAATTAAGTGACCCCGCACACTATATTTATCAGTATGACTACAGTGATACTTACCGTTGTCTCCACAAATGGACTGAACTTTTTATTAGTAGAATGTCACTATTCACCTTTTACTCCAATAGGTTACGACAAACCAGAACATTTTACAACATACTTTTGTGTGTGTGTGTCTGTGTGTGTGTGTGTCTCTGTTTGTGTGTGTCTGTGTGTGTGTGTGTCTGTGTGTGTGCGTTTGTGTGTGTGTGCAATTTCGTCAATAGAGGTCCACCACCCTAAGACCAAGTTAGACACAAAAGGATCGTAGACAAGTTACGTGAGAGTTACGCAGACCAATCTTTCGTCGAAAAATTCATAGACATTAATACTAGGGTTAATGAATTTTTTTTTTTTTTTTTCTCCTTGAGTTGATATACATTTTACGTAGTTTTAATTGTCATCAGTGCGGGGACCCGACACAATGTTACTTCTATCGAAGGGGGGAAGAGAGTCACGAAGACATACGGTGTTACTCGTGCATAATTAAAGTTTTAGACTTTTTTGGTGCGTCCAATGTACTTTCTGTTTGGATCAGACCGACCGTGTCCTACCTAACCCCATTGCACCACCCCTTCTCTGCCTCTCCTTACACTCTCTCTTCTCCCCTTGTGCTGGAGATCCGATGCTGTTGGTGTCTTCCCAACAGTCTTTCAGACACTATACGATCCTGGAGGGACCACTAGGTCACCAATTCTTTAAGGATTACGTCCCCCGGACCCAAGCTAGGGACCAGCCCCTTGATCTAGGGTGTCCGATGTCGATGTTGCTTCTGGGCCACGTCGGGTTGTTTGTCAAAATTTTCTCCTTCAAGCACTGGACGTCGGAGATTCCCCGAGGGACTCTTCGACAGTCTCAGCTCCCTCTCTACGCGGACAGAAGGAGGAGAAGGGCGAGGGCGGGGGCCGTTGTCATCGTGGAGGAGTCTTTGGGAACGATGGAGGTCGGTCCAGTCAAAGAGGAAGCCGGGACAACACGTCACACGACCTGGAATCGACCCTACCTGACACACCTCAGAATAGGTGACCTGACGGCCCCTCCAGGGACGTACCTATGAACTAGTAATATGTCTCTAAAATAATTATGGTCGAAAGAGTGACCCGATAGCCAAACACTTCTTTCCCGGAAAGGAGAAGAGTGAAACGGAGACGAGTGACGGTGGTGTAGAGGATTCCAACAGTGACTGTCCAGACCAGAGCAACTCACTGGACTCCATTCGCACACGGACGCTTCCAGTGTGTCGAATTCTCATCACTGGTCGTAAGTAAAATACTGCTCTTTCCGATCTGTCCATGCTCGGAGGGTAAAGGATCCTTCCATGTGACCCCGAAGTTTCTTACTTCGGTGAGACGGGTCCTCAAGTCCCCTTTACCGTTGCGACTCGAAGTCTGACCAAAAGGGTTTTACTTGCATACACGACGAGGGGTTTCGGAACGAAGACACGTGTTCGTGTCTGAAGTGTGTCCTCCTGGAGCCGTCTCTTTGGGGGCTTGGGGAGAGGGGGAAACCTCGACGTTGAGGTCTCGCGGTCCACAGGTCCGGCGAAGACGTCGACCGTGAGTCCCCGTCCCGACCGCACCGGAGAGTCGGGAAACCTTCTGGACGAGGTTGTCCCGTAGGGGGATTGTAGGTCCCTTGCCGGCCGAGTGGTCCTCCCTTCTACCGACGAGTGCCCTTACAAATGTGACAGGAGTCTCGCTCCGCTCTCTACGGTCCCGGGGTCCCCCTCGGCTCATACACTGTGTCCATGTCTCTGGCCTTTCGTGACACGAACGGCACGCGAATCGGTCCCTCGGTGTCTCACTCGCACGTTCCTGCTCGTGGGTTTACCTTTCCCGTCCCTGCCCTCTCCCACCCGAGTGTCGTCCCAGCGGAGAGTGAACTGGTCGTTGGGTCTCAATGAAATGGGTCTTGAATTCTTGTCCGGTCCCCACCCGAGGTCGACCGGGACTGATTGGTGGTTGACAGTGGTCCGACACACCTTCCCCAAAGAGAAAAGTCGGAGCTGACGGAGTGTTTCCTTGTTCAGGACCCCCGAGACGATGTATTCCGTCGTTCCGGAATGAAACCAGGAATGTACTGAGTCACTCCTCTCTGTTCCTGGATCAAGAAACAAAAGGTTAAAAACCCCGGATCAAGATTAGTTACCGGAGTACCGGAAGGGACCTGGAGTGGACGAGTGAGGGTCGGTTCTGTCTCCGGGAAAGACCCGAGTGCTAGTCCGGTGGTCCCGGGAACTATGTCGTGAGTTCCCGGAGACGGGTCCCGAGGAAGACCCTAAGACTGAAGAAAAGAGAGTTCGGGTGGGACACACAGGGTCGAGGACTGGGTTAGTGTACCAAGAGGACGGACGCCACGGGTGAGAGTAAGTTCTCAGACGAGTAGGAGCCCCTGAAAGCCTCGGGAGGATTCGGAGAGGGATTCACCTTTTGTTCACTAGGGAGGGGGTTGGAATGAAGGGTCTCGAGAAGGTACAGAGACTCTGACACAGAGTAGGGAGAGGACAACCGACAGACTCCTGGAGTGAGGATGGGGTCCAGTCCTCGAGGAGTCTCCGAGTCCGAGATTCGACGGGTAGGGACCACTGGTGGTTTCGCCCTCCGCCGTGCAGGTCGGACTCGGTTACTTCACCAATACACGTAGCTAAAACCCTCGTCTGTTTGGACTTAAAAGAAGGGTCGAGGTGGCGAATCTCGACCCGGAATCCTTTCAGGATAGTGCTGGGAGGGATCCGGAGTTGAAGGGTTAAAAGTTTTACCCGACTTTGGATGGAGGTCTGGAAAAGCCCCCCCTATTTACCTCTGTGACAAACATGTCGTGACTTCTGATGGACTGGGTCACAATTGCTGGTCGTAAATTATCGTTTAAGTGTAAATGACTCGACCCGACTTACATGTGACTCTGTGTAGTCTGGTCCCTGAGGCGACATGGAGACTGCCTTAGGACCGAGACGATAAGTCCCGATGTCGTCGAACTCATTCAATGACGTCTGCTCATTCAATGACTTCTGAGGGTTCAGGAAATGAGAAATGAGTAATTTACCGTTGTACAAATGGAGGGAAGGGGTCCCTACTACATTCCTAGTTTTCACTATTTCGTGTCCCTCCTTGAGATTTCCAATTCCGGGATGTCTCTACAATCCTTACACGTTCCTGAGTTCGCCAGAGACTGGATCTCCTACCCTCGGTCGGACGGACATGTGGTCCTGTTGGTCCGTTCAGGTCTGGTCAAAGAGACCAACCCGGTCTTGGAGTTCTCCGGGACTACGTCCGCGGAAGTGAAGGTCTACGGACCCTAAGCCCCACCTAGGCACGGTCGGTATGAGACCGGTGCCTTCGTCTGTCCCAGACGTAAGACGAAGATCAAGACAGGCCAGGACTACGGACAAGTGTCTCTGCGTGTAGGTAGGGAGGGGGTCCCCATAAGTGACGTACCTGATCTGAGGGTTCTCCCGGGTCTCAGAGAGAGAAAAAAACCGGACGTGACGTGTCGTACACCCTAGAATCAAAGGACTGGTCCCTAACTTGGATACCGGGGACGTCACCTTCACGTCTCAGAATTGGTGACCTGACGGTTCCTTTGGGGACCTGACAGGAAAGTACGTCGGAGTGACGAGAACCCCCACGTCACGAGTCTTGGAAGGGCGAGAGCCCTTCCGTTGCTGATAAGGGTCTGGTCGAGACCTAGCACACCACTTACATCCCCACCTAGATTTCATTCTTTAGTCCCGACCTAGGACTCTGACGTCGAGTGATACCAGGGAGTGACGGCTGGTAAGGGGGTTTTTCCGGGAAGGGTAGACGACCGGACTTCGGTGGCCGTCCCTACGGGTGGTGCACGAGCACCTGTTTTGTAGAAGTTCGGAGTGACCCGATCCTGCTCACACTAGTACTTCGATTGGCCCGGACTGTTCACCCTGCTCCTCCGTGAGAGAGCGAACAAGGGACAGGGAGGTCCCGGTCAGGTGTGCCTCTGAGTGGTAGTAGGCGTCACAACTCAAACTCCGAGAACGGGAACTTTGAGTCGACAGGGGGCCGGTGGACCCAGAACCGTTCGCAGAGACGATCGAACCGTTATAGAAGTCTCCGGTACCACCGACGCTACCACCCGAGGGGACCTTTAGACGTCTGACTTCTCCAGTTTCACGTAATTCTCTCTCCTAGAGACCCGTAGAGGTCCAACCCCTGCCGGCCCCTCCTGGTAAAGTCGACGGACTAGGGTGGGGGGTCCTATTCCTTTAGGGTTCGCGATTTGGTGACCCTCTGTATTTTTGTTGTGACTCGTTCTTTCTCAAGATTTTCCCGTTTCCAAAGTTGGAGACGTCTCAATGACAGGGTGATGTCCGGGAGGAGACGGGTTGACGGGGTCCGTCCCATGGTTCGTCTCGGTACACTCAACTGGTGACCCAGGGGTCCCTTGCCGTCAGTTCAGGGTCAGACTGCCGATACTTCTCAGAGGGGTCTCGTGTGTGGACGGACTAGTACAACCCGCGAGAGACAAACTCCCAGGGTAAGGAGTTTGTCCTGTACCTACCGATACCCTAGGTCCAATAGGTAGGGTTTCTTACGGGGTGACGGGAGTGACCGTACTGAGACCCCTACCCCGTGTCCCGTGTCGGATGACGTGTCGACCAAAGTTGGCACCGGTCCTCTGACCCGTCGGGTACCGCCGGTCTGGAGTCCCCAAGGATCCGCTGGTCTCCAGAGATGTAGTGTTATCGGTGGTAGTGTTATCTGACTCCTGTCTCAACAACTTTTTTTCCTCGAAGGTCGGACATCAGGTCGTCTGACCGTCTTTCCTAGTGATGTAAAGGGGTTTCTCCTTACCCACTAGTCCTTCTTGTTCCAATAAATCACAGAGTCCGTCACTATTCCTTTTTTTTTTTGTTTTGTTTTGTCCTTTTCCCCATTCTTCGAAACGACAAAAGGAAAAAAAGAACCCTCCCCCCTTACCTAAATTAGATTTTATTCTCACCACCAACAACAAGTCAGTAAATCAGCACAGGTTGACAAACGTTGGGGTACCTGACCTCGTGTGGTCCCAAGGGACAGGAAGTGGCAGAGGACGTCGAACGAGTTTGAGTACGGGTAACTCAGCCACTGCGGTAGGTTGGTAGAACAGGAGACAGTAGGGGAAGAGGACGGAAGTTATAAAGGGTCGTAGCCCCAGAAAAGGTTTCTCAGTCAAGAAGTGTAGTCCACCGGTTTCATGACCCCGAAGTCGAAGTCGGGAAGGTTGCTTATAAGTCCTGACTAAAGGAAATCCTAACTGATCAAACTAGAGGAACGTTAGGTTCCCCTGAGAGTTCTCAGAATTTCTTCCATAATAGTTCTTTCTTTGTTTCTGAACTTCCTATAACCCTGACTGGGTGCGTCTATAGACCCCCTTCTTGTAAGAATTTTTCCGAGAACACCCACTTCACCCCCAGTCTCCTTCACGTTCCTCCGGTCACCCCGACCTTGTGTCTCTCCCTTCCTCTTTTCTCCATTCTCTATTTCTCTTAATTGTTCTCCGGGGTCAGTGTTTCCGGTCAAATTCTTGATTTCGAAAATGAGACTTACTGTTTCCCTCGGTGACCTCCCAAAGATCGTCTTCTCCCTGACACTACACTCAATACAAGACTGTCCTAGTGAGATAGACGACGTACTCCGACCCTTAGAGTTCCGACGAAGTTCTTACTTGCTCCCCTACTTTGACTTGTATTTTATCGGACTGTTGTGGTGGTGGGGTGAGGAACATTAAGACCAAACCCTGTTAAATTCCGATCTTTTTGCCACCACTCTGCAGGTCTACTTTATCCTTGTGTCTTGAAGAGTCGACCTTCTCTTCAGGTCATGCATTTGTGTGTGTGTGTGTGTGTGTGTGTGTGTGTGTGTGTGTGGGTATCTCTTCAGGTCATGCATGCATGTGTGTGTGTGTGGGGGGTATCTCTTCAGGTCATGCATGCACATGTGTGTGTGTGTGTGTGGCATGTGTGTGTGTGTGTGTGTGTGGGTATCTCTTCAGGTCATGCATGCATGTGTCTGTGTGTGTGTGTGTGTGTGGGTCGGGTATGACAGGTGATATTTCTGATCCGTTGTGTGTGTGGTGAGTGATATTTCAGATCCGTTGACCTGGTGTCTCTCTACTTGACTGACCAGGTTCCAGACGTTTCCCGGTCGCCGCTTCATTTGCGTTTTTAGAGGAGAGGGAGGGCTCGTCCTCGGACCGTGTAAACGGAGGCACGTGTAGGTGGTGAGGACGGGTCGCAGCCGTCACTGAGTGCGCCCAGGGGCCCCGACGCCGCCGTGGTCGGGTCCAGGAGCCGCCCACACCCGGAGAACGCTCCGCCGCCGCCCTCTCGCTACGCGCTCAAGCCCTGCGGTTACTGTCCGCCCCGGCGTGGTCTCGGGGTAGGCCCTAGGGACCGCCTGCAAGTGGCGGGAGCCTAACTGTGGCTGCGCTTGTTCCCTGCGGCGACGGCCGACCTGCTCGGCCCACCCGGACTGCGGGAGAGAATTCGAAGTCGGAGCGGCGAACCCTTTTCCCTGTCGCGGGGTTGAGGGTGGGCCGAGCCGCGAGCCGCCAGCTCCCGTGTCCCCTACTTTTGCCTCCCCCCGTGCGTCTTTCGCGGTGTGGAAGGAGCGGGCCAAGGTCCCGGCGCGGTGGGTGCGGACGTAGGGGCCCGTCCACTGTTCCTTTCCTTTCCCTAGGGGCTGGGATGGCATGTGTCCGACGCGGCGGCGCACCCCGCTGGCCTCACGCGCGCACGCAGGCCGCTCGCGCCTGCCTAAATCCCAGTCCCAGTCCAGTCCAGTCCAGTCTAGTCCCAGCGGCGGAGGCCAGGCCGCGAGGGCTACGAGTCGGGGTGGCCATCTGCAGGCAGTCGAACGGGTTGGCGAAGAGAGGCGAGCGTGGAGGCTGTGGTGGACGAGGGGCGTGCCGCCGCCTACTACCGCCTCCCTCCACCTAAAACTTTCGGCCGTCAAAGAAAGGAAGCTAAACTAAACAGCCTCCAGGCCGGGCCGAAGGGGATGGGGGCGCGCGCGCCGGACAGCCCATACCATCAGGCGAAGAGGACGCGCCCCTCGCCGATCTGCGGCGTCTCAGCGCGGGCGCTTGATGGTAAAGGTATCATGGGCGCGCCGCAGGGCCGCGGAGGCGATCCAGGGAGACGCGGGAGGGAAAACGCCGAAGACCGAGAAAGAGGGCCTCCGGCGACCCGCCGCAACTTGGCGCCTGAGGGTCCTTCTGATGTTAAGGGATTTACGGAACTCCGGCTCGGCCGAGGCGGGAAGGCCTTTACAAGTACAAGTGCATTGAAATAACTGTTTCCGACCACGACTGCCTCTGAGCTTCGAGTTAGACAAGGCGTTCGATTCTCCACAGGTAAAGGATTTCCCTTTTGGAGTGAAAAAAAACAGGGTACTTTAAACTTCCTGTAAGCTCCTGAAAGCGTTTTTATCGTTGTTTAAGGAACTATTAATTTTCCTGCCCCCCTTTATCATTGAGACATCGTTTCTTTGACGGTGTGGTGGGAATTGGTGTAATTGCAAGTGCAATTGCGATGTGACTGTGACTGTAGGTAGCGTGTGGAGGGCGTCACGACACGACTCTTCCTGTGTCGCAGTGGCAGGTCAGGGGCGTTGCGTATTTTAATGAGATTAGCACTCCTTGGTAGCCTGGATGGGTTGACTCCTTGTGCAATGCCTTATTACACAGACATGAGAAGGTTTTTACAGACACAGCACTCTGTCTTTTCGATTCCTCGACAACGTCTAATTTGCACTGATTTTTCTGTGCTATTAATTTACGTTGTGCACCAGGACCTGACCTAGAACCCCGGCCCCATGTCTCTTAGTGTTATTTCCCGTTATAACTCTGTCTTTTTAAACATACAATCTATTATTGCAACATTTTTTTTTCTATTATCGTAACAAAGGTACAATTTGGACAACAAGGAAAATTTAAGATGGACTAATACATTCTCTGACGGGAACAAGAACCCTTTATGTACGACTTTATTAATGTCCGTACTACAAATGTTGGATGAGACGATTCAGCGAAGTCAGCACAGGCTGAGACACGCTGGGGTATCTGCCGTCGGGTGACCCCAATGGGGGCAGGGATCCTAAGAGGTCCGTTCTTGTGATCTCACCCAACGGTAAAGGAAGAGGTTACGTACCTTCACTTTTCACTTTTACTTCAGCGAGTCAACACAGGCTGAGAATCGCTAGGGTACTTAACGTCGGATGGTCCGAGGAGGTAGGTGCCCTAAAAGGTCCGTTCTCATAACCTCACCCAACGGTAACGGAAGTGGCTTGGATGAGACCTTACCGAATTTTTTACATACGTAAGTATACATTGCGATCTCTCACGTTCATATCGTTTTACAATTGTTCACTTAGACCCACTGCCCAGACACCCTCAAGAAACTTGTAAAAACGATGAAAAGAGATCCAAGGTTAAAAATTCATTGTCTTATGTTCATCGAAAAAAAGGTGTTTCTTGAAAAATTGGTAATATATTTATTCCATAAGTAATATTTGTGAAGTTGGTTGTATCTTGTCCTATCATTGTCTTTTCATTTACAATGGGTTCTTTGAGATCAAGGGTCTCTAGTCGTGGCAGTTGTGTCCGTCTGAAGAGAAGGTTTCAATGGAGAGTGTTGAACCGGGTGTGTGGGTGAATACGAAAACGAAATGGACGTTACTGTTCCGTTACTGTGGGGTGAGGTCATGAGAACGGACCTTTTAGGGCACCTACCTCCTCGGACCATCCGACGTCAGGTGCCCCAGCGATTCTCAGCCTGTGCTGACTCGCTGAAGTGAAGGTAAAAAGTGAAAGTACGTAACCTCTTCCTTTACCGTTGGGTGAGGTCACAAGAGCGGACCTCTTGGGGTCCCTGCCCCCTCGGACCTCCCGACGGCAGACACCCCAGCGTGTCCCAGCCTGTGCTGACTTCGCTGAATCGTCGTCGTCGTCTCGTCTCAATTTACATCATACACGGTCTAAGAAGGAGTATGTTGATTTAATTAGAAATGGTGGTGTTTCCTTTTCCCGTAGTAACGATGGGAAGGGTCGTCTCTACTCTTTTGTCTTCGAGGTCTGAGATCAGGTGTGATGATGACTCAACACCCAGGATATAAGAGGGAAAGGAGAAGACGGACGTTTCACTTCACTTCACTTCAACGAGTCAGCACAGATTGAGAAACGCTAGGGTACCTGACATCAGATGGTCCGGAGAGACAGGTACCCTAAAAGGTCCGTTCTCATGACCTCACCCAACGATAAAGGAAGAGGTACCCTAGAAGGACTGGGTCCCCAGCTTGGGTCCGGAGGACGTACCGTCCGTCTGCGAAATGGGAGACTCGGTGGTCCCTTCGGTTTCGGGCATAATTTACGGTGGAGGAGGTCCTCCGAAAGGAACGGGACCACTGAGGTTGGACTTACTTAGACGAAGGACACCCGGGGGGTCGTTCGAAGTCTGGGGTGTCGTCACCCAGACTCTCGAAGAAGTGTCTCAATTGTAAGATGAACCGTCGAAGGAGGAAGTGGACTTCTCGGAGATCCGTCCATGAGAGAGATAGACCCGTTGTAAGAGACCCCAGGACCGGACAGTATCCATGGAGTCAAGACAAGTCAAGTCAACGAGTCAACACAGGCTGGGAAACGATGGGGTACTTGGTGTCGTGCGGTCCGGAGGGACAGGTAGTGGTTGAGGACTTCAAATGGGTTTGAGTACAGGTAACTCAGCCACTACGGTAGGTTGGTAGAGTAGGAGACAACAGGGGAAGAGGAGGACGGGAGTTAGAAAGGGTCGTAGTCCCAGAAAAGGTTACTCAGTCGAGAAGCGTAGTCCACCGGTTTCATAACCTCAAAGTCGAAGTTGTAGTCAGGAAGGTTACTTGTGGGTCCTGAGTAGAGGAAATCCTACCTGACCAACCTAGAGGAACGTCAGGTTCCCTGAGAGTTCTCAGAAGAGGTTGTGGTGTCAAGTTTTCGTAGCTAAGAAGTCACGAGTCGAAAGAAATATCAGGTTGAAAGTGTAGGTATGTACTGGTGACCTTTTTGGTATCGGAACTGATCTACCTGGAAACAACCGTTTCATTACAGAGACGAAAAATTATACGACAGATCCAACCGGTATGAAAGGAAGGTTCCTCGTTCCCAGAAAATTAAAGTACCGACGTTAGTGGTAGACGTCACTAAAATCTCGGGGGGTTTTATTTCAGTCGGTGACAAAGGGGTAGATAAACGACACTTCACTACCCTGGTCTACGGTACTAGAATCAAAAGACTTACAACTCGAAATTCAGTTGAAAAAGTGAGAGGAGAAAGTGAAAATAGTTCTCCGAGAAGTCAAAAAGAAGTGAAAGATGGTATTCCCACCACAGTAGACGTATAGACTCCAATAACTATAAAGAGGGTCGTTAGAACTAAGGTCGAACACGAAGAAGGTCGGGTGTCCAAAGGAGTAAACTTGACCTAAAGTCAGTCCCAGTGTCCTACAAAGGAATTTTACCTAGTAGTAGACTTTTCCGACTCTTCGAAGGTTGATCCGGACTACAATAAGGACTCGACTAAGACCGATCCTGACTGGTTTAGTCAGACTTAAAAAGAATCCCACTGGGATTCGGAGGGAGAAGATCAAAATGAAAGACTCTAAAAGAAGACTACCACTGGAGGGTCTCTTTTCTCCCTTCACCCACCGTCTTGTAGGGACGGAGGAACAGACCCACTGCCTAGTGTCCCAAAAATGTTGACGTTCAAAGAATCGTCTTTGAGTTACCGGAAGTTTCGGGTCCCATCATTGCCCCAGGGTGCCGCAGACAACCTCTTAGTTACCCATCCACAAGACGAACTTCCACAAGTGCAAGTTTCGATTTTTAATGTTTAGGTCCGGGAATCGTTGTGTCTAAGACAAACAATGAGGACTTAGATCTAAGATAGAGTTTGGGGAAATTTTACGCCTCTGATGTCAAATTTTCCCTCCTCCCCCAAACGTGTGACTCAGGTTTACAATCCCTTTCGTGCGTCTGACTTTAGCGGGTGGGACCGGTTCATGGACTCATTGGTAAGCGTACTCAACAAAATTCTGTCCTCAAGGGCCATTCCTTGTGCCTTGATTATCCGGTGGTGGTTACCCTTCTCAATCCCTTTCCAGTTTTCCTCTGTGGTGCACAAGCTGGTGGAGGGTCTTAGGAAGAGCGACCGTAGGTAGAACCGACTCGCTACACTACTCACACGGTAGTCCTTCCTGAGACTCTTAGTAACCGATTTCTGTTGGGTCTTTGATTAGGGTAGTGGTATTTTGGGTTCTGACGTTCGGTGCACCGTCTTGTCGGGAGGATTCACTGGAATGGGATAACGAGAGACGGACCCGCGGGGAAGGGTTATTTTAGAGAACGAAACAGTCGCGCACACAGAGGAACCTGTTAAGTAAAGGCTCACAATTTGTTCTCGGGTAGGAGTCCGGGACCTTCCCCAGGGTGAAGGACGTTGTGTCTCAGGACTTTGCAGCAGTCACAAAGGTTCGTAGAAGAAAGAGAGAAGGGGAGTGAAAGAGGTTGAGCGGACTGGGACTCTTTTCTTACCTTACCTGTCTACCTTGGTAGAATCCGGTAGGGAACGGAGAAAGGAAAACAAGAGGAAGAAGAAAAAAAAAAAAAAAGATATAAATAAACCGACGTGGCCCAGAATTAACGTCGTACGTTCTAGAAATCAACACCGTTACGTTTACAAATAAAAGGTGTACGTCTGAGAGTCAAGCAACTGGTTCCGACTTGGACCCGGGGGACATAACCCTCGTGGCTCAGAATCGTTTCCCTGTTGGTCCCTTCGGGGACAAGAGAAAAGTCGTTTACCTCTTGATTCGGGTCTCCAGTTTATTGGATTTAATGTGTCATTAAATCTGTTCTTTATCACCTTCGGTCTAGAGACCCCAAGAAAAGTAATGTGTACGTTTTGTTCAGTGGAAAACTCACACTCCACCCTGACTCTCCTCTCACCGACAAGGTCCGGGGAAACAGACGAAAGAAAGAAAAAAGTTACAAAACTTCTCTTTTCGTCTGACGGAGACTAATCAAACCAAATAAACGTGACTTACAAAATTTAAGGTAAGACCACGGACTTTTGTTTGAAGTGACGGTTAAAACTTACCTTATTTATTGTTATAAATAAGACCAAAGGACTTCTCGATGGTTCCGACTTCTGAACGGTAAATCAGTCTAGTTTGTGTTTACGGACTTGATACAGTCTGTGCACTCCTTACGCCTCTCTTACAGGGTTCTTGGTCGACCCACGACCGGAACCCAAGGAGGACCTCTCTCCGCTCCCCCGGACCAAATGGGTGTAACGACCTCTCAGACGGGGGAGGGGGTCACCCTCCCGTGACGATGTAATAAACAATTTCTATTAAGTTTGGTCCAAGGGGGGTCCAAGTGCGGGTCTGAGGGAATTACTAAAGAAAAATTGGAGTTATTTTTTGCTATGAGTCTTCTTGAGCAAGTGAGGTGTTTATCAATAGATGATACACGTTCCGTACTAAGGTCTTAGGTCACAACTCATTGTACCTTTTGACGGACCCCTCCTGGAATTTAAACCCAGATTACACATACTTCCCAAAGGACCATAGTTTATGAAAATCATCCAATATAGGGGAAAATTATCAAGAAAACAAAGGTTTACCTTTACTAAAGTAAAAATTTTACTTTTAACTGTCGTTAAATTTTTTAATTATATTTACATTTTGTCGTGTCTCTTCTTTCAGTTTTTAATGGATAAAACAAAAATTGTTTTTATAATGTATCTGACTACTCACCTACCTCCCTACTTATATACTATTTCGTTTATATCTTTTTCAAATTGTCAGCATCGTATTATACCCGAAGGGACCAGAGTCCTCATTTCTTAGACGGACGTTACGTCCTCTACACCCAACATAGGGACTCAACCCTTCTAAGGAACCTCCTCTCGTACCTTTGGGTGAGGTCATAAGAACGACCCTTTTAGGGTGCCTGTCTCCCCGGACCTTCCAATGTCGGATCCCCCCACGGCTCAGACTTTGTCGGTTCGTTGACTTCGTTGACGCGTTCTTATCGAATTGTATCCCGATATATCAAGAAGGTCAAAAGACATACGAACTGGTAAAAGTTCGTGGGACCCCTGTTTACACTCGTACAAAGTAGTGGACTTAAGGTAGGTGACACAATATTGGATAGAGTCGAAGATCCAAGTGCCCAGGTAGAAGTGAAGACTATTAACCTTAAGATGCCTGACAAAGGGTCTTCTTACACAATAAATAAATTAGTGTGTCATCAAACGTATGTCCTTGAGTTAGAAGTATCATTGGGATACCCCTTATATGAGTAATAGGAGTCGGATTCGGATTTTAACATGTGAAATAGAAGTTCCAGAAAGGGATTTGGGGTTCAATTCTAGGGAAAGACCTCCCGACCCTGGGCCCTGACACGATCTCAACACCCCTTTCCCCAAATAAATGTCAGGGTCCTCACTCCGGACCGTTCCTTCCAAAAACTCACTCATTTGCTTGTCACATATGTACCAACGTTAATTCCGACGGGACATCCTTGAAGAGACCACTAGATCACCAATTCTTAGACGGAAGGTAACGTCCCCTACACCTCAGGAGGGACTAACCTCCTGATTCTAGGGTGTACGGTGTCCCGTTGATTTGGGTACACGGTGTTGATCTCTTCGGTCGCCACCACCTCCAAATCAACGATTCAGTACAGACTGAGAACACTGGGGTACCTGTCTCCTCGGACCGTCCGATGTCAAGTACCCTAAGAGGTCCGTTCTTATAACCTCACCCAACGGTAAAGGAAAAGGTCGCCTAGAAGGACTGGGTCCATAGCTTGGGCCCAGAGGACGTAACATCCGCCTAAGAAATGGTTGACTCGATGTTCCCTTCGGGAGTCTCTTCGGTCACCCACTGACGTTTCTAGGTCGTGTCACACCTTTTTGTCTTTTTCTGACGGTACGTGAGTCCGAGAAGGGTCCACTATTCTTCCGTAGGGACTCCAGGTCGGGTACCGTACGGATTCGAACCTCGTCTTCCACGAGTTACCTCTTCCCTGTTGACTCACTACATGGACAGTGAAGGAGTTTCCAGTTCACAGGCGAAGGACAAGAGGTCGAAGGGTGAGGGTACTGTCCGGGAACCTCCATTAGTCCCTATACGTAAGTCTAAATTCTATCAGTGTAGTGCTATAAGTGTAAGTGTAGAATGTCCATCTGCCCGGACCGCAACTTAAGACAGAGATGGAGAAAGAATCGACACACTGGAATCACTTCACTTTCACTTTCAGCAAGTCAGCACAGGTTGAGAAACACTGGGGTACCTGATATGTGAGGTCCCTTAAGAGGTCCGGTCCTATGACCTCACCCATCGGAAAGGGAAGACGTCCCCTAGAAGGGTTGGCCCCCTAGTTTGAGTGCAGAGGGTGTAACGTCCGTCTAAGAAATGATCGACTTGGAGTTCCCTTCGGACACACTGGAATTGGTTCTGTTAATTGACGAAACACAGGCAAAGAAATGACACTTTGTCCGTTTTTGACGAACTATGGTTTAAGATCTCTACCGCCGTCGACTCTCCTCCAGACTACAGGTCAACTTAACGTGGAACTTACTACTTATCAGGAGAAAATTCCTATACACAAAAAGGTGACCGTCGGACCCTACGACCTTAGTGGTGCAGTAAATGGTCGACCAAGTAAACTCCGCTCTATGTCATCAGGGCGACTGGAGTTGTCGAGGTCAGTATTTACCTGACCTCATTGTCACCTTGGAATAGACCATTTAGACAGTTCTCACAAAGTGGTATGTAACATGTCCTCTGTACCCTTGATTACACCTAAGTGGGGGCACCCGATCCGTGACAAGATCATAATAAATTTATATCACGAACTTTGTTTGAAATACAACTAACCCAAAAGAATAGAAATATAATGGTGACTCCTCGGACTACGAAGTTCTAACGGACCCCAGTGTATTGATCGTTTGTCACCTCGGCCCTGAGGTTAACTGGAAACAGATGGATTCCAACGGAGCCAGTGCCGAGGTGAGATGGCGAGTCGGAGGGACTTAACGGTCCGAGCCGGATACCCACGGAAAATGGGTACTAGAACCCAAAGAATGTCCACTGGGTCGTCACGAACAGTCTTTATAATTTAGTTTTAGAGACTCTCGAGGGACCATCGGATCACAAATCCTAAGACCCGAAAGTGATTGACACCGGGCCCAACCCCTTGACTCTAGGACACTCGGTAGATCGTGCTGGGGGTAGGAGGTTTTTTTCTTAGAGACTCTATCGCCACTCCACCCCCATTAATCTCCAGAGGCAAAATAAAGTAAATTAAAAAATAAAAACCGGTGCTTCGAACACCCTTATTTGAGCTCGGAGGACTTCACTTTCACACCTCAGGGTTGGTGACCTACCGGTCCCTTAAGGGATCTTCAGAAGTAATATTTGTTCGGTGTTGGGAGGAGATGGGGTGGTGTCACTCGGACGTACGTGTACCGAAAAGGAAGGACCTGCAGGGGGAGTACGGTCTCTGACGGAAAGATAACAACAACAATTAGAGTCTCCTCACTCCCCTCGTTACCGTGGGTGTCTTCCTTCTCGAACTCTCTAAGACTACCACGTCCACATGAAGGGGGTGGGGAAAGGTTCCGAAGGACTTCCGTCCGTCACTTTTCGTGTCCTCCGGTAGATCCGTATGTCTGAGACGTCAGTCTGAACGGCGGAACCTGTTCAGTGAATTAGGAATTCCCGGATCTAGACTATCTGTCCCCGGACTACTTGATACCTGCCTCCAAGCACTGCAACGTGTCCCCTGTCCCTAGTTCTGGTAGGGGTTCTTTTTCTTTACGTTTTTTCGTTTTACCGACAGACTCCTCCGGAATGTTTATCGACACTTTTCTTCTCTTCGCTTTTCGTTTCCTCTTTTCCTTTCTATGTGGGTAAACTTACGTCTCAAGGTTTCTTATCGTTCCTTTCTATTCTTTTGAAAGGAGTCGCTAGTTACGTTCCTTTATCTCCTTTTGTTATCTTACCCTTTCTGATCTCTAGAGAAGTTCTTTTAATCTCTATGGTTCCCTTGTTAAAGTACGTTTCTACCCGAGTTATTTCCTGTCTTTACCATCCCTGGATTGTCTTCGTCTTCTATAATTCTTCTTCACCGTTCTTATGTGTCTTCTTGACATGTTTTTTTTAGAAGTGCTGGGGTTATTAGTAGTACCACACTAGTGAATGGATCTCGGTCTGTAGGACCTTACACTTCAGTTCACCCGGAATCCTTCGTAGTGATGCTTGTTTCGACCACCTCCACTACCTTAAGGTCACCTCGATAAAGTTTGGAACTTTCTACTACGACTCTTTCACGACGTGAGTTATACGGTCGTTTAAACCTTTTGAGTCGTCACCGGTACCCTGACCTTTTCCAGTCAAAAGTAAGGTTGGGGTTTCTTTCCGTTACGGGTTCTTACGAGTTTGATAACCTGTTAACGTGAGTAGAGTGTACGATCATTTCATTACGAGTTTTAAGAGGTTCGGTCCGAAGTCGTCATGTACTTGGTAATTGAAGGACTACAAGTTCGACCAAAATCTTTTCCGTCTCCTTGGTCTCCAGTTTAACTGTTACAGGTGACCTAGTAACTTTTTGGTTCTCTCAAGGTCTTTTTGTAGATAAAGAAGAAATAACTGATACGGTTTCGGAAACTGACACACCTAATGTTATTTGACACCTTTTAAGACTTTCTCTACCCGTATGGTCTGGTGGACTGGACGGAGAGCTCTTTGGATATACGTCCAGTTCTTCGTTGTCAATCTTGACCTGTACCTTGTTGTCTGACCAAGGTTTATACTTTTCCTCATGTAGTTCCGACATATAACAGTGGGACGAATAAATTGAAGATACGTCTCATGTAGTACTCTTTGCGACCCGACCTACTTCGTGTTCGACCTTAGTTCTAACGTCCCTCTTTATAGTTACTGGAGTCTATACGTCTACTGTGGTGGGAATACCGTCTTTCACTTCTTTTTGATTTCTCGAAGAACTACTTTCATTTTCTCCTCTCACTGTTTCAACCGAATTTCGAGTTGTAAGTCTTTTGCTTCCAGTACCGTAGACTAGGGTAGTGAAGTACCGTTTATCTACCCCTTTGTCACCTTTGTCACCGACTGAAATAAAAACCCCGAGGTTTTAGTGACGTCTACCACTAACGTCGGTACTTTAATTTTCTGCGAACGAGGAACCTTCCTTTCAATACCGGTTGGATCTGTCGTACAAGTTTTCGTCTCTGTAATGAAACGGTTGTTTCCAGGCAGTTCCGATACCAAAAAAGTCATCAGTACATACCTACACTCTCAACCTGATATTTCTTTCGACTCACGGCTTCTTAACTACGAAAACTTGACACCACAACCTCTTCTGAGAACTCTCAGGGAACCTGACGTTCCTCTAGGTTGGTCAGGTAGGATTTCCTCTACTCAGGACCCACAAGTAACCTTCCTGACTACAACTTCGACTTTGAGGTTATGAAACCGGTGGACTACGCTTCTCGACTGAGTAACCTTTTCTGGGACTACGACCCTTTCTAACTCCCGTCCTCCTCTTCCCCTGTTGTCTCCTACTCTACCAACCTACCGTAGTGGTTGAGTTTCCTGTACTCAAACCCATTTGAAGTCCTCAACCACTACCTGTCCCTCCGGACCGCACGACGCCAAGTACCCCAGAGTTTCTCAGTCTGTGCTGACTCGCTGACTTGACTGAGTCAAAAGATAAACACTTTACTCGTACTATTTGGGTTAGAAGGTCCTAATACCACTTTTAATCCATTTGACACATTCAAAGAACACGGAGGGTTGTAAACGGTGTACAAAGTTTAAGTAGAGTCGCTACATGGAGGTCAAACATCCTGACATACCGTGTTTACACCTTTGCTATTGTAAATGTTTCTATTTTAGAAATGTTTAGAGTGTCAACTAGGAGTGATTTATTAAAAGAAAAAAACTGGTGTGACGTATCGCACACTCTGGAATCAAAGGACGCACGGACCTAGAGTCACCGGAGACTGAGAGACTCTGGGGTAGCTGACATCGGGTGGTCCGAGCAGACACGTACCCTAAAAGGTGTCCTTATGACCTCACCCAACGGTAAAAGAAGAGATCCCCTAGAAGGGCTGATTCTCTGTCATGGGGGGCAGAGGACACAGAGGACGTGACGTCCACCTAAAAAATGGTGACTAGACAACCCTGTTCACGAGGTAGCACAGGTTGAGAAACACTGGGTCTTCTGACATCGGGCGATCCGAGGAGACGGACACCCTAAAAGGTCCGTTCTTAACCTCACCCCACGGTAAAGGAGGAGGTCCTGTAGAAGGACGGGGGTCCTAACTTACGCGTAGAGGACGTAACGTCCACCCAAGAAATGGAGACTCAGGGTCTCCTTCGGGGAGCCAAGGGATTAGCTCCCAGTTTGGACGTGAGGGACGTAACCTTCACGTCTCAGAATTGGTGACCCAGCGGTTTCTTCGGGGGGAGTTGTTTCTTTAAGTACACGTATATGTATGTACACACATTTTGCTTCTCCCTGCTCTTGAGATCCTTAGTTACCATCCCACCCTACCTACTGTGCCACAAAACTAGACTTCGAGACCTAAGTTTAGGTCGGACCTGGACCGGTCGAGACTCCGTCACGGTCCCGGAGACTGTTCGACCAAAGAGGAAGCGCGCTAGAGGGCAATTGAAAGCGTAGAAGAAACAAGTCACCAGTTCAGCACAGGGTGAGAAACGGTGGGGTAATTGACCCAGAAGATTCGCCGGAGTGTAGGAAATCCCTTTCTAGGATCTGTTTGTTGTTGGAACCCAGGGGTGAGAACTTTTCCCGTGTTCCGAGGATCCCAAACCCCCCTCGGATGTGACTTTCGTCGACCTTTGAGTCCCCGCCCCCCCCCCCAACGAGAAANCCCCCCCCCCCCCCCCCCCCCCCCCAACGAGAAATGTGCGTACTCCTTCCCGCCTCCGCGAGCCCCTCTGGTCGTGGGAGGGTCTTTACGTCTTAGCGGTTCTCTTTTCGGGATTCTCCTGAACGTTTCTTCTATTTCTACTTAAGGTCCGTACTCGTCGGCCGCTCCTTCCCCCCGAAGGGGCGGGGGACGCGGGGGTCCACGCGCCGGGCGCGGCGGGTGGGGGCCGCGGGCCGCTCGCTTCGGCGCGAGATCCTGGGCTCCTCCTCCCTGACGTCCCTCTGGCTCGGAGGTCGCCCACGACGGCGCTCGCCGGCCGGCCCCCCCGACCTTTACTTTCATTTCGCGAGGCCTCGGTGTACCTGCCTCGACGGCCCCGCCGCCGCGGCCCTCGTCCTACGCCGACGGGCATTAATTTATCGTAAATGAGAATAATAATGATTATTATTATTGCATTAGTATGGAGATCAGTATCGTATGGTAAATAGCCCGAGCCGCGTCCGGGCGCCCCTCGCGTCGGGCCGGCTCCACTCACGTCGCGCGCCGGGCTCGGGGCGCCCCGTCTCCGGCCCCCGGGCTGGCGCCTGCCCGCCGGCCGCGCCCTTCCCGAGCCCCTTGGGCCCCCGGCGCGGCCCGGCCCGCCTCCGAGGCCCTGGGGACCGGACCGGCCTCGACGCGACCCCTGCGGGCCTCTCACGCACAACGTTTTTATTTCTGTGTCGGAGGAGGGGGAGGCGTTAGGGGGAAAGGAAGAAAAACCCCGAGGGGGAGGGCCGGGGGCGCGGGTCGGGGTTTCAAAGTTTCAATAACACGCCGACCCCCGTGGACGGCGACCCACTAAACCGGCGGAGACGTTCGGGGGCCCTCCACAGAGCCTTAAAGAACGCACCCCCCGAGAGAGAACCCGCAGGCCTCGAAACCCCACGCGCCTCCGAAACGCCCAGGGGCGCTACCCCAAGCTCCCCTAACCGCTAACCGCCCCCGCAGCGACCGTCGCGCGGGGAAGGAAAACACACGCGGAACCGGGGCGTCGCGGCCCTCAACCTCCCTGGCGTCGCGCCCGCCTCCTGTCGCCGGCGGTTGCCCGGCGGGGACGCCCGACGCCGCCGGTGCGCTCGGGCCCCTAGGCCCCGGACGCCGGGCCGGGCCCCCTCTCCCGCCGTCCTTTCCCCCCGCGCCAGACCCATCCCCCCGTAAAGGCCAGCGCCCTAGCCAGGGTCCTGAGGATCCGGACGCTCCTAAGGCAGAAGACTGGTCCACGCGCGTCCCCGAAGCCCCCTGTCGAGATCGCGGACGCCCCGCGGGGGACTTATACCCAGGGGCTCCCGGTGGGTGGTGCCGCCGGAGCCTGGGGAGATGATGGGAGGCGCCCGGAGTCCCGGGAAGGGCCGGACGGGGAAAGAAAGGGACTAAAGGAGAATTTTAGACTGGCCGATCCTGCAAATATCCACGGACTAAACCCCCAGAAAGTGTCTCTGTTTCGTCATAAGGGTCCTCTTTTTTTTTAGTCCTAAGTGAGACTACCTGAGACTACCCACATTACGGATGTACGGTAGTCACCCCTTTTCATCCCCGACCTCTTCCCCCGACTCGGGTCTCACCCCCTGACCCCCGGGGGTCGTCGAAACAGTCCCTAAAGTAAAGGGACCCCGACGAATGACCCTGAAACCAGGATCTATGTTCTGAAACTTGGGGTTGAAGAATCGTAAAAGGGAGTCTCGAACGTTAAGTAGTTCAAGGTACTTTTATCGTCTTACGTCTAGGAACTTAGGAGTGTGTTTACCCTATTAATATCATACAAATCGTTGACAACCTGTGTTTTAAGGTCGTCTTAGAAAGTAAGACAATGGTTCAGAAGGAGAAGGGGAGAGGCGTTTATGTTGGTATGGGTGGAACCAACAGAAAGGGGTAAAAATGAAGGGAACCTTTAACCTGACGTTCGATCTTTACTACGAGTCGTCTAGTGTCAATCTCGTCCAAACTCCACACCCGAAGGAATTCGACCCTTCCTCTTTGGACAAGGTCTTCCCAACTCTAGACTCCTACCCTCTCTTGAAAACACTAGGAACTCGACCCTACTGCCGAAGGGGTCACAGAGTCGTCATTTCTTAGACGGACGTTACGTCCTCAGAACCCAAGTTAGGGACCTAGTCTTTCTAGAGGACCTCTTCGGGTACCTGTCTCCTCGGACCGCCCGACGTTAGGTGTCCCAGTGCTTCCCAGCCTGTGCTGACTTGTACGTGCGTGCAAACATGACCCTACTTCAAGGTACCTATGACACTTACTGACGACCGAAAAACAAATCCTACTTGTTAATTCTTACACCCAAAACCACCTAATAAACCCCGATTCTTCGAGACACCCTACTAGACCCGAGAACTTAGAATTCATATCCAGTCAACTCTGTAGTCATCCAAACCTAAACTCTTAGGTTTGTATTATTAGGAAATTTATCGTGAAAAATCAAATATTGTTTTCCCGAAGGTGTATACAAGAGAGTAGACAGGAGGTATCGTTGGTACAGTCGAGCTGTAAAAAGTTAGAATTAAAAGGTCTACTCTCTAGACTTCGAATCTCTCAACTTCCAGAAGGACCTTTCAGTGTGTTGTCTCAATCCTAAGGACGGAGTAAAAGACGGAGGTTTAGAAGTGGGAGAGGGTCTGGGGACGGATGGAATCGTTTAATCAGAAGTTCTCGCAGAATACTACATATCACACTACGACACCTCATCCGAACCCAACTCAAACGGTGAATTTCCGACCGACCTTTCTCTTTTCAATTGAGATCACTTGGTTACTCGCTTGTTCTACTAGTTATGACCCCAGGTCCGCCACTCTCGTCTCTCTTCTCTCTCGAGAGTCCCATTGGACCTTTTCAATCCCTTCCAAAGGAGGTCGTCCACCTAGACCTCGAACTTTCTTACTCCTCCACACCGATCCCACCTCTTTTTCATCCCGAGGCGTGGTGACGAAGACGCGGCCCTGCAACTACACGTAAAAGAGACTAAGAAGGTCACCGAGGCACTCCCCATCCGTAATAATAGAGGTAAAGTGTCTACTTCTTTGACTCCTTGTGTCCTAAATACACCGACCAGTGGGTTCCGGTGGACCGACCTAAACTTCGGTCAGGACACACTGTCAACCCACCCGATGTACCACAGTCTTACCCCGGTGGAGGTAGGGTTTATGTCTCTCGTTGTTGTCCCTAGGTCTGTCGGACTTGACCGTTTATGAGATCCCCACCCCAGGGTCCGATTTCCAGCTGTCCGAGGGGTCCCGGTCTCTCAAAGTGACTTGGTCGGAACACAGGGTACCAGAATACCCCGACCGGGTCACGTTCAGGAGAGTCCGCCGAAGACCTTCGGACTAAAATCTTCCGTCTGACCATTACCTTTCTCTGACCCAGGGCTCGTACCTCTAGGCTCGAGTCAAGGGCCACGGACGGTCGCGGACTAAACTATGACGGCTCCTCGAACATCGAACCTTTCCTCTTCCTATGCCTACTAATTGGGCTCAGAGGGTTCCTGTCTTTGACCAAGACTAAGTGGGAGACACAGGGTCCGGGGGCACCTTCACGGTCCTTCTGTGCTAGTTGATAACAGAACAGTTTAACTTATTACAGGGTCACATCTCCTTCTTCTAAATAAAACGGGACCCCCAACCTTCCAGAAGGTTCTTCTTCACGGTAAATTTTGTAGTCTTTCCTTTTTTTTTCTTATTGCACAACCTTTCTACCCAACTCTTTCCCGTAAGATTCCTCTCCGCGACTCGACCTGTTTCCGTCCCGACACATTTAAGTCTTGCCCGTCCAACAGACTTTGTGGGGTGTCACGTCCACCGTCCACACTCAAGTCCAAGTTCAGTCCGAGACGGTGCACCAGGGAACCCAAGAGGCCGGGGTTCAAAGGAAAAGACTTTTCCTTGAGACTCTCAACTACTACAAAATACCATTGGAGACCCTCTTCGGGCCACGGACCCCTAACCCTGTCCTCTGAGTATACTCTCCTTGAAACAACAAGTCACCGGGTCAACACAGACTGAGAAACCCTGGGGTACCTGACGTCGTGCGGTCCGAAGGGGTAGGAAGTGATAGAGGACCTCAAACGAGTTTGAGTACAGGTAACTCAGTCACTTCGGTAGGTTGGTAGAGCAGGAGACAGTGGGGGAAGAGGGGGACGGGAGACAGAAAGGGTCGTAGTCCCAGAAGAGGTCACTTAACTCAGAAGCGTAATCCACCGGTTTCATAACCTCGAAGTCGTAGTCAGGAAGGTTACTTATAAGTCTTAACTAAAGGAAACCCTACCTGACCAAACTAGAGGAACGACAGGTTCCCTGAGAGTTCTCAGAAGAGATCGTGGTATCAAGCTTTCGTAGTCAAGAAGTCACGAGTCGAAAGAAATACTCTTCTTGATCCCCTCAAATTTTTAAAAATCATTGAAGTGTTTGTGGTTAGGTCGTTAATCGATCACCGATCGACAACACTCACGAAAGAGGACCTACTCGAATAACTTAGAAATACTATCGACATATATCCACCCACGATATTAATAGGGGTAAAATGTCTACCTCTTTAACACCGTGTCCTTCCAATTTACAGTAGGACATTCACCGTCTCGACCTCCCGTTTGGTCCCGTCAGACCGAGAACTCAACCGGGTGACCCCTGGTGTACTCCGATCCGTCCTCCTTCCGTTCTCTGAGCACCCCGGCCACCACCATGTCAACTCTGTCGTCTCCCACCTCCACAGGAGACTCCCTCAGACTGACGTCGAAGTCGACCCCAACTACTTCACTGCCGATACACAGTCGAGGGACCTCGGAGGTGCCTTCGGTCGAGGAAAGTAGTGTAAATTACCAGGTATCTTTTGCCCGAGCAAAAGGAAAAGAGACAGTCGTGGTCGATACCCCGAGGAAGGGTGGAATAAATAAAGAGGATCATTCAGACAAAGAAACGTTCGCGGGACTACCGAAGACGTCCACACAATTGCGGTAAAGTGGTAGTCCGGAACCTCCGGGTCTCCCTTCCCCTCCGTCGGAAAGACGTAGGTCCTCGACAGATCTCCGCTGAAGTCAAGTCGTCGTCAAGGACTCGAGGTCTACCCTCGGACTCTAAGTTCGAACTACCCGTGTCGTCGATGTCGCGGTCGTTGGTGTCGACCTACACCGACACACGGGTAGGACACGAACGTGAAAGACACACGGAAGACAATGGTTTAGACGATCGTCGGGGTAAAACGTCTACTCTTCTAATTCCAAGGGTCTAGTATGCTGACTTCATCTCGTCCTCCCAGTCCCCGTCGGGTTCGGGCTCAGACTCCAGAATCGACGGGACAGTCTCTCTACGACAGTTCGACAAAGTCAAAGGTCCCTCGAGAAACGAAAAAGAAAAATTTTATAAATAAATAGCTATACCGACGTACCCCAAAATCAGTGTTCTAGGAGTAACACAGTACACCTTAGAAAGGAACGTCGTGCGTCTGAGAGATCAACACCGTGTGTCCGTGGACTCGCACGGCAGAACCAACAGGGTGTCGTGCACCCTAGAATCAAAGGACTGGTCCCTAGCTTGGACACAGGGAACGTAACGTGCCACCTAAGAGTTGGTGACCTGGTGGTCATTTCAGAGAACTCGAGAAAAGAATGGGCGGACCTTTGGAATCAATAGATTGTAAACACAGATCAGAGAGTAAGTGGGAGTACTATTAGGAAGTGCTATTCTCTTTAGAGACAATCAGTTTTCTTTGGTTCCCCACTGGGTGGGTGGGAGTTTAAGAAGGACGAGACAGGCGTCGCACTGAGTCTCTCCCCTGGTTGGCTCACAGTCTAAGGGACTCTGGTTCTCGACCCCAGTCGGTCGCTCACAGATAGTTCGTGAAGGGACTCCCGACGTCCGTTTCCGACTCTGACACTGAGAAAAGTCTCCGAGGAGATTCGAGACCTTGTAAGGCACAGTTTGGGACAGGGAGACGTCCGTCTCCCCAGGTTTCAGGACCGAAAGGAAGGGGCGAGGTCGTGTGTGATCGACGTACTCCTCCCGTGATCGTAGAGGAGTCAGAACCGGAGTCAGAAGACCAGACACTTTACCGGAACGACTAAGTCAGGGTAGACGGAGTCCAAACGAGACTTTGAATTTACTTCCTTGAAACTTTCAATATTTCTGGTGGGTCATGCTACCGGTACTTATGACTTATTGGAGGTCTTACAAGGACTTAGAAGAGGTGACGGGCGGAACTAGACCCGGAACTGGGGGTGTCGTCCGTCGGAGGATTGATTGGAAGATGGAAGCGGAGAATCCTGGGTGGGGGTTCCGTCGTCGATTCCCCAGAAGAGTTCTAAATTTCCTCTGGGACAGTCCTGAGGGGACCACCGGGTCATCAATTCTGAACGGGAGGGTGACGTCCCCGGTGCCCAAACTAGGGACCAGTCCCTTGATTCTAGGACGGTGTGTCGGTTATATATTTTATTATTATTATTATCTATAAATTTTTTATCTACGTTAACAGTCAGGAGACGACTTTTGGAAGGTCACCAAGGGGTCGTGTGCACCTCGTGTCTCGACCGAGAGCGTGTCTCACTCGACGAACATCGAGAGACTGGTCCGGGTCGGACAGGGGCCGGGGAAAACGAAGGACGAACCGGACGAGAGTAAGGTCAGGACGTCGGAGTTGACCGGAAGACAGAGAAGGAACTTGTAAGATTCGAACAAGGGTGGAGTCCCGGTAAGTGGCTCGCCGTGGGCCACGGTCCACGCGGGAATGGGTGGAGGGCCCAGGGGCACTGACCGAGGAACAGAGAATTTGCGGTGGAGGGTCCTGTCCGGAAGGGATTCGAGGGTCGGTGGGGGTGGGGGTAGTAAGGGACGGTGCTAGGGACAAAATCAAAGACACATTGAGAATAGACATAGAGACGAACAGAACACGTAAATTGTGACTGGAAAAATAAACAAAAAGGTGCGGACTTGGTGTTCGAGGGGTTCCGGTCCCTGAAGTAATTAGAGTAAGGGAGCCGAGGCCGTCTCGGGTTGACGTGTGTTTCCACAAGACACCAATAAACAACTCATTTACTTGTTATCATCGTCTCACCAGGTCTTGTCGGGAACGGGTTTTTCTCACCGGATCTGTCTTTCATCCCGAAGGGACCCCCGAGTCACCATTTATTGGGCGGACGGTTACGTCCTCTGCGCTCAAGCTAGACACCCAACCCTTCTAGGGGACCTCCTCCTTTACCGTTGGGTGAGGTCATAAGAACGGACCTCTTAGGGTGCCTGTCTCTTCGGACCGCCCGAGTCAGGTATCCGAGATCCTCAGCCTGTGCTGACTTGTGTCCACAACAGTAATCAGAACGTTCCACCTATAGTAATCGAGGTAGGACATTTCCTGTTTTGTCTCCGAGTCTGACTAAGACACTTTCGATCGTACCCAGTCCCGATACTACCCTTGGGTCGAGCCCCGGGAAACGTGACGAGACCGGAGAGAAGTCGGGTACTACGTCCGTCTCGTCGAGTACTTTGAGAACCACGAGTCCACAATCCTGGTGTCCTAAAGAAGAGGATACTTGTCCTCGTCACTGAAGTTTAACGAGTTTTTTTATTTTTTTTCTTATCATTCGTCAGTCAGCCTCGAGACCCTGGGACCCACTCAAGACAAAAAAAAAAAATTACACATGTACGGGTATTGAGGGTTCACATTCGAAGACAATGAAAAGATAAAAAAAAAAAAATTTCTCAATAACAAGTTTACAGAGTGAAATCGTCGTATCGTCCACCCAGAACTACCTCTTCGTTTTCATCTCGCACCCAGGGGACCTCTCTTTACATCCACACTTGGGGAGACACGTCAACCCGGGAATCCAACGATCCTTCCTCTTTCTGTTCCACTTCTTCCATAACTCAGTTTCGGGAAACCTCGGTCCCACGACGCCCTCCCGCCCCTAATCCGGAACGACGACTACGAACGAAAATGAAACCGAATACCACCCCACGGCCCCCTCCGGACCCCGTTCAAAGAACTTGGAACCAAAGACAAGTTCCACCGGTTAATTTTCTTTGTTTAATGTCCAACGACTCCGGACACCCATAGGTAACGTACAGGTAAGGACTTGTATGGACGTCGGACGAAGGGACCCTCGTCACACCGGAACCTATTCGGTGCCTCGGGAGGCTCGGAGTAAAAAACAAAAAACCGGTGAGGTACGACGTACACCCTAGAATCAAGGGGCCGGTTCCTAGCTTGGACGTGGGGGACGTAACCTTATGTCAGAATTGGTGACCTGGTGGTCCCTTCAGGGGTTCAGAGAGATAAAAAAATTATTTTTCTGAAGTGAAAACATCCGGAGTGAAAACCCACCTTTCACCCCTATTCTCGTGGATAAAAACTCTAATGACATCCCTATTCATTGGACTAGGACTCTCGTCCCGAAGAGTTCGGGGGGACATGGTGTCTGTCGGACCCCTGTGGGTACTTACGGAAGAGTCTTATGAGAAAGATCTAAGTACGTCACTTTTGTGTGCCCTAATGGTTCCTCTAGTTACGAGAACTTGATGTCAAACCGACAAAAAATTTAGTTACGTGATTGTTTATTCTTGGTCGTCACTCAGATACATTGATGGTATTAAAGCTTCAACCCCACTCGCACTTGGTTGTAAAGCAACACAGACGTCGTCGACTATACACTGTCCCTCTTTCGACACTAAAGACACGGACCGCGAGAACCCCACAAAACGGACACAAGGATTGAACCCCCCCCTTACCAGTCATACTCCATCTTCAAACACTTTTTTCAACACAAAAGGGTCTGGGGACCTTTGGCCAATGTCTGGGGACTCAAGAGAGGAACCCTGGGCACAAGTTTTGAGGACGGCATCTTCACCGGCCTGTGGGTCGTCCCCTGGGGGTCTTCACTGAAGGGACCTCGTCTCCCATCAGGTCACCTGTCTACCCCTGCCTACTCCTACTCCTACTCCCCTTCCCCATCTACGTCTGGGCCTCTCGACTGCTCACTCCAGTCTCTGGTACCTTAATTTCGGAAGGACCCGAGAGCCCCATCGGCAGCTCCCGGACCACTCAGTCCTCTTCACGGTCCGTACCTCTCCTGCATTCGAGTCTATCACAAGCACGCCACACATTGGACAGGCGTGCGACGTCACCCCGTCCACTCACGGCCCCCACGCCCCCCACCCCTCCACCTCACGTCCAGGTCGGATTTCCGTCGGACGCCCCCACCCCCTCGTGAAGACTCAACCCTGCACTGTGAGAGACTCGGGATCTTGGGTTCACGGTCTCAAGTTTCGGGTCAAAGCAGTGAATCATTGATTGGGGCCGTCCAGTGAAGTAGAGAAACACGGAACCAAAGGAGTAGACATTTTACTCCCACTATCACCATGAAAGGATTCCTCACAATATTCCTAATTCGTAATATGAATTACAATATATATCATAGAATATCATACAATATATATCATAGAATATATCATAGAATGAGATGACCATATATCATAGAAAAATTTTAATTGAATAAAATTAACCTATCATAGAATCATATCGTAATATCAATTTCGAGTGGTCCCGAAGGGACCACCGACTCACCATTTCTTAGGGGGACGGTTATGTCCTCTGCGTCCAAGCTAGGGACCCAGCCCTTCTAAGGTACCTCTTCCTTTACCGTTGGGTGAGGTGATAAGAACGGACCCTTTAGGGTACCTGTCTCCTCGGACCGACCGATGTCGGGTACCCCAAAGGCTTCTCAGTCTGTTCTGAATTTGCCTTGTTTGTTGAGTCTTATTATAGGCCATTCTCTTTCACGAGTTATTTACTACTGACTTGAGACGTAGAAGTGAAAATAAGGTCCAAAGTACTCTGACATGAATGAGTCTCACATAAAAAAAAGACACGACGACTCTCTATTTCGTCTATGTCGAAGAAGGAAGTTCCTCGTGGATCAAATCCCTCTCTTACCCCTATACTTGTGTATGAAAGTCAATTGATCCTAGTGACGGTACGAACACTCGAACTCCCCGACTCGAACCCACCTGAAACCCCGTCTGTCGGAAGGACCATCTTTTCGGTGGAGTCGACTCGAAATTCTTTGTCCGTAATTAGTCCCAACAAGATCTTTCTCGCCCGTCGAACTTGTCCTTCGACGCACCAGGTTTCAACGACCTTACAGTGTAAGGTCTGCCCCGGTGCCCGTGACACACGGGACCTACTTGTCGGACCGGAAACAGGAGGACCATCACCCACAGTACCTTCCAAAACAAACAAAAATTGAAAAATAAGTGTCCTTCAACGCTTTTACCATTGTTTCCCAAGGGAAATGAGACGAAGGGAACTACCACTATAGGTCGGTTATAGTCTTGGTCTTTTTACTGTAACCATGTAATGACCTGGTGTCTCGAATAAGTGAAAAGTGGAAAAATTTTTTTAACTAAAGAATAAACAAACCGACGCGACCTAGAATCAACATGGCACGAGTCACGAGTCCTTGAAGTGACACTATCCGTTTGAGAATCGACACAGCACACCCTAGATCAAGGGACTGGTCCCCAACTTGGACCCAGGGGACGTAACTCTCTTAGCTTAGGATCGGCGACCCAGTGGTCCCTCCAGGAGTGTAAAGAAATCTGGATGTAAGTACACCCACACGCGTACGTAGACCCTCCCAAGACTCGTTCCCTCACTACGACTGTACACTTAACCTGTCTCTAGGGACTGGTCGTTAACCGTCGTCTAACGTCCCTCGGGTTACCAGTCTCCACTACCTCCCGGACGAACACCTCCACTACCCTCTTCACACCTGTCCACAAAGTCTCCATTTCGACCTTGACCTCTAACTGACTCTCTTCCTTCTACCAACCTAGATACTGATCTCAACCTCTTACTGCCTCCTCCTCGTCCTAATCCCCTCTTCGACGACTCAATTCAGACCTTACATAACTCAGTCTTCTTGTGAGTCGAGTTGACCTTACCCGTGGTTCCTCCTGAAAGACTTGTGCCTCCGTAGGTACGACCCAGAATTTCCTACTCATCCTCAACCGACCCCCACGTCCACCCCTTCCCCTCCCGTAAGGTCCATCTCCCAAGCCCTAATCCTTTCCGTGTCTCCAGTATTCGTCGGACCCATAACCCGTAGACCCATCGTAAAGGATGTTCCATTTTCTGTGTTTAGACTTTATAACCCCTCCCCCACTCGGACCACCCTCCTTATCTAAACACTCAGTAGCTGTACTGAGTACTCTAGTACTTTACGTTCTCGAGTAGATCCCCCTCGTCCACCTCACTCCTCTGGTTCTCGTGACAGGGACTTCGGCTTCTGGACCCACCTGCTCCTGTTCCTGGGTGTCTACGTCGGTCGTCAGGGTCGTTTCCGGTTATTTTGTGACCGGGGAGGACCCGAGTCGTCCATCCTCCAGGGACCCTGCCCCTCCTGGGAGCCGTCCGTGGGAGTCACCTCACTCGTACCCGAACAGTACTCAACCCCTCACCTCACCCTCTACACCGCCACCTCTGTCGTATCTGTTGAGAGTGTCTTACACTAGCTCTCTCCCTCAGTTCCAACACGAACGGTCTTCCCCTGAGCCCTAGACTCCTCCCTTAATAAAACTCCCCACCCCTTCTGAACTTACACTATTGTCTACCTCCAAGGACCCCGATCCGGAGAAACGAATTACCCGTTGTGATTTACGCACCCGGGGGTGCACGCACCCGAGCCCCCGGTCCGACGATCCCAAACTTAGGGTCGAGACGGATCAAGGTCGACACACTGGAACCCATTCAGTGAATTGAAGAGACACGGGAGACGAGGAGGTGTTTAACCCTTACTATCATCAGGGCTACAGTATCCTAATACGTTCAGAATTCTTTCCATAATACACCCAACCCTCCACCCATTCATTCACTCACAATCAGCGAGTCAGCACGGGCTGAGAAACGCTGAGGTACCTGACGTCGGGTGGTCCGAGGAGACAGGTACTCTAAAAGGTCCGTTCCTATGACCTCACCCAACGGTAAAGGAAGAGGTCCCCTAGAAGGGTTGGGTCCCTAGCTTGGGTCCAGAGGACGTGACGTCCGTCTAAGAAATGGTTGACTCAATGTTCCCTCCTACCCTCCCTCCGAGTTTTACCTGCCCTGTATACATATGGAAACTGACTAAGTACGACTACCTGCCGTCTTTGGTTGTGTTAACGGGAGATTCATTTTTATTTATAATTTTTTTTTCTTTCCATAATACACATATCCCTAGTACTGTCGAGGACCTTGTAGTATCAGTGACTCCTTTATAATAATGGACTAACACTTAAATAGAACCATAGTCAAAAAAGTAAGTAAATAAGTTGTGAGTAAGTAAGAATAGATACAGTACGAACCCAACTTACTTAACTATGAGTAAGTAGGTAAAGAAAAAGTAGGTTTGGTGGTAAAGGACTTGTGAACGAGATACAGTTTGTACCCGGTCTGCAACTCTAAAACCTCCTGGACCGTATCAGGGACGGACCAGACTACTTCTAGACTCAGAGATCTAAGACAGTAGAAGTTTGGGAAGAGGTTTCACCCTTTTTGTAGCACAAAGGAAGGACCAAGGGTCCAGTTACCAAACCAGAAAAAGAATCCTTCCTGTCAGGTACCTGTGAACCGTCAGGGTCTCGTGACCCAAATTTTAGTCCGATGACCAAGGGTAAACCGGGGACAGGATGACAACCGGAGTTCAGTCAGTAGAGTAAAACATAAAATCTAACGTTCCGTTTATGAAAGAGGGACGTTTTACAGGTTTGGGACGACTCCGTAAATTTCGTCTTCCCTTGCACCAGACACACGAGAACGGAGAACCGTCTAGGATCAAGGGTCTTTCTTGGTCACTTTGACCTCTTATAAGAGAGTTTGCGGAAGAAATATATTTGTGTGTAATGTGTGTCTACATTAGTATGTTTGGGTTTACAAGACTTTAGACAAAGAAAAAAAGGAAAGCGTTGGTACATGTCTCCGTAGAGGTACTGTCACGGATATCTAATTTATCGACGAACATAAGGTATTACATCATCAAACTACTTCGGTCAAGAAATGACTACCTGTAAATCCAACGAAGATCAAAAAATGCGAAATTTTTTCATACAGGGACATGTTTATATTAAACGCCCGAAAATATTCCTAAAACCATCCAATTTAAGAACCTTCTCTTTAAAGACCCACCTTTCCTTTCCTGTAAAATAGTAAACTTTCCCCAAACCGACGTTCATTGTTAAGAAACGAGTTTTACCTCAAATAATAATAGAGTTTACTGTTTACTCAACCTCGTCAAGGTCCCAGTCAATTAAATAACAGTCTGTACAGTAGTTTGTGGAAGTCAGACAGAAAGACGAGCCAGTAGAAACATTGATGTGAGACCATGTGTCATGGTCTTTTCCCCTAATAGTGACGTCAGGGTAAAATAAATAATAAAAATTCAAAAAAAAAAAATAACTTCCAATTAACAAAATGTCTTAAAACAACAAAAGACAGTTTGGAGTTGTACTTAGTCGGTATCTATGTGTATATAGGGGAGGAAAAACTTGGGGGGGAGGGTAAAGGGAGGGGTAGGCTGGGGAGATCCAAGTCAGGGTAAAATTCACACTTCCTTTAGAACGGGTCTTCGGGGGACCGACTAAAGGGGAGGAAGGATAACCGACCCTACTACAGTGTACGGGAACGGGTTCGGTTAGTGACCATTCCTTTTCTTGGTAATACTAACCAAATCGGGTCACGTCCAAGTGGACAGGACGACACACGTCTGTCTCCTTCACTACGACCGACGACCCATCCGTCGAACGAGTAAAACCATCCACAACGAAGTGTCTCTGGAGTGGTCAAGTGTCCGACTCACGCAACTGTCACAACCTCTCACGAGAAAGGAAGTGGAGTAACTGGTCCGAGAGAAGAAAGTAATCGGAGTATCCACTGTTCTCAACAGAACAACAAAATTACACAAAAAAAGAAATTTAATATAAATAAAGAAAACCGACACGACTCAGAAGTGACGTCACGTACCCGAAAGAGATCAACGGATCTTGTCCGAAGAGTAACGTCACTGAATAGAACAACACCTCGCGTCCCGAGATCCCGAGTTATCAATGCCACGTACCCGAATCGACGGGACCCCGTACACCCTAAAAGAGTCTGGTCCCTATCTTGGGCACAGGAAACGTAACCGTCCACCTAAGGATTGGTGACTTCGTGACCCCTTCAGGAGACTTATAGAAAAGAATTACTCAATACAAGGACACTTAAAGGACAAATATAATAAACGAGTAGAATAAAAAATTAATAGAAAATTATTAGCATAAATAAATAAAGAAAAACTAACACGACCCAGAGACAACGACACTCCCGAAAAAAGATCAGCACTGAGACATCGACGTCACACGTCCGAAGAGTAACACCACCGAAGAGAACAACGACTCGTGGTCGCAATCCCACGTGCCCAAAGTCATCAACACCAAGGGACTGAGATCTCGCGTCCGAGTTATCAACACCGTGTACCCGAATTGACGGGGTTCCTTACACCCTGAAACGGTCTAGTCCCTAGTTTGGACACAGGGGACTTAACCGGCTACCTAAGAATTGGTGACCTGGTGGTCCTTTCAGGGGACTCATAGAAAGGAATTACTTAACACAAAGGACACTTAAAGGACAAAATACAAGAAACGAGGAGGAAAATTCATTAGTATCACTAATATCTTCTTTTTATCAACTATCATTTACACATAGAACACAGTTTGTACAGTAACTTGAAAGTGTTGTTGGGGACTATCATCGATGATGAAGACAAAATCTCCGCTCCCTTCACTCTGTGACTCTTTAATTCGTCGAGTATACGTCAATTATCCCTCAGTTTAGACCCTAAACTTGGTCGTACGGAGACCCACACTCCAGTGTATGGTACGACTGTATAACTACCTTAGTAAAAGACAACCAAGAAAATTAAGTGTCGCCATAAAGACTCTGCTCGAATAAACTCAGTCCAGGGTGAATCTTAAGGATTTAATGTTCTTAGACCTGGGTCTCGACCCCCCTCCCCTGACGGGTCAGACCACTACCCTAAGACCCCTCTGACCCCGGAACCAAAAGAGGAACCTGAAAAAAGAAATCTTTCTTTGTTCTAAATAAACCGAATGCACGAGGAACGGGAAGGTGGTTCACGGGAGAGGCTCAGTACGGACTGGGAGTGGGACCTCCTTGAGTGGAGGGAGAAACCGACTCTTGGTCACTAGAAAATTGGTGACAGAACCAAACGAGACCGACGATATTGTTTTATAATATCTGACCCACCGAATTTGTTGTCTGTAAATAAAAGAGTGTCAAGACCTCGCATCTACTGGGTCTAGTTCCACGACCGTCTAAACCAAAGATGACTCTCGAGAGGAGGAAGAGTGTCTACCGATCGACGGAAGAGTGACCGGAGTAGACCGGAAAAGAACCACTACAGACGGACATCCCTCTCCCTCCCTCTTGAGACACAACGGAGAAGATTATTTCTTTAGTCAGGATAGTCTGGTCCTGGGATGGGAATATCGGAGTAAATTGGAATTAGTGGAGGAAGTTCCGGGACAAAGGATTGTCAGTGTGACCACCAATCCTGACGGTTGTACACCAAACGCCCCCTGTGTTTGTAAGTCAGGGATCTAAGATGAGAAGGGTGGAGGGGTTTTAAGTACCAGAGTAGTGTACGTTTTACCTAAGTAAGGTAGCGTAATTGGGGGTTTAATAGTTGAGCAAGGACGTAGTTGAGAGTTCAGGTCTCAGAGCAGACTTAGTCTATACCAACTCTGTTCTCCCTACTAAGTAAGACTTCGTCTTAAGGAGAGGTCGACACTTGGACACTTTGGTCCGTTCAGTGTTCGAAAGTTTCGCGTCACCACCCTGCCCGTACCCTGTGTGTAGGAGGAAGAGTTTCCCTAAGTACCCTTTCTTCTTTCTCCAGTGTCCAAGGCTCACACATGTTTCGGGTCACCCCATTTAAGGTAAACTAAAATTCCGAACTCTTCGTAGAAGAAACCAAACTACAAGGAGGAAGGACCCGGGGACCCCGCGTCGTAGTGGGGGTGTCGAAACGGTCGTGAAACATGGGGTTCTGAGACCCGAACATCTTTTCCTTCGTCACCGGGGTGGGAAACTTTACCTCGTCCGCCGGGACTACTAGGGACTTAGTTGAATCCCAATATAAAGGAAAAAGAATTTCTTATCTCGCACAAACATCGGTGTATCAAGACGACAGGACAGGTCATCTTAAAGTCTTCAGGATGTCGGAAGAGAAGTGAGAAAAAAAAAGAAAATTCGAGTTCTTCTTTTTATTAGAGAAAAAAGGAGGGTTTGAAATTCGAAAAATAAAACATAACCCCATATCGGGCACTTGTTGCAACACCATCAAAGTCCACTTGCCACTTCCGTGAGTCGGTGTACGTGTGCATAGGTAAGAGGGGGTCGGGGCGAGGGTAGGTCCGACCGTGTATTGTAGCTCGTCTCAAGGTACACGAGATGTCATCCATGAACAACCACTAGGCAAAATTTATATCGTCACACATGTACTGGAAGGACTTCAGGGATTGATAGACCGTCGGTATCCAACAACAGATTCAGGCACTCAGAGAGAGACAAAACATTCAAGTAAAACATAGTAAAGATAAAGATAAATAAAATAAAAAAAAAAAAACCATAGTAAAGAAAAATCTAACGTGTATATTCCCTATAGTACGTTACAGAGAGGAAGAGACAGACTGAGTGAGGTGAGTCATACTGTCAGAGACCCAGGTAGGTACAACGACTCTACCCTACTAAAGTAAGACAAATTACTGTCGGAAGGAAGTAAGACAGTAAGTCAAAGGAGACAGGGGAAGTCAAGTCCGACCGTAATAAAGACGACGATATTAGGGTAGAGACAAAGACCAAAGACGACTACCGACCGAACTAGACATGATTAGAGGAATGGTTTGTCAACAAGACCACACGAAAAGTCTTGGGAGGAGTAAAAAAAAAAAACGTTATACCTATGTAATACCGATATCTATACCTATCAAGACCAAGGAAAACAATTTGTTAGGGAAGAAGCCAAGTAGAGAGAAGAGACGTAAAATCGTATTCGTTATTCCTCTTGGGCACGGTTGTGCAGATATGAACCGAATCTGAACCGAATCTGGGCACGGTGACGAAGACATGAGGAGACGATTTATGGGTCAAAGTAGTGTACGTTTCAGATGGGAGGTGGTTTGTGTTCTTGTGTCAAGTCACTTCATGAAACAGTGAAAAATTGTTCCTAGTGGAAAGAAAGTCAAAGTCCATTGGATAGGAAGTAAAAGTAGACTCAAGAATGGTCTTAACGGAAAGCACAGGTACAGAAATGGTTGCCTCTCCGTCCTCTGATGCCAAGCTAGCGACCCAGCCCTTCGAGGGGACCTCCTCCCGTACCGTTGGGTGAGGTCATAAGAACGCACCTCTTAGGGTACCTGTCTCCTCGGACCGCCCGACGTCAGGTGCCCCAACATTTCCCAGCCTGCGCGGACTCGTGTGTGTGGAAAACGGTCGTCAGGAAGGTACCGTGAGATCCCCAAACCATCGTACGTGGAGTTTCGGAAAAGTCAGAGATGAGTCGTAGGCCGAGGTCTCGGCGAAGGTATACGAATCACAAACAATATCGTTGTGAGGTGAAGAGTCATGGTTTTAGATATAAGTAGATCTGTCAGACGGTCTTGTTTCGTGACCTAGTCTTAGGAGACGAGCACTGATGTACTTTGGACTTAAGGTAGGAGTCTCCGACACAGACGTTCATGTCGGCCAGTGTGAATCCCGAAGTTGTGTACGTAAACCGGCCCCTGTGTTTGTAAATTAAGTATTGTTGGTGGACATTTTTACAAGAAGGGTCCCCTCCCTTTGACTCCTTTCCCCTCCGTACACCCCGCGTACAGAAACGAGTGCACCGTAAACAATTCCATCGATGGACTCCGGGTAGAGAGGTCCGGAAAACTGGGTCCGGGGTGTAGGGATGTACGAGTCCTCGTTGAAGGGATCGGAGAACCTTCGTGATAAAAGGACGGACTACCCCAGCATCACTTTAAATTCATTTAGAGTAAACAAATTACTGTTGTGACCCCAACATCACTTTAAATTCATTTATATTAAACAAATTAATGTTGTGCAAAAGCACATCTCGTCTCAGAAGGATGAGTGGTACGAGGGTTCATGGGTGGGGTCAGGTAGGTGTGACCGGAGGGACAAGGAGGAGTTTATACGGTTGGTTAAAGATGGAGTCTTGGAAACGTGGGTGACAAGGAAAACGGAGTTATGAAAGGGGGTTTGTAAGTGTTACTGAACATGGGAGACCAGTGACTCCAGAGACAAGGGCTCAGGACATATATTAATATCGTGGGACAGTGAGATAGAAGAATAAAAGAGGAAATAATAATGTTAAATTTAGATAAACAAGGAAACTAAAAATTTTTTATAAATAAATAATTAAATAACCCCATGTGGTTCAGAAAGTAACGTATGTCGTGAGTCCTAGAAACTAGAAGTGACATCGTACACCCTAGATCAAGGGACTGGTCTCTAACTTGGTCCGGGGGACGCAACCTTCAGAATCGGTGACCTGGTGGTTTCAGGGGATTTAGATTTACACCACAGGGAGGAGGGGGTCTTGTACACGAGATATTTGTCCCCCTCTGGAACAGTGGAAACAAGTAACGACTTAGGAGTCGTCCGGGTGTTGCCAAGCCGAAAAGAGGTCGACTAGCGTCCGCCGACCACCGAGAAGATTTCGAGGAGAAGAGTAGACGTACATTACCTGTGTGACGCTCGCAACTGACCTTATAAGTCGTATCCTTAAGACTAGATTGCCGTCAGTAAATAACAGACGACACATGGTCCGGGACTTTACTCCCGGAAGATGCATAATTAGGACAACCACCCGTGATCAACATTAGAGGCTAACGGCGAGTCTCCCCTAGCCTTGGGGAGACGTATCGGGTGCACACACCGACGCGACGACGAAACGCTAAAACCACCAGTCTCTTTGCGTAAGTGCGGGTGGCCGACACCTCGGAAGTATGACGGACCCCGTCTCTTATTTCTCTTACAACTAAGGCCCCACACTCCAAGTCTAAACAGTCCTTAATGGTGACCCTACCAATGTCCGTCGTAAACAAAGACAATTCAGACAAGTCTGGAGTCCCGGATCTCTTGACTGCGTCTCTGCATAGACACTGGGGGTTCCAAAAGACTCTTCTGACACCCGACTTACCCCGGTCTCCCTACCTCATCCCCTCGTTGTCCCGTACACAAGGGTACTCCACACACGACCACACCCCTTCAACTGGTCGTTTCCAGTTCTCTCCGAGAGCCGACCCCTCCTGCCCCAGACTAGACACCAAACTTTCTGGGGACACTACCGTAACTCCTTCACCCCTGTCCGTGGTGGGGTCCACCACCCCTCCCTGCCTACCCCTCTGGTACCCACACCACCGGTACCCGTACCGACGAAGCCCCCTTCAGTGAGACCGGTGCGGGACCCGACGACCACCAGGTCCGGACGTACCAGGAAGAAGGGAGGGTGGGGGGTGAGAGGGGGTCGAAGGACCGGTCACGACCCGACGCGACAACAGAAAGGTGGGTTACTCGGAGAGAAGGTCCCGTTCCCAACCCAGACTGGGGTCCAAGGGTCCTTTACCCCATTGACTCACACGTTACCACGACAACCTCTCTCATCCTCGTCGAGGTACCTCCTTAGCCCGAACTTTCCTACATACCTCAAAGTAATTGTTCCTACCTACCTCCTCGTACCGTCGTATCCGCCTTCCTTGCCGTTTCCGTTTTCGGACCTCCACCCTTTGGGGGGTCCGGCAGACCGACCTCGGGACTACACCCCGCACCCACATTCCTACTACTCGCGAACATAGTGTCTGTCCCTGTGGCTCCCGATCCTCTGGCTGGTTCTCCGGCCGAGGCCCTCTGCGCCCGTCGGACCCCGGTGACGACGCGCGGAGGACGTCCTCTTGTCCCAGAGTCGTCAACCCAGGTAGCGTCCTTTGTGAACGTCGTAGAAACCGTTCTCCCTCACCTACTGTGTGTGCGCGTGCCAACAGCCTGACAGCGAGGCTCGGTCCTGAAGGCGTGCACAGTAGAAGACTTGGGCACTGTCGGTCGCGCAGCCCTTGCGGTAGCCGGGGTAAAAGGGGTAGGCAGTCCGTGTACTGGTTCTAGGTCTCAGTGCACCACACGTTTACGACCGGGAGTGTGGACCCAGACTCAGGTCTCACGACCGGGTTCCGGGACCGTCCCGGCCGTCTGTGTATCACTCACGAACGGTCGCCGGGGCCAGGACGGACCTCTCCCCTTGTCCACACTCGTCACGACGAGACCCTCGGACTTCTGTGTCGTACCGAGGTCGGGAGGAGCCTGCTTGGTCGCCCCCCTCGTTCCAAGGGCACCGGACTCGGGGAGCGAGAATTACGAGAGTAGGCAGAGGAACCTCGGAGTCCTGGTGGGACGGGCTGGACCCGGCGTACCGTAGAGTGTCGAACCTCACAACCATCCCGACACCGGAGACTGCTCGACCCAAGGTCGGTGCCTAATTCACTGGAACCCTTTCTCTGAAGTAAAGAAACACAGAGTGAGAAGAGTAGACCTTTTACCCCTATCACTGGGGGACGGGCGAATGGAATACACTCCTGTTCCACCAGCTTGGGCCCCACCCCTTATTTCTTGATCCTTCGTCTCTTAAAAATCTTTCATAGTTAAACCATATGAACGACGGAGAGGTTTCATCAATCCACAAAAAATATGAAAAAATCTGGAGAAACGGTCACTCCGTCACTCCAAGGAGACGGACACAGACGTATAGTCGGGAGACTTCTACAACACGCCCCGTCTCTATACTTCGACCTCCCCAGGACGTCAGGGGCCGATAGGGTAGGGGGTCGGAACGGACTTAGGAGAGTGTCATTACCAAACTACCCGTCTCGGACCTTTCCCGGACCCTCACCGACCCTATTTTTCATGACCGGTCACCCCGTCACTCACGGGGCCTGAGTCAAAGAGGGGACCCCATCCGGACCGGGGGAGACCCGACAGTGACCCGCCCTAGTCGACTCGAGGTACCACCGTACCTCCTCCTCGGGTCGTCCGACAAACCTAGACCGGTCCTTGAAGGTCGAGGGCCCCCACTCCCCCGGGGAGCGGGACCCCCATGGTCTGGGGATCGACGAGACGGACGGGGAGGAAAGAGGACTTCGTGGGGGCGGAAGGCAAAACTGAGAGAAGTAGAGACCTCGTCTAGGGACGTGTTCAAGTCGCGGTAAGTAAACGATACGACGGAACCCGGTGGGAAGTCGGAGGGACTCGGAGCCAGAAAGGAGTAGGTATTGTACCCCTTAAGTGTGGTGGAGTGGTCTTACCACACCCATGGTCCGGTGGCGCCGGACCACACCTCCGGTCGGTCGAATACTGCCCCCGAGGGACTCGAAGTCACATGACCATTTTACCCCTGTTTCACTGTGGGTGGAGCTCTGAAGGGATCACCAGGCCACCAATTCTGAGGCATGAAGGTCACGTCCCCCGTACTCAAGTCAGGGACCAGTCCCTTGATTCTAGGGTATACGGTGTACTATGGTGTGTGTGTGTGTTTTATCTATGGGTGGAGGACCGTCTAAGTCACTCGGACTATGTGTCACAGACCGGGTGCACAATACGATGTAACATCGATATTAGTACCGGTAGCACCGTAAAAGACACAAAGAAGAGAGATTTGACACGAACGACCATTTCGTTCTGAAAGGGGAACTTGAACTCCCACAGGACACGTCAAACCGCCGGGGTCGGTACACAACCCTTCCCGCCCACCGGAAGTACTTGGGGGGACAGATAACTTTCAAGACATGTTTGAGTCCACCCCCACGTCCACACCTACCTCCCGACACACGACCTCCAGACACACCAGGGCTCTACCCAGTGGCGGGAGTCCCTGTGGCGCTGTGGGACACTCTACCCCACTCGTCCCTCACTCCCATGTGTACTACCCCTCCACCCCACCTGTCACTGGTCGGGGTGACTGAAGGACTACCTGCCGCAAGAGAGACGTCTCTGACTACCTCTCCGTCTCTGCCTTCCGCCTGTAGCTCTTCCCCGACGTCAAGTAAGTCACTCACACACAAACCCCGCCCCCCACACCGCCAGCCCCCCACCGTCCCGCGCCAGGAGACCCTGTAGGGTCTCGTGTAGAAGAGGTCCCGAGGGAAAAGAACGTATAACTCGAAAACGGACACACAACCCTTCACTCCTCCACCCTGTCCAACCCTTCCCCGACCGCCCCGCCCCCGGCCCCCACGAGGATTGGGACTCAGTACTAGAGTTGTGTGTGTGTGCGAAGGACTGGGCTGGGACCGGTGGGACACCAGAACAGGTCGTATAGTAAAATGGAAGGGACAGGTGCGTACGAGGATGCGAGGGACAATTAAGAGAACGAACAGACACGTGTAGGGCATTATTCAGTCATCAGAAACGACTCGTGCAGAAAGGTAAGGTACGACCCGGGAAGTGTAGGCAGCAGAGAGAGTAGAAGTGTTGTCGAGTCAAGTCGTTCACGAAAATAGAGGTAAAACGTCTACTCTTTCGACTCCGAGTCTCTCCAAATCTTTGACCATATGTCAGTGTGTTGATGATTCGCTACCTTAAGATTGGACCCAGAACGCCTGAGGTTTCGGGTTTAAAGAAAGGTAATAAACGGGGACCATGGGTATACGACACAACCAAAAAAAGTAGAAAAAGAAATGTGTGTTTTATAAAAATAATTGAGAAAGGAGAGAGAATTTACCTGGGAGTCTCCGTGCAAATAACACTGAGATTACTTCACATTCGAGGGTCGGGGAGTAAACATTCGCAAGAAAGGTTTCGGGACTTTCTGACGGATCTTTAAGAAACAAAGAGTAAAACACAAGAAATAGAATTTATACTGAGGGATGTTTTGACCTCAAACGCGTATACTTGGGAGCAACAACAAATCATCGAGTCAACACAGGTTGAGAAAGTTGGGGTACCTGACAATCGGACGGTCCAAGGAGACAGGTACCTTAAAAGGTCCGTTCTTATGGCCTTACCCAACGGTAAAGGAGAAGGTCTCCCAGAAGGACTGGGTCCCTAGTTTGGGCGTAGAGGACACAGAAGACGTGACTTCCGTCTAAGAAATGGTGACTCGGTGGTCTTTTCGGGGTGTTTCGGAGTATACGAGGGACTAAAACACGAGTGCGTCTGAACGTTTTACGTTGGACGGAAAAGTCGTGTTCGACACAGGAAAAGGTGTGTGTCTGTGTGTGTGTGTGTACTAGACGACACACAAATATAAGAGTGTTGTGTGACAGGAAGGAGTTGAACGTTTTACCGGTCAAAAGGACCGAAGACGGTCGAGTCTCGACACCGGAGTTGGAAGAAGTGTCCCCCGAACAGAAGGTAGACCCTCTCTCGCAACTAGAACCAGTTTACGGGCTCAAAACGAGTCTCCGGTAAGACCTCTTGTTCCGTCCGGAACCCTTAGCACAAACAGTACTCTTAAGATAGAAGTTCAGTGACTAAAGACGCATGGACCTGGAAGTTCGGGGTCTGAAGTCGGGGGTAGGACCACGGGGACGAAGGACACCAGAGTCGTAGAGACTTTGTCTCTCTTACAGGGAAGGAAGAGGTCTAACAACGCGAACCCCAGTTACAATCGAGGCACAGGAGGAAGGAGAAGGGTTTCCCCTTGAGACTCCCCCATATCGTCACCCTGTGGGAGGGTCCTTGGGTGTGTAACCAGAGGACTCCCCTATGTCCGATATGTCAGTCCGGACGAGGAAATCTTTACCGACGAAGGAGCGCACGACTGGAGTACATGAATCGACCCGTGGCTCGTGGCATCCCCGGTACTTCACTACGGCCGTCCACCCACTTCCCGAGCACATCTCGGAATTTGTGGTCTTATTCCACTGGAATTCCTGTGTCAGACTGGATGACTTCTACTTCGACTCCGACCTCCTTCTCTCCGACCTTCACCTTCTACTCAATCCTCCTCTCGCCGCCCGCCGGTGCCGACTCGCTCCTCCCGGTCCGGGACCAAAGACTACCACCCGCCGCTCACTCTCCCACCCACCGGCCGGGGTGACAGTGTCAGTCCCTGTAGAGGGGGAGGGGTGTCCCCTGGAGGCCCCAGAGGTGAGTGGTGAACAGTGAGTGGTCGAATCCGACGGAGAAATTTTAAAAAAACTGACGAGGTACTGTATACTCTAGAATGGACGGGTTGGTCCTTAACTTGGGTACGGGGGACGCAACCTTTGTCTCAGACTCGGTGACCTGGTGGTCCCTTCAGGGCACAACCAACGAGTCAGCACAGAATGAGAAACGTTGGGGTACCTGACATCTGACGGTCCGAAGAGACAGGTACCTAAAGAGATACGTTCTTATGACCTCACCCAACGGTAAAGGAAGAGGTCCCCTAGAAGGGTTGGGTCCCAAGCTTGGGTGTAGAGGACGTAACCGTCCGCTTAAGGAATGGTAGACTCGGTGGTCCCTTCAGGGATTCGACACGAAAAAACGGGTCCGTAAGCGTCACCGAGGTCCGTCATCTTCCTCGGGGTCGGGACGAGAGACCGGGACCGAACCTGGACGACACACTGGAACCCGGACAGTGACGGGAGAGACTTACAGACTAAAGGGGAGACACTGCACTCTCTGGTCTTCTGTTTGGGGTCGAAGGGAAGGTCACGACGGAACATCGGAGTGTTTACACGGAACCCGAGTACGAAAGGAAGAGGAAAGAGGGACTTCCGGGAAGGGGAGGGAAGGAAAGAAAGTGTGAAAGAGGACCCGAGTCGACAAGACTCGACCGTAACAAAACCGTCGAGTGTCTGTCCTCTCTCACGGATCCCTGGGTGGATGAAACGACTCAGACCGTCCTTCCCAATCCAAGATACACGACCCGTAACCGACCCCAACACACACAGAACATCCGTCCCTGTCTTTTTCACGTCTCTGAGGGTTTACTTACTAGGGGCTCCATCCAAAAACCACCACGGACGCTTAGACTTCAACGTTCAAACCAAACCCCTCCCCTGTACCAGTAAGGGTCCCTAACCAAAGAATCCGTCTCCTGTCGGTCGGTCTCGAGGAAGAGTCGTTACACGTGGACCTTTCCAGATATATCAGTTTCGTTACCAATAAGGTCACCAGTACATACCTACACTCTTAACCTGGTATTTCTTCCGACTCGCGGTTTCTTGACTACAAAAGCTTAACACCACAACCTCTTCTGAGAACGCTCAGGGAACCTGACGTTCCTCCAGTTTGGTCAGTTAGTATTTCCTTTAGTTGGGACTTATAAGTAACCTTCCTACCTAGGACTTCGACTTCGAGGTTATGAAACCGGTGGACTACACTTCTCGGTTGAGTGACCTTTTCTGGGACTAGGACTCTTTCTAACTTCCGTTCTCCTCTTCCCCCACAGTCTCCTACTCTACCAATCTATCGTAGTAGCTGAGTTACCTGTACTTAAACTCGCTTACGACCCTCTATCACCTCCTGTCCCCTCGGACCGCACGATGTCAGGTACCCCAGTGGTCTCTCAGCCTGTACTCAATCGTTGACTTGTTGTTGTCGTCGTGGACCCTTTCGGACCGACGGTCCGGGACCCCGTCTTCGTCCTGGAAGGTGGTAGGAAAACATCCTTTCTCTTCCGGTCGCACCACAACTATATCCCCCTTTTTTTTGTTCGACGACAGGGGAGTAGAGTTAGGTGTTCCACCCGCGCCAGAGATTGGACACCGAGACCGAGGACCCAGAGACCCTCCGATTCTTGGGACCCGGGGACCCTCCGACTCTTGGGACCCGGGTAGGTCTGGAACACAGGAAAAGGGTATCCAGCTGGGATGGGAATTTCGTTCTTCTTATACTCCACTCGTAGTCCCCGACCCGACCCCCTTCCGTTGCCCGTCCCACAGGGACCACCCCCTGTACCCCGAACCCACGTCTCCTGGGGACTTGCGGGGGTAGGGGTGTGGGACGGGGCCGTCCGGAAAGACGAGTTCGACCACGTCTTGGACAAGCGACTCCCGTTACTGGACAAGGCCCTCTTCCTGATGTTCGTTCGTGACCACGTCATGTACCTCCCCGACTTGCACCGGCTGATGCGGCGGAGACTGGTCCACCGGGACGGGGCCCTCGACGACACATTCGAGGTACAGTTGGCCCGGCGGACGATGAAGTGGTACCACTCGGGGGGGTGTGGGGTCCAGGGTGGGGTTGCGGGGATTCCGACGAGACGGGGTACGGGGAGCGGGGGCGGGAGACGAGGGTCCCGAGAGTCGGAGTCGCGTGGTAGCTGAGTGGACCTCTCGAAAATTTCCGGATTATATATTATGTTTCACAACCGTACTATACCTCGGGTTCGGGACGGGGTCTACTCAATTCAATCCGAGAGCCCTACCGGACCCGGGACCGTCCTCAGACACCCGGTAGTCTCGACTTCTGACGGAAAGGGAGCAAGACCGTCGAGGTCGGAAGAGGAGAAGAGACAGGAGCGAGTCCCGGAGTCAGTAAGGGGTCTAGGATGCCCCGAGACGTCACCCGAGACGGCTCCCAATCCCAATCCCCTCAGTCCCGACCCACTTACCCAGATGGTCTACGGGCAAGTGCACCACAAGACACACGACTCGGTGGAGGGACTACAACGGAGGAGACCTCTACGGATACAATGAACGTCAGACACTAGAAGACTCACCGGCCCGAGCACTGACATCTTAAGCTTCCGGGCAGGGGAAGTACAGGACGGTCACGAGGGACCGACCTGTTGTTTGTGGGAACTAACCCAGACTTGTGGCCTCGGTAGAGGACCTCGGGAGCGGGGGCGGGGCAGACGCTCCTTCCCTCCTCCAACCAGGAGACAGGACCACCTCCGTCCTCCGACCCCGACCCTCCCATTGTCCGACTGCCTACCGGGGGACGAGGAGAGACCGTCCCGGATATGCTCTTCCGCGACCTCCTGTCGCTCTTCCGCGACCCGAACCTGTCGCTCTTGTAGGCCCGCGACAAGGCGTTCCGCGCCCGGGACTGGCTCGACCCCGCGGTGTTCCTCCGGATGCGTACGTCGTCGGCGACGAGGGACCGGGACGGGGTGCACTCACGGCGGAACGAACGCCTCCGGTCCGAGGGGCAGGAGAGACCCGGGTCCGTGGAGTGGGGAGACTCGGAACGAAAGGAGGTGACTCTACGACTATAATTGTGGTCCGTGACGATTTGTATATGAACACATAATTGAACGAATTATAAGTCCAAGATATAATTGAATGAATTGGGAACTCTCTCAGGACACTCTATCTGTGAGAGTAATAGGGGTAAAATTTCTACTCTGTCTCCGTACCTCTCCTCTTTGAATGACTTCTAGGGTCACCCCCCACCGTCCCAGCTCTGAGCTCGGGTCATCAGGCTGAGGAAAATATATACATGTAATATATATATATTAAACCCCCCCGAAGAGAGTACCGAGTCGACCATTTCTTAGACGGACGTTGCAGCCTCTGGACCCAAGTTAGGGACCCAACCCTTCTAGGGGACCTCTTCCCGTGCCGATGGGTGAGGTCATAAGACCGGGTCTCTTAAGGTTCCTGACATCTCAGACACCTCAGCGCTTCTCAACCTGTGCCGACTCGCTGAAAGTGAAAACAAACACAAACGGACACGACCCAGAAGCAACGACACATCCGAAAGAGATCAACACCGCTCACCCCCGATGAGTTCAACCCTCGTACCTGAGATCTTGTGTCTGAGTCATCAGCACCGAGTGCCCGAGTCGTCGGGACCCCGTGCACCCTAGAAGGGTTTAGTCCCTGACTCGGGTGTGGAGGACGTAACCGTAACTCGGTGGTCCCTTCGGACTCGTTAGACTGACAAATTAGAGGTGGGGAGAGGCTTTCAGGTCCCAACGTCACTCGTGGATTACCCCACAACACACACACCCTAGGACTGCAGGTCCCACAGTAATCCACCCCTTCCAGTTACCCTTTTAGGTCAGTTTCCAGAACGAACGGGGTCAAGTGTGTGTCGACCCGTGTACAGGGGAGGGGTAAATAGGTAGTTGGATTGTTTACAAATGTTTCACGGGTGCCTCACAGGTCTAGACACGGAAGGTCCCTGGGTGTTAGACCTCCCTCTGTGCACCTTTGTCGGGACCCCAGATCCGGACCGACGTGCCTCGGACCGTACTAGACCGTTTCGGGGAGGATGAGGTACAGATATTTCACGGGAAGGGTGAAACAGAGACCTTAACACCCACACTTTCCCGAACCTCTTCCGATTTACGACGGGTCCTTCCTGATTCTCTGGAGAGTGATCGCCAGTCCTAGGACCTCCCGAGGGTCCTCCTCCGTCCCGAACTCACCCCGACCTTCTTCGTTCTTTCTAAACTCACCCGTCTCGTCTCTGTTCCGACCTCAGTCCCACTAGTCCTTACAGTCACGGTCTGACAGACGTAAACCCAAGATTAGAACCCGGATGATAGATGTTCGAGACACGGGAACCTGTGTCCCGAGTCGGGGAGACTCAGGACCAAACGTGGGGAAACTTCATCCCCACTACTGTACTTCGCCCCCACTACCATACGGCACGTGGTATGCCGGCACGACTCCTGACTTAGTCTTTCAGAGTGTCCCGTCACCCGCGTCACCGACCTGCGTCATTCTCAGGTCGTGTGAGTGACAACAATATGAAAGACAAATAACGAAGAGGTTAAGGCAAATGAGATGGTAACTCTTCGAGAGAATACTGGATCAGGGGCTGGAGGTGACTCAAGAAGTCGTAGACGTCGTCCAGGTGTAGACCCAGGACCCGGACGGAAGAGTATCCTCCTCTCCCACCGAGAGTGGAGCGACATGTCCGGTCCCTCGGTCTGGACACTCCCGACCATTGAGGGGTCTCCCTGTATCGGTATGTTCCTGAAGACGGAACCTCAGTCTCTTAAGGGTAAAAGGACCCGTCTGCAACTGGTCCGGGACGAGACACGACCCGTAGTCCTGGTCTCCACTGGGTCCTCAACAGTCACTCCACCCCTCCACCTACTTGCTTGTCGCAGGGGTCACGGGCAGACTTCGGTCCTGACGTCGGCGGTAAAGAGACAAATGACTGACCAGAGGGGTGACCTGACCTCGGAGTCCCTCCGGACCCGGGGCGGACGGGACACTGACGCCACAGGGGCCGGAGGTCGAACACGGACCCTGTGTCTACCACCATGTCTGAACCTCCCACCTTCTCCACGACCCACGGTAATGACTCGTGTCGGTACCCGGCCCACGGAAGATCTGGAGTGGGCCGGAACAAGGAACCGCGGACACGAGGTAGACGAGCAGGAGTGACGTCTCTCGAGGTTCTGCAACAGACTATTTTCTGCGGGCAACATCTTGCTCGTTGTCCATATTATACTAGAGTGAATGCATGTTTTTCTTTCTCTTTTAGGGGCGTTTCGTTTTGATTTGTAGGAAACAGTAGGTGCACGCACGCTCAGGGATCGACTCTAGACATCCCTGTGTGTCGTGGGAACAACCGATTCGAGGGGGAAACGCCTACCCTCAGATCCCACTCCCAGGTCCCCTCAGGAACGAGGGACAGACTGTAAAGACGGAAGACGTCACTGACAATGAACTTAACACCTTTGTTTTTCTATTATAATTTTACTTTGGTGTTTGCATAAGGAAAGATGAAGGGTATTATTTCCCTTGTCCTCTTCGTGCCCAAGGACCGGGGTTGGGGGGTGCGTGACCGACACACTGGACCCGTCGATCACAGGGGAGGGTCCTAGAACGAAGGCATAGGTACTGGACCCCATTACCCCTGGGACAGGGGGGAACGACCCGACGTGTTCGCAAACCTCGTGTCGAAGCGTCAGTCTCGTTTGATTGGGTGGAATGGGACACAGAACGGAAGAGTCCTACTTTCACATTGAGTCGAACCAGTCCTCGACCGAGTCTTCGAACCCGAAGCTCAAGCCTTCCGTATATTCTCCGGGGTCCATCCACCCGGGACCCTCGACCCCGAACCCACCCCGACCCCCACCCCTCTGCACATCTCCCCCCGGTCCGCGGAAACTCTCTGTATCCACTCCCCCCGGTCCCGGTCCGGTCCTGTCTCCCCCACTGTCGTCCATTAGAAGGGACAGACAACCGACTTTCGGGACCTTGCTGAAAGTCTCGGAGAGCCTTCTTCTTTCTTGTCGGTCTCGAGGGTCGAGTGGAATCTGTGGTCGACAATTTCGGACGAGTCAGGGGACAGGACCGGCTGGAATTGTAGGGTCTCTACCGGAGTCAACTGTGACCGCAGGAATTCGGAGGACAAGAGTTTATTGGGGACACACCATGTACAAACTTAACCATAGACAAACCGAGTAAGTGTAGGTGTACATAAGTAAACCGAGGCTGAAACCCGGTCCTTCGGTGTCCGTCCTCTCCCATACCGAGATCAGAGACACTGGACCTCGTTCCATCAAGAGAGAGAGGGGGAAGAAAAGGTGTAGACCCTACACCCCTATTAGCACAGGGGAGAGTCTCCCGAGTCACTTAACGACTTCGACTTCAAGGTCATGAAGCCGGTGGACTACACTTCACGGTTGAGGAACCCTTTCTGGGACTACGACCCTTTCTAACCCCCGTCCTCCTCTTCTCCCGTTGTCTCCTACTCTACCAACCTACCGTAATGGTTGAGTCACCTGAGTTCAAACTCGTTTGAGGTCCTCTGTCACTTCCTGTCCCTTCGGACCACACGACGTCAGGTACCCCAGTGTTTCTCAGCCTGTGTGAATCGTTCATTTGTCGTTGTTATCTCCCGAGCTCCCTCCTAGTGTCCCTCTCTCACAGACTCTGACGGTCCGTGTGTGTCCTTCACACATGGATCTTCAGGAGACGGGACCAGTACCAACATCCTTCCTTTGTGGGTCTATCTTGAGTCTCTCTGTCCCGCCCACTGAGGGACGTTCGGATCCCCGTCCTTCGAACCCCCCGTGGTGTCTGGGGGAGCGGACCAACCCCGACAGAACGTCGGGGTCGACCACCCTCGTCGACTCGTGGAAACGTCTTAGCGGTAGAGAAGGACAGAGAGAGGTTAGAGACCGTCCTTAACCTTTGGAAAAGAGACGAGTCATTGCCGTGGCGCCGACCACACCGTCTAGTCCATCCTGTGCCGTCCTGGGGCTCGGCCAGGGGTGTCAGACATGGTGGCGGGACGTGGGGTGGGGGACGGGCCCTGGTCGGATAGAACCAAGTAGGTAGTACTCTCGAAACCCAAACAAGAACCTATATTTGTGGGAGTTCGTCGTCTCGGTCCCCGTCGTGTGACTTCCCAACCCGAGTTAGACAGGGGTAAGAGTGGTGACGTCGGTCAGGGGACGGACCTCTTCTCCGCACTACTGTCGAACCCGGACGTGGTCCGAGAACTCCCGTCGGGACCCTGGGTCTCGTGGCGGGGGGAGGGTCCTCCCCGGAGGACCCTGGTGTCCCCGTCTCACCCCCATACCTCGCGCCGACGGTACGACCCTCACCAGGGATGTGTAATCTCAGTCCCAATCCAGTGACGTCCTCCTGGCAACCCCCATGGGAGTGAGCACCTGGGACTCTTTCTTCGGTTACCGTTGTCCTTCTCACCCTCATCCTGACTCTTTCTTTCCGCCAACTCTAGCCTGGGGGTCCGGAACAGATCCCCCGCACCATCCCGGGACGTGTACACTCTGGGGGTGGTAGGTGGTGTGTCCTTGACGAGTCCTCCTGAACCCCTCCCCCTGCCCGACATCCTCGACTGGTACCGACCACAGGATGGAGGAACAACATGTGTCCCCCTTTGACTCGAGTTCTCACTGTTCCCCTGAACCGGTCGCAGTGTGTCATCCCGTCGAGTAAGTGAGCAAGTGAGGTGTCTGAGGGTCCCTGGGGAAGAACCGAGACCTGACGGCGACCCGGTCTCGACTCTGTCCGCACAGGAACGGGAACCTCCGGACGGTCCGACGTTCCCTCCGTGTACGCCCGGACGGACACAACGTAAGTCCTACCAAACATTGGTCTTAACGGTCCGGACGGCGTATGGTCCAGGAGTTTTTTTTGATTTAATTCCCTTCCAGAATCAGACAAGACCGGTGACATTGGTTTACGCTCCTTAAAGGACCACCAGGCGACCGATCCTAAACCGTGAGTAATGACCCCGGGGTCCAAGGTAGGGACCAGTCCCTTGATTCTAGAACCGGTGCACCATACCGGGGTTTTTTTTTTGTTTGTCAGTACATGACCTACTGAATACTTATTCCTTAAATAAGGAGTATCAAGACGTCTGACCTCCCAGAGGACGACAGTGACCACCGTACTGGATTTCCTTTACTGCAGTACAGGACCGGAATCCAAGGGAGATATTTTACCTCTACTGTGACCGCGGGCCCAGGGACCCACCCACACACCGACCGTATTCCCTCACGCCACGGGCTCCGTCCCGACCCGGAAAGCCCAGAAAGGTCCCGTCACGACCCCTCGGGGACGTCCAGGAACCCCGGGTACTCCCCCACACAGACGAGTAATGTCGCCCGTCTCACCGACGACTCTTCTGTAGACAACTTACTGACTTACTAGTACCGGTTTCCCGGTATCGTGTATACCCACCCTACGAGTTGAGGTGTTCCCGGTTGGGAGCGCCAGGTGTCTCAGACATCGGTCCCCACGGCACGTACTGTCACCCGTACGACGGTTCTGTCGGTGGGTAGGGACGTTGGAATACCTCGGGGGTGATGTACAACCACTGTCCCTACCCTCAGAAATTTTTCGGGTCCGTCTCTCCTGAGGTGCCACCTCTCCTGGCCCAGTCTGAGACGGAGGGACACGATCGTACCACGGTACACACACATGTGTGCACGTGTGTGTGGGGGGTATAGGTGGTGTGTGAGGGTGTGGGTGTATGTAGGGGATGTGTCTCACCGGACGCCTGTGTGCACCCTGCCTTCCTGCCCTCCCCGGGTCGGCCTAGGGGACCGGAGGGTCTCCAGAGTGAGTCTACGACGTGCACTCGGACCGGCGACCCGAGGGGTGGTCTAAGAAGTCACACCTCCACGGTCGGTCCGTCAGTAAGGGACGTTCGGGTGTCCCGCGAGGGACACCAGACCTCTGTCGCTCCGGGGCCCCGTGAGAACCGTCGCACCCCTCGGTCTACGTTCCTCCCGACACTCTAGGTCCTGGTCTTTCTCGGACTCCGCCGGAACCGGAGGACGAGTGGAACCTGAAGTGACTCGTCGGTCCGCCGCCCGTCCACGTCTCCTCCCTCGACGAGTGAACTCCCGGACCTCCGTCCACCCCTTTACGTCCGGTGTCGGGTAACGACCTGTGTTCGGTCCGCTCAGCGGAACCCGGTCCGCACCTCCGGCCACCTGCTCCTGCGGTCGAAGGGGTCCGGTTGGAGGACCACCAGACCTAAATTTTCAAGTACAAAGTGTAAGCTGACTGTGTGCATCGTGAGGGATACACAGCCCGTGACAAGATTCGAGACATATTTACAGTTCACTAGAGTAGGAAAATTGTCGGACCCCTCCTCCCACTGACACGACAGGAGTAAAATGTCTACTCCTTCCCCCGGGTCTCTCCTACCCCCTGAACCGGTCCGGGTGTCCCGTCCGAACCCGAGTCGAAAAGGAGGTCACCCTCCACCGTCCCCTCAGGGTGGACCCGGCCAACCCGGACCCCGATATTGACCCACTCCCCTGTGACCAGTTAGTCCTCTGACCACAAAATCCGAAACTCGACACTGGACAGGTGCGGACCGTACATGGACATTCCGAGTCATTTTGTGGGGGAACACTACGTGTTCCTTGGTCGAGTCTCCAACGTAGGGGAGGGAGGCTCTTGTGAGATCACTCTCCGTCTGTGTTCCGGGGACGGGTCGGCCGGACCACCAATTGTGTCGCCCAGTGAGTCCCTCCCCCGGGAGGGTCGGCACAGACAGACAGACTGGGCGGGACAGGGGGAAGAAATGTCCCTTGAAGGTTACCTAACCCCAGGTATCTACTGTAGCTTTGTCCATCACAGGGACTGAGGTCTACTGCCCCACCTCTACGCGGGACTCCTCTTGAGTCGGGGAGGGGGTGGTGCTGGGGTCCCCCAGTCGACCCAGTTCGGGGACGTCTAGGGACCGGGACGTCTGTCCCGAGGACCCCCGAGGGACGGGACCCCTGACGGACTTCGTACTTTCTTTTCTCACCCACGTCCTTTTGTGAGGGGACGTCCCGTTCAGAGGTCAGACCCTCCATGCCCCGGTGGAGGTACCCTGGGTCGACACCCAGGTGGAGAGAGCTTCAGGGGGAGAGGAAAATAGAAGGAGTGACCGAAGGTGCTCCCCAGTGTCAATGTTTCACAGGAACTCTCCCCCACAACGTATGGGGTCTCTACCCGTGACTGGACCGGGCAGACCCTCTACGGTGTCCTGACTTCCGGGGAGGTGGCCGACTCGGAGTGGCACCCCAGTCCGGTGTCCCTTCCGTCCCCAGGTCCGAGGCCCCTCCGTCCCCTCCTCCCGTCCGCCACCGACTCCTCGGGTCCCGGGGCCCGGTCGAGGGCGTAAGGGTGGTCTACCCTGGGGGACGTCGATGACTCGGGTGGGGGTAGGTGTCTGACGATGCACCTGGACGCTCCGAGGGGTCGGGGGGAGGGGAGGTGGGGGTGCTACGGGGAGAAGGGAGTGCAAGACCTGGACGACCGGGGGGACCTGTCGTCGTCGTCCCGGGAGGGGCCGTGACTCTCGGACCTACTGAAGAGACTACCCCTGCAGAAGCCAGGTCTCGACCTATGGGAGGACCTGAGTGACCACTCACCCCGACAGGGAAAGACAAGGGCCTTGAGGAGAGGGGGGAGGGGCGACCCTGGGGTAGTGTAGGAGTATAGGGTCCACTCCACCTCCCTTCCAGGACGTAAGCACAGCGTCACCCTTCTGACTCCGGATCCCCTTCCGCCGAACGCGACCTACTTTGTGCTTTTCGTGTCTTGTACGTAGGTCCTCCCTGACTTCCAGGTGGGACGTCTTGTCCGGACCCGTGAGTGTAGAGTGACCACAAGAGGAGGTTGGGGAGGGAGACAAGGGTAGAGCGTCAGGGACCACGTCCCACCGGACGGACCGCCGCCACACGGGTCGCTCGACGGGGTCGACTAGGGGCACAAGGGACCACCCTGGGGCGACGACGGGGGACACCACCCCCCGAGGTAGGGACACAGGTCAGGCGACGGGGGACGGAGGAAGCCGGAGCAGCACCTGGGGAGGTTCTTCGACCGCCGGAGGCACGACCTACGGGACCTCGGGGGCCCGAGTCCCGATCTGAGGGACCTGGACGACGGTATAAGTCTCTGGGCTAACCTGCGGGAACTGTCGAAGCCCAGTAGGGCACCAAGGGACCTGTTCGGGTCGAGGAAGGACCCACTCCGGAAGACGGTGGTGGACTTTCAACCGTTTTACGGTAGACAGAGATCAGAGACCTCTCACGTCGACCCTACTGTTGAGAAAGGACCAGACCCCGGGGCCCGAAACGCAGAGGACACCACGGGTGGTGTCGCACCCGGCTCTGGAGTCCCTGACCCACTGAACGAATTCTAGTTCTCGTCCCGACCCTATATCAGACCACGAGAGACGGGTCGGAGGGTCCTGGGACCCTAGCGGTTTGGATCCACCCTCCTACTAGGACCCCGACCCCCGTCCTACGTTCCGGTACCCGAGGAGGTCGTGGTGAGACTGGACCCTGGGACGTTCCTTCGTCTGGAAGGACCCGGAGACACCCTGGTCAAAAGGCTGTCTAGATCGGATCTCACGAGCGACAACTACCCTTAAGGGCCCCCCGTGTCCACCCGAAGTGCCTCTGAAGAACCTCCTCCACTGTCGATCGTCCTAGCGGACGGTCGGTTACCTCGCTACGATGTGTCCGGACCACAACCTCCCAGACCACCTACTCGTTTCCGTAAGGGGTGTCTCACCCACCCGACCCCCCGGAACTTCCGGACTCCGACCAGAGCCTCCTGGCACTCGGTTCGACTCCTGGAGTCCGAAAGAGGGTCCCCGACAGTCTCGTATCTTCCACATTCGTACCCCACCTGCACGGACTCGACCCTCCGAAGAGACAGGGGCCCGCTACCGGGTGTATCCTCTCGTACACACCGGACCTACCGAAGAGGTACAACCTTTATGTTTTCTCTTTATGTCTTTGTGGCTCCCGGGGAATGTGGGAAGTCCCGTCCACTGGGGAGACAGAAGAGCGGGTCTCCTACGGTTGAGTGTCCTGGTAGCAGGGGGCTCGCCATGAGTCTTTGGTCGGGGGAGCCACTCACTGAGTCGCTCCTACCTACGGGTCCATGGAGCACGAGAGGTCCCCCACCTCCGTTCCGCGACACCCGAGGTCTCACCCCCACTCGGGAGTCGAACCCTACTCCAGGTCGTAGGGAGTTCTCGTCCGCCCGGTCTCTGCCAGAGAAGGGCCGGGAAGGTCTGGGAAGGACCGGACCACCGCACGACCTCGTTCGTCTCCCGAACCGGGAGCGAAAAGACTGGTCTCTCCTGTGACTCCGAGTCTCCCGACTCACTAGAGAGGTCCCAGTAATTGTAGGGACTAGAGTCCTAAGTCGGTCCAAACTCAACTCCTCTCGTAGACAGGTCCTGAGTTCACTGGATCTGAGACCGGAGTCGGTTCTGTCATTGACACACCGGGACCCTTTCGGTGGTTTGGAGAGACTCAAAACGGAGGAAGGGTAGATTACTCCGGCACCCCCGAACCCTCTCTCCTGCCCAACCCCCCACCCCCGCCCGACACGAATCCGGGGTCAGTCCCGGTGAGGACAAAGTGAGGAAAATGTAATCTGAAACTGAATTCCTTGCCAAGAGTCCGTGGAGCTGATCCGACTTCATCGGGACAACCTAAGAACCTAGTACAATGTTCTTGGAGGGACAGACCCTCCGACCCCCTTCTTCCTCCCAGGCCCGACGCCAAGCCGAGAACCCACCCTAACCCCCCCTCACAGTGTGAAAACCACGGGTCCGACCGGGACCACCGAGGTCGGTGACAGGTCGTGGATTTCGGTCGGAAGAGGATAATGTCGGTCTCGGAAGGTACGGGTTGTGGCGGAACGAGTAGTTCTTGGGGAACCGACGGTGGGTGCTCAAATTCGTCCGGACAGTCGAGACGATGGGGTTTTGTCCATTCCGGTGTAGAGGCACCAGGTGGGGAGACGGGTCTCTACCGTCCCCAGAGTCTTCGTATCGTAGGGTCTTACTGTCTTCGGGTCACGTGGACAGTCTCTATTCAGACCCTTCTGTCTTCGGGACGACGGACAAATCTCGTCGACCCCTACAGCACCCCCGTCCCTGAAAGTTTTGACGGTCTTTCCGACCTCCTCACCTTCGGTCGTCTGTGGTAGCTCGAACATCCGATGAAGAGGTGTTCGACTCCGGGTCTTCTCCCCATGCGACGAGTGTGTCTCGAGTCCCCCGACGACCGGTCATAGTGCCGATAGGGTGTCGGGTCTCCGACCAAGGACCGCCACCTTCCGTCCCAGATCGATCGACGGTGTTTGTATAGACGACTCTTTCACGTCGGACGTAGAGACAGGTGTCAGTGGAGAGGTAGGTGGAGAGTGACCCACTTAAGTTTGGAACGGATCTCAGGTCACCTGTCTCCTCGGACTCTTTCCAATAAAGGACCCGAGGGGCGGGGGTTTGGGTTTCCTCTGACATCCTCGTTAAGGCCGATCCACGGGCCACAACCATTTGTTAAAAGTCGTGTGGATCTTAAAGTCTATAGATCTGAGTGTAGTAAAGTAGACGGTCTTAAGGTGTCAGGACTACAAAGTCTTATTATAAGAGACCCATAGAGTCCCAATGTTTAGAAGGGTCAGACCTTAAGAGGTAGAGTCTCCCCGACCTCAACTGTCCTGGAGTCTCCAGTAGATAACGACAGCAGGTGGGGGAGGGACAGTGTACGTACAGTGTGGACGGTCTCAGCAGGATGTTTCGGGTACCGGGACGTCCCGGTCCCCCGTCTTGCGGCAGATCGACCCACAGCCACGGGTGCTTCACCAGAAAAAGGAACATACCTCGCGTAGGCGAGGGACTAGGCGTCGGGGGACGATCCCTTCGTCTCGAAAACGGGTGGTCCACGACCGGTCGGCGCAGCGTACCCAGGGGCGCTCCCTGGAACCAGGAGGACCAGAGAAACCCCTCTGAGTGGGGTGAGGTAACAACCTCCTCTTCTCAGGGAACCAGTCTTCTGACCCCTCCTGGTCCCCTTTCTTCTTTTCCTCGTACCTTCCCTCCGATTCCTTTCGGCCGGCGCGGAGGGACCCGTCCTTTTCCTCCTCTGCCTCGGACGAGAGACGGTCCGACAGAAGTGGTAAACAAGGTTCCTCTGCGACTGTACCAGTCCGAGAGACTGACGTCTCAGTCCCGCCACCACCTTTCCGCCACCCACGACTCTTCCCCGAGGAGCCTCCCTTAGAGGCCGGTCGGGGTTGTGGGACAGGCGTCCCTCGTGTCCGTTCCTTGACCGCCCTCCGGGCCTCCTTCCTCCACCCAAAGATCCACCGTACCCGCACCGGTCAGGGGCAGGGGGAAGTCAAGACGGAGCCCTTGGTGTCAGGACCTGGAGGGAAGGGGGTGTCCGGGGTCCCGCCCGCTGATGTGGATGGCGCTCCCGGAGCTCGTGTTTACGTTCTCCCTGTGCGACGAGCCGGCCGAGGCCTCGCGGCTCCTGGTCTGCACCTTCGCCTAGGCCGGGGCCGGGTGGTTCTGGTCGAAGCACCCGAGGATGATGGACACGTTTCCACCCACCCGGCGGCGTCCCCGCCCGCCGTGTCGGTTCCCGGGTCGACGGGTGTCGGCCGGTCCCGAGACGCGGAGTGGCGTCCGTCTGTCCGTCCGTCTGTCCCCACCAGACCTCTCCTACCTCAGGTACATTCTTGTTCGTCGAGGTCGGGACTGGTCGAGACGTCTGGCTGCTCTCGGAGGCCCACAATGTGAGCTCGACCCCGGAGTCGTCGAGGACCCACCCTCCCAGTCTGTCAAGACTATGCGACGACCCGGGGTCTCCCGACATACCCTTCCTACACCTCTCTTAGACACATTTTGTGACCTCTGACCTGGTATCATTCCCGAACTGTCTGTGATCGAAAATTTTTAAGCGTACAACAGTAGTAAGAGGGAAGACCGAGTACAACCCAACTGTACAGCACCTATAAGCCGTCCATGGAGTAAACGAAAGAAGAAGAAGGGTCGGTTCGCAGACCCACGGTAGACCCACGTTCTGGACTTGTCAGAACTATCACAAGTCTCGAAATCTCACAGTGGGAAAACAAGGGTGACAGTGTGCAGGAGTACTGTTGAGACTCACTCCTTTGACTCCGAAACCCTCGGGTGGGGTCGAGGCGGAAACAGAGGGTTGGGTCGGGCACCGTCATCGGGTGGGTCCGAAGGACTTAGTCGAGCAACAGAAGGGCCGACCGAGAAAATTCTCGATCGAAGTAAAAAATTTATAAACGAACGAATCGAAACCGACACAGCCCAGAGCCAACGCCCTAGAAGGAAACGTCGTACACCCGAAAGGAGAGCTCAACATCGTGTACCAAGTCAACGAGGTGGTGCACACCCTAGAATTCAAGAGACTGGTCCCTAACTTGGACACGGAGGACGTAACTTTCCACCTAAGAATTGGTGACCCGGTGGTCCCTGCAGGGAGTCGACCTAGAACTCCCGACCAGTAAAGACTCGAACTTCCAGAGGAGACCAGTGCGGGGTCGGTCACACCTACTTCAGGGCTAAGGTGCTCCGGATGCTCAGGGGGTAGCCGGGACTCGTCAACGGTGTATGGGACTCGGGACTGAGAACGGGTGCAACACGGGACCCTTGGACCAGAAGGAGACGAGGAGGAAGTTCGTCACGGGTCTAGAACCCTCGGGGGCTCCCGAGGGGCTATTTACGTCTCAACCAGTGTCACGTCTCGGGTGACAGACACCCCAGTGAACCGGTGGCCGGACGAGTAGGGACACACGGGCGTTCGGACCGGTTCCCGGTCCCCGCTGAATCTCACACTCTCTCCCCCTACTTCTTTCTTTTCTTCAAGGGTGACGGTCCTTTACCGACCAGAGGTCCAATATTTGGACGACGGAAGGGTCGAGGGACCACAGGTTCTCAAAATAATAATAAAATAAATGATAGTAATGAAAAATAAAATATATAATAAAGTGAATTAAGGATATTGTTGGTACAAGAGCAAAGTGCCTGTCGACTCCGAGTCCTTATTGTCCCTTAGGGGTCGGGTGCAGACGGTCTGGGGTTCCGGGTACGAAAGGCAGTGGTCACCATAAAAGGATCACTGATTATCATTATTATCATTTTGGAGGGTACAAATAAATCTCCGAATATATACAGACCCGAAGGGACCACCGAGTCTGCCATTTCTTAGCCGGGTGTTAAGCTCTCTGGGGTTAGGGACCCCACCCTTCTAGGGAACCTCCTTCCCGTACCATTGGGTGAGGTCACAAGAATGGACCTCTTAAGGTTCCTGTCTCTCCTCGGACCTACCCCAACGTTTCTCATCCTGTGTTGACTCGCTAATTGTGAAAGTGAAAGATATACAGATGTTTCGGGTAAACACGGACGGTGGAACGGACCAGGTATGTGTCGTCGAGACACGTCCCCTCCTCACCCCTACTGGCGTATTAGGGGGTTCGGGGTGACCCACCGACGGACAGGCCGGCCGGCGCCATCATCGGCGCTCCCACGACGCCACGGCAGGCGGACCGCCTTGCACACAGGACAACGGAGAAACGTCTGTACTAATTGTTCGTCCTGACATTCATGCCCCTATTGACGTGGAAGCGGATGGTAGTCCTCCTCTAGCTGCACACCTGCCTCCTCGCCTTCCCGTGGGAATTGGCGCTGGACGAGAAGCTGGGCGACCCCCCGCAGTTCGCGCCGTCGGAGTGGTAGCGGTTCGAGGAGTTCCTCGTGGTCCCGTAGAAGTGAAAGGAGACACTCCATGGTCGGGGAGGGGTCAGGTACGTGTCTGGCCCCACCCGAGGTGCCACCCGCTACTCGGGCCCCTGGGCTCCCAAAACCTCCGGACGGGAACGTTACTTATACAAGGACCCTGATAGTCTTTCAATCCGGGTATCCTGGGATACCGTGATCTTGGGTCTAGGATAGGTCAGAGGAGTAAAACGCTTCCACCTTTGACTCCGGTGTTTCTCTTCCTTGGTGTGGACCGAGAACTGAAGGCCGATGGTCTCCGGTCTGAGTCCACGGGATCCTTGAGTACGATTCGGGGGACGCGAAGGAGTAAGTCGATACGACCGAAGTTACGGGTACCGCGGAAGGTCGGGTGAAGGGACGGGTACAGGTCCGGTCCGGGAGAGGGGCCCCACGGGAGGGGTACAAAGACGCAGAACCTGGGAGACTCAGAGTTCCCACTACGGTCGTCGGGGTGGTTCCACAAGTAAAGGAGGGGTCTCGACAGTGTCCTCTGGGACGACCGGGGACGGAGGGGTGGTCCGTAGTGCACTACACCCGTCCCTGTCCGAGGTAGATACCCTTCACTCCCCGCGACCCAGACCCAACGGTCGTCCCAAACCACGACGAGCCGGTCGGGGGTAGGGAGTGTGTTGGTTCGGAAAGGAGACTGAGAATCTCGTCCACCCGGAGGGCGAGGGAAGTCCCCTGGTGTCAGACGTCGGATCTCCAACGCATCTGAAGTGTTTCGTGGACGTCAAGACAATCTAGGAAGAAGCCAAAGTGTCACTTAGGCACCCTGTCTCGTCCACACCAAAAAGGGACCCAATGTCGACTCCTTTCCTTCCGAGTCTCTATTCCTCATTGGGGACGGGGTCCGTAAACCTCACCACCCTAGTCTCTCCACCTCCGGCGTCTGGGACCCCAAAGGAAGGAGTGGGGGGACTGTGTCCCGTCCCGAACGTCCCTGGGTCAGACAGGGAGACCCCACCGGTACGACCCAGGGTCGGGTGGGGGAGGGGCCCGTCTAGACGAAACTGTCATTTGGGGCCTAGTAGTCGTTTCCGTGGTTCCTGAGAGGCAGACAGACGAGGTTGGACCGACGGTTCGTGTCGAAGATGTTGTTGTTCACTCACTCCGGGTGTCGGGCTGGGCACCGGACCTAGTCTCTCCCCCGTCCACTTCTCCGGGGGACCCCGTCGAATCTACGGATCCCTCGTCGACACCGGTATCCCACCCGGATTCCACAGTTCCGTTCCCCGTCCTAAACTCTGAGTCTAGGTCGTAGGTGGACCTTTCCTGTCTTGGTGTACACGACTCGTAGATGATATCAGGTTCGTAAAAGAACGTATAAAATTACTAGAGACGTCAGTAATTTCGGGAGGACACACCTCCTCACTCACAGAGACTATGTATCAATTGTTTCGACTCCGAGTCTTCGGTGAATGAAATGAGTCTGTCGTCCACTCCCGGTGTAGGGACTGAGGGTAGGTCGCGGGAGGTGACAGGACTGTGTCCGTAGCCTGTCACTCACACTCTCCGACCACCCCAGGTCGTGGGTGGATACGAGGGAGACTAAGGAGAACCGACACGGGGTCGGACCCAACTACCTTAGTCTCAACCCAGGTTTGGGGTCGAGTCTGTGACCAGACAAAATATAGGAGACTGGAGACACTGGGAACCAAAGGAGAAGATATTTCACCTACAATTAGGGGTAGAGGGTCCCAATGACCCTTCCATCAATTTTAAGGGTCGGGCCTCCTCTACGAGTCCGCAGTAGGGAGGCCCATGTTCTGGTTGAGACCCCGTAGTTCGACCCCTTGGGTTCCCTCTACGGGAAAGACCCCCAGACCACGTCGAGGAAAGATTCGGCTAAGGTCCCACTCCGACCCTCTCCCCGTGTGACGACCGCAAACGTCGTCTGGACGGACTCGTATCCTGGGGGCGGGGAAGGGAGGACACGGTCACCACTTATCCCCCGTTCACAGACCGTGTCTATGGTCCCTTCCCTGGAGCCGGTCCCTACCCCCCGACGTCTGACGTAGTACGGGTGGGGGCGGGCGGTCCACGGACCACGTGTAGCAGGCGAGGTGGAGGGAGTTCATGAGGTTCCAAGCGGTCAAGGTCCTCGTGAAGGTCAAGCTGCACACGGCGGTGCTCCACGCTATGCCGACGGACGCGCTCCTGTCGACGGTGAAACGGGTGTCGAAGTAGCTCGAGTTCCAGACCGAGGACGTCGTCATGAGTCCACTCCCGAGTCCACCCCCGAGTCCACTCCTAAGTCCACTCCCGAGTCCACTCCTAAGTCCACCCCCGAGTCCACTCCTAACTCCACTCCCGAGTCCACCCCCAAGTCTACTCCTAAATCCACTCCCGAGTCCATTCCCGAGTCCACTCCTAAATCCACCCCCGAGTCTACTCCTAAATCCACTCCCGAGTCCACTCCTAAGTCCATCCCCGAGTCCACTCACGAGTCCACCTCCGAGTCCACTCCCGAGTCCACTCACGAGTCCACTCCTAAGTCCACCCCCGAGTCCACCCCTAAATCCACTCCCGAGTCCACTCACGAGTCCACTCCTAAGTCCATCCCCGAGTCCACTCATGAGTCCACCCCCGAGTCCACTCCTAAATCCACCCCGAATCCACTCCCACTCTCCTGACACCCCAAGTCTCCTCCCGTCACTACAACACTACCCCCGACATCTCTTCGGTCCTGAAGGACCTGTAGGATCCTGAGTCTCCTCTCAGGCCCCGAGGGTCCGGGTCTTCTGGGACCCAAATAGGGACACACCCGTGGCGGTCCCCTCGGTCACGTCTCCTCGGTCCTCCGTCTCGAGGTGCCCGGTGGACCCACCAGACCAGTGGTCGCCGGGGAGTGGCTCGGGGTGACGAGGAGACACTCCGCCACTACGGTCGTTACTTCTCCAATTCCCGGTAAGTGAACAAACGCCCGAGTGGACTGCCCTAAGGAACTCGTGGATGAGGCAGTCCCAGGACTCACTCGTACACCTCCGGGGACCGGAGTCCCGGGACCCTACATGTGCTCTCGTTCCGTCTGTCAGTCTACCCCTCCATTCCCTGGGAGGTAGGAAGACGAGGTCCTCCGTGTGACAGGGGACGACGGACAGTAGCAAGTGAATTACCGTAAAAACAACACACACACCTTGTCTTTTATTGTCACGTAGATTGTTCGGAACAGAAGACTCTCAACTACCTTATCCCACTATCTTAAAGTCTACATGTAGTCATTGTACTCCTTTCCTTTCGTCTCGTCCTCCTGCCTCTCCCTGAGCCCTACCCCGTAAACCCTAATCCTTCAGACCCTCCACCGTAAACTCGTTCCTTCCCGTCTCTCTCGCAAGGTCCGTCTCCTTGTCATTCCGACCGTCCGGACTTCATCCTCTTTCCAACTATGTCTTCCTTCCTGTAGACACTCCCGTCTCGTCGAAACACGCCCCCCCTCCCCGTCACGGTCTCTACTCCGGATTCTCCACTTTTTCGGAGCTCTAGGATTTGTCTTTATCTTTATCAACGTACGTACACACGTACGATTCAGCGAAGTCCGTAAAGACATCGATACCTGACATCGGGAGGTCCGAGGAGACAGGCACCCTAAGAGGGTCCGTACTTATAACCTCACCAACAGTACGGAAGGAGGACGTCTAGAAAGGGCTGTCCCTAATTTGTGACCAGAGAATACAGAGGACGTAACCGTCCGCCCAAGAAATGGTGATCGTGGTCGACTCTAACAAGATTTATGTTACACGTCCCAAGCCCCCAGCCCCCAACTCGCCCATCTCAACATACTGGACTAGCCACAAAAATTCTTAAGCGAGATCGATGACCCACTTGTCTCCCCGGTTCCCGTCTACCTCCCCCTGGGCCCCCACACCGACTCCGGACCCACCGTCGCCACCTCCAACATCTTCACTAGTCTAAGACCCACAAAACTACCACCTCGGTCACCCTTGACTACTTGGTCTGTACTACATACTCTGTTTCTTTCCCGTAGTCCAACTGGGGTCACCCCTGAGACACGATTCTGCCCCTCCTCGTCCAGTCCCTTAGTGTAGATCCGAACACACCCTACACCCCGTCAGACTCGACGGACAACCTGAAGTCCACCTTTCCAGCTCGTCCGTTCGGTCTACACCCCCAGACCTTCCAGGGTCTTCTCGAGACCCGACCTCTACGTAGGTAGTCGTTCTTCCACCCACGGTTCGTCTACGGACCGGCTCATTCGGGGATGACCGCTCGGCGGCACCCCCTCGCCATAGGTGTCCCGGTCTGACGTTTACTTCACCCAGACGTCTTCCTTGATCTTCTGGTCTCACCCCAACCCTCCTCCCGTCCGGAGCACCTTCTCCAACACTCGACGGGGAGCCTCCACGCGAGTCACAGGTGTCAGTCTAACCCTCCCAGACCCGGTGGTCCGAACCCACAGACGGGAAACGGTTGACCGTCACTTCAGGACCGGGGAACCACTCGCCCCGTCGGCCCGACCCGGTCTGTACTTCGAGATTCTTGGACGCCCGACCTCCGGTGACTCTTCCCCAGTCTAAACTCCAGGGAAGACTCCCTCCGTCCCCTGTCCCCTCCCTGTCTCTGTGACCGCACCCATGCCCCTCCGGGGACAGTAGGACGTCTCGGGCACAGAACGAGGACGTAGAATAAGCGACGCCCCGGACCTTAGTCCGGAGACAGAGGTCGCCGTCTACTTGGTTGCCCGGATTTCTCGTACGTCCCACAGGGACGAGGGGAACAGAAAGGGGCCGGATTGACCCTTCACCCCGAGGAGGGACCCGGACCCCACCGTGGTTGTGGAGAACCTGGGGGGTGGAAAGAGGAGTGACTCGAGGTCCCTGTGGTACAGAAGGGGGGAAGGGAAGGGTCCGTACTGGGTGCTTCTGTAGCAGGTCCTTAGGTTCTTTATGACCGTCGTCTACCTCCGAGTGTGTCCCTTCCGGTCGTCGTCGAACCATTCTGGGACCCGACCGTATCCCCCACTCCAGTCGGGGGTGCTCCCCGTAGGGGGCAAGGGGTAGGGAAACCAAATAGAGACACATTACCTCTCAGGCTGACAAACATTAGAGTACCTGACATCGGACGGTCCGAGGAGAGAGGTACCTTAAGAGGTCCGTTCTTATGACCTCACCCAACGGGAAGAGAAGAGGTCCCCTTGAAGGACTGGTTCCCTAGTTTAGGTCCAGAGGACGTAACGTCCGTCTAAGAAATGGTAGACTCGGTGGTCCCTTCGGGGATAGAGAAATGGATCAGTAGTAAATAGATTGTCTTTTAAAATTCTTTTCGTGTTTCTTAAACACATATCCAAAAAGATCTAAGGGGACTACAATTGTAAAATGTGGACAGGCGTGAGTGAAACACGACACACACACACACATGTATGTGTGTATATGTAAATAAATGTCTTTGTGTGTGAAAAGACTAGGTACTCTCTCATTCAACCTTTGTACTACGGGACAATGGGATTTTATGAAGTCACATTTTTATTCCTGTGAGAGAAGGTATTATCGGTGTCCTGTCAATGGTTGTAGCGGTTTAAGTGTAACCCCACTAATAGGCTAACGCGACAAGACATGTGTACACGAATCAGCGAGTCAGCACAGGCTGACACTGGGGTACCTAACATCAGACAGTCCGAGGAGACAGGTACCCTAAGAGGTCCGTTCTTATGACCTCACCGAACGACAAAGGAGGAGGTCACTTCATGACAATAAGTTTAAAAACACTGATGAGGGGTCTAGGGTCGTTGTGTAACACAAGGAAATAACAGAACACACACACACACACACACACACAGAGACACACACACACAGACACAGACACACACAGATACAGATACACACAGAAACTAGCGGAAATTAGATCTCGTCAAGGAGTCAGAAACAGAAAATACTGCAACTGAAAAATTATAAATAAGAAATAGATAAACCGATACGACCCTGAATCAACACCGTGGACCCCGTAATCAATATCCTAGATCAAGGGACTGGTCCCTAGGTCCGGGGGACGTAACCCTCGTGTCCCAGAAATCGGTGACCTGGTGGTTCTTCAGGACTGTAACTGTAAAAAATTCTTGGTCTACGAAACATTTTCCGGGTAGACAAACCCTAACAGACTAACCTCTGTACAGTGGAGGTAAACAGGGAAGGGACCATTGAACTAATTTCCACGGAGGTGACCTTTCGAAAGAGACAACACTTCAATTAGAGGAGGAAACAGAAGGACCTCCCGGAGACTCTGTTACATTTGCAGAACCACAGGGAGTTGGAAAGGGGGGTGACGAGTATAGTGAAGGATAGGGAGACCTAGGAGTGGACCCAGGGGACGATACTCGACCCCGCACCACCACAAAAGCCCTCCCCTCCGACTCCGAGTCCTGGACGATCTCTGAACGGGCCCCGTGAGCTCGTCTCGTCGTCTCCACCAGAGCCCAAGAGACTGTCGAGGAGATCTCAGGTGACACGAGGGCGGGGTCGGTGAGGTAGGAGTAGTCGGACTCCCGCGGAGTAAGTATTTGACGGCTAGTCTTAGGACGGACGGTAGAGGTCCCGGTCTCACTCCGAGTGTCCTCAGGGACGAGGTGCGTCCCTGGGGTAGTGGGGACTTCGAGTGTGGGAGGGGTTCTCCGTCCCCAGTAACATTGATAGACTATCTCCCCTCTCTCCCCATCAGCGTCCCGGGTCCTCTGTCAGTGCACCCCCTACTGAGGGAGTGGTACGGGCCTGGTGGGTGACCAGTGGATCCCTCCTGGGACCCGGAGTCCGGGGAGAATTCCGGGTGGACCCATACCGACCCTCGGTCCCTCGTCCCGTCCGACCGGTCATCCCATACGGACCCGGTCCGACCAACTGGAAGAGCCGGAAGTCGGAGGACCGGATGGGCGAGGAAGGACCAAGAAAAAGAAAGGGAGAGGATGATCACCGAGGACAGGAGGTGGGGAGAGGGTAAGTCAGGAGAAGGGGTGGGCGGTACACCAAATAAAAACGAGGACCGGTCCTCGGGCCGACCCTTCGTCACGTCCTGAGTCCGACCTGGACGTTGCAGCAAACGATCTCTCTCCTGTGGCTGAGACGTGGTGACGGTAAGGGGACTGGAGAGACGTAGGATGGGTGAGGCTCTACGGTGAGTCCGGACCGAGTCCTTGTCCGGAAGACACGGTCCGGACCGATACCGGGTCCGTACTCCTCAGAACGAACGGTAGTCTCCCACCCCGGCTACCGTCGAACTCCAGTTCCTGTCCTACGGTCCCATCTTCGACGAGTCCGGACCACGGGGGCCACGTCGACACGGTGGTATGTCCCCTCGCCCTCGTGGACGGAGTGTGGTCTAGAGACAGGAGTCCGGTGAATGGGTGTCGTCCCAATCACTGGCGAGACTCGGAGACGAAGGCGAGTCAGGTCACCCTTACTGGGGATGGGGGTCCAGACGACGTTCTTCTACGACTCAGACGTCAAGACTTTTCCTTTGAGACATCCGGTCGCACTGACAAGGAATCTCGTCACCGATTCGGTACCCTGAGGGACCTGAGGTGAATAGAGTGGACACTTTACCCGGGAGAGTGTGAAGACACTCCTTAGTTACCCTGCAGAACTTTAGTGGTCACTGTACATTTGGAGGACGGTCGAAATCGGTCCGGCACCCTAGACTTGGTGGAGTACAACTGACTGAATAGATCAATACTCCCGGTCCGGGCTACCTCTCGTCCCGGATCTCCCACCCCTATCTCCCCGGACGGTCCATCGAAATCAGTCCAATGTTTCCACCCTAAAATGGAACGACAACCCTACACACAATTGGACCCCGACTCGGTCCGACGTACAGAGGGTCGTTCTCCCAGTAAGTTGTGGGTCCTCCCTGAAAGGACCGCTGGATCGTGAATTCTGAGACTCGAAGACTGTATCCTCTGTGCCCAAGTTAGGGACTAGTCTCTTGATCCGAGGGTTTACGACCCACCGTTCCGGTTTTTTTTTGTAGGTTGGTTCACTCTCGGGGGAGGACGAGTCCCCTCCGGGACCAGATCCGTCACGGTCCCTGTCTCCTAGGAGGGTACCGTCCTCTCCTTCTCCTCTCCCGACGGACCTCCCCACTGGGGTGTAGACTCCGGGGTCCCTCGAACCCCTCCAGATCGGCTGTCCTCCCGGACGTCCCACCGGTCGTGTCGACCCGTTCCCCAACGTTCACCATCCTCTGTTCCGACCACCCGTAAGGAAGGTAGAGAGCGGGTGGGGGGTTGGGACGGGGTCCGTCCTCACGTCTTCTCGTCCGGGAAGACGGACGTTTCCTTTGCGACTCTGTCTCTTACCTTTCCTTGGACCACCCCGAAGTCTCTCCGACCCTGAACGGATCACGAGGTCACCGATTCTGCGGTACGAGGGTTAAGTCCCCCATACGACTTGATTTTCTAGAGCGTCCGGTATTGCTTCTAACTACTAGGACGTACGACGTTGACTCTGGACTGTGTTTGTTTATTTTTTAATTTTTTTTTTTTTCTCAGGTCCCGACGAGTCTTCAGACAGGGTGTCTGTCCGACCGTCCGAAGAGGTCGGGGTGGGAGATCCGGGACGAGAGGTGGTCCGGACCGGGAGTATTGATCTACTCCGTCAGTCAGTTACACTCCACCAAATCCATGATACCTTCGGGTATCCTACCGGTCGACGGTGGATCCTCTTGAAGTCCCTTCCGAAGGACTTCCTCCACCACGAATTCGACTTAAAGTTTTCAAAGGTCTTATTCAGACTATCTGTCCCGTAAGGTCCGTACACGTTTTCGTCCCTCGACTCTCCAGTGTTCGGTACGGGTCCCTGTGAGGCCGTCGAGGTGTCTCGTCCGGGCACCCCTGATCGGTCTATTCCACTATTCGTGAGGAAGTCCTCTGGTCTCGGGACAGGGTCCGGACCGGGGGTGTGACTCTCCGGCACCCCGGGTCTCAATCCCCCAGTCAAGTCAGGTCAGTGAGTCAGTACAAACTGAGAACCGCTGGGGTACCTGACGTCGTGCGGTCCGGAGGGTCAGGTAGTGGTTGAGGGCCTCAAACGAGTTTGAGTCCAGGTAGCACAGTAACTACGGTAGGTCGGTAGAGTAGGAGACAACAGGGGAAGAGGAGGACGGGAGTCAGAAAGGGTCGTAGTCTCAGAAAAGGTCACTCAATCAAGAAGTGTAGTCCACTGGTTTCATAACCTCGAAGTCAAAGCCGTAGTCAGGAAGGTTGCTTATAAGTCCTGACGTAAGGAAATCCTAACTAACCAAACTAGAGGAACGTCAGGTTTCCTGAGAGTTCTTAGAAGAGGTTGCGGTGTTAAGTTTTCGTAGTTAAGAAGCCGTGAGTCGAAAGGAATGCCAGGTTGAGAGTGTGGCATGTACTGATGACCTTTTTGGCATCGAAAGTTATCTACCTGGAAACAGCCGTTTCATTACAAAAACGAAAAATTATACGATAGATCCAACCAGTGTCGAAAAGAAGGTTCCTCGTTCACAGAAATTAAAGTACCGACGTCAGTGGTAGACGTCACTAAAACCTCGGGGGTTTTTATTTTAGACAGTGACAAAGGTAACAAAAAGGTAGATAAACGGAACTTCACTACTCTGACCTACGGTACTAGAATCAAAAAAATTACAAAATTCGGTCGAAAAAGTGAGAGGAGAAAGTGAAAGATGGTCATTCACCCTTACCTGGACGACTGAGGTTCCGAGGTCCGTCGAACACACAGTCTGGGGCCCCGGAGTCGGACCAGGACACCGAAGTGGTCGGGGAGAGTGGTCGTCCCACGGGGCGCCTGGGTACCCGGGTCGTGGAAACTGGACGTCTACTTCAAACACACACCGGTCACGACCTCCTTGCCCGTCCACCACCTCGGGCTGTTCCTGGAGTTCATGACGTCGCGGTTCCGTGCCGTGACCACTCGGTCCGAGGTACGTCCCCGTACCCGCCAGCCCCCTGCTCGTGGTACCCACTCTTTCGACTCGAGAGACACCTCCAGTGTGTCGGGCGACACAGGACGTCGACCTGGTTCCTCGCCGCCCAGGAGGACCACTACAGGTTCCGGTTCTCCTTCACCCACAGCCACGCCGGCGACGGCAGGTAAGCGTTGAAGGGTGTCGTTATGCTACACTCGTGGTCCCCCCCCACGTCCCACCGTAGCCCCGAAGCCTACACTCCGGAACCCCGAACCGACGACCGACCCCGGCAGTGTGGTAGGTCGTCCTGAATCGTCTGAGAGAGGTGCGGGGGGAACATCGAGACGTAGGTACGTGTCTTACCGGCATTCACGGTCATGCACCCCTTGACGAGGAAGCGTGTGTCGGGTCTCCTCTCTCTGTACACCTGCAAGTACTTCCTCTTGTTCTCACTCACCCGCCCGCCCCACCCCACCCCGCCCGGGCTGGGGGTGGGCCGTCCGGGGTCCCGTGGGCGACTTGGAGTGAAACGACGGTCCCGGGACGGGGCCCGGTACGGGAGAGACCCAGAGGTCACCTGGTCCGTCGGGACGTCGACCCCAGGGTGTCCCCAGCACCCTGTCTCACCTCCCTCCTAGGTACGAGTGGTCCGGGAGGCAGGGAAGAACGGGTGGTCAGGACCTGTACGTCGTCTGGATACTGTACACCGACTTCTTTGTGTTGGGACCCTTCGGTCCCCTTCCCTGCGGACAGCCAAGTGCCCTTCCCCTCTTCGTCTAGGTCTACGGGTGCCTGATGCGGCTGTAGTACCATTGCGGGTGGGTGTCCGACCTGGGCCGCCCCGGCTCCCCTCCCGGACAGAAGGCCCCCTCCGCCACACCCGTCTCCCCGTCCCTCACCCGTGGGTGCCACCGGTACAGGGGTCTACCCCATGGTGACGACCGAGACACCGTTCTTATCGTTGTCGTTCTTCGTTACCGTCGTCGTGTAGGTCAGACTCTTCGTATTCCTCTTCCACAAGTGCAGGCTGTCGCTGCGGTCGCCGACCCGGAAGGCGAAGGGGTACCCGCTCAAGGCCGAGACACTGTCCACGGGGGGCCCCTCCCGGCCCGGCCCCCCGGTCCCACCGTCCCGGACCTCCCGACACCCCACCGACCGAGACCAAGACGAACCGGCCCTCCACCGTCTGCCCCCACCCCACATGTCTTTGTCAGCGAGGACCGCACTCCTGGTGCCCCCGTAACCTCCGTCCCTGGCGGGGAGGGCCACACTCTAGGAGCCCCTTCCGATCCGGTCCGAGCGACAGGACCCCGACTGCGACGAACCCTCTCCGAACAACAACCCCCCTTACCCCTGAACGTCGGGGTCCGGCCCGTCGGACACCTCCGGTCCCGTGCCCCGAACCCGTCACTCGGAGGACGACGGGTGTCCGAGGTCTTCCCGTTCCGGACGGGTCTGCCCCTGTTCACGGCGACGCGAGTGCCCGTCCTCCTTGAGTTGCTCACCGACCTGGCCGCACTCCAAGACTTCGTCTTCGACCGGTTCCGGGCGTTCCTGTACGAGGACACGGGCGCCCTGCTGCTGAAACCGTTTATGTTGAAGGACGACGTCCTCCTACCCTTGCGGGGACCACGGCGGGGCCTCCGGGGACGGTGACGGCGACCGTGGCCCCTGATCCGGTCGAGAGCCGGTGTTCACTTCAGGATCCTAGTCCCCGGCCCCACCCTTGTCTCGCGACAATCCTCCTGCCCCCGGTCGGTCCCGACCCCCGCCCCCCGTGACCCGTCGGGGGGTGGGGCCCCGGGGTAGGTAGGAGAGACGGGGGTGGGGGTGGTGGCGGGGGCACGTATGGGTCCACGTGCTCGACGTCGGGCGGGGGTATGGGGAACCAGGGTCCCAAGAATAGGATGGCTTCGGGACCCGTCACGGAGGGGAGAGGCTGGGGTCGAGAGGACCAACACCTCCCTCCCCAGACCGACTGGGGAGGTCGAAGTCGGATGTCGAAATTGAAGACAGACGAGGAGTTCCCCCGGGTTACGAGTCCAGACCCCTCGGACCCTAGGGGGTGAACTTAGACGTCGTCCTCCCAGGAAGAGGGACGGGGTGAGGGTGGGGTGGGAGGGGCGGGGACCCCCGTCTAGTCCTGTGTTGTTCCCGTCTTCCGGGGGTTGATCGAAATTTTTTGTCGGGGTCCTGTCCTGACCTCTGTGACGTGTCCAGTGAATTGGGAGACTCCGGAGTCAAAGGGGAGACCAACCTTCTTACCCTCGACGACCTGAAGTACCAGAGACGTCGGACTGACCCTTCGGACCGAGAGACGACTCCGGTAGACGGGTCCGGAAGAAGAGACACCCGGTGGCTAACATCTAACATTTAGTAGCCTCGGAAGTCTCTATTATGTAGGGGTTGGGGGTAAAACGCCTATCCTTTTGACTCCGGATCCTCTCCCCTCACTAGACGGGTCGTAGGGGTCGTGTGCCGTACCGTGTTGACCCTGCGTGTATACCAGTGTTCTGAGTCCCGGTCAATGGTCGACCTCGGAGGTCCGAGAGTCGTCCCTACACTGTCAGAGACTTAGTCGTCGACCGTAGGGTCCGTCGGGGTGGGTCCCCACCCAATACAGGTGTGGGACATCTCCCTGCCAAGGGAGACTCCTACCAACCTTCCTCACATCGTCACTTCTAGTGAAAGGATACCGGACGAGGGCTCTCCTCCTTCGACCGTCCCGTGAGCACCCGAGTCCAAGACGTGTTCCAGGACCCCCCTTCCCTGACCCTCCCACCCGTCAGTACCCCGCACCCCTCTTCCCTCTGAACTGGCACCCGTGGTACCCGACGAGGTCCTAGCCTGTGTCGAGGAGAAAGAATCCCTGTGTCGTCTCAGGAAGGTGGAAGAGGGGAGTTGGGTCTGTATGTCAATCCTGACAGGTAGGGTCGGGGAGGGACTAGACCGGGATGGTCGACGGACCCTGGGGTCGACTCGGGGTCGAGGGTGGGCGGGGGGGTCGGTTCGGGAGAGGACAGGGANACTCGGGGTCGAGGGTGGGCGGGGGGGTCGGTTCGGGAGAGGACAGGAAGGACAGACTACACAGACGCACGTGGGGGAGGAGAGGTAGGGTGGGCGACACCCGTCTGGGTCGGAGGGGGCCAAGGGATCTGTAAGGTCTTGCGGGGTGTGGTAACCGTGTTCTCCACCCCAGGGGGCTTCCTCGGTTCCTGGTTCCGACCTCAGTCACCACCCCCAATCCCCCACTCTGTCTCTCTTACCTTATGGGAAATAAAGAGGAGTTTGTTCTTAAAGCTCACACGCTACTATACTACTGCCCGTGGGACCCGGTGTCTCTTGGGGCAAGAGCGGCGGTGACGGGCTGGAGAGGGACTATTAACACCGTACGTAGAAAGAAGAGGGGTGGGGAGGCGGGCCGTCCGGTCGTGACTCCTCAGACCCACGACCACCGCGCCGACCTCCCCCTCCTCTCTGGGCGCCACCCCCGGCACCGGCACTTACGACTACTGTGAACAAAAGGGACTAGGCACGGCAGCGTCAGACAGCAGTGGTCGGAACAAAAATCACACATATATACAGCGGGGGCACTACGTATATATGTGTCCATAATTTATATAGCGAGATATATTATAATATATACACACACCATAGACTCCTTAGTGAAGATTACTATTTCTTACTCCCGATTTCTATTTCGTAAACCGGTCTTTTGCGTCGGTAGGACCGTATTACTCCTCCTGAAAAGCCCCAGTCGTTCGGAAAACGTTCCTAACTCCCTGACTTCGCCCCACGCCCCCCGTCCATTAAACCCGTCGTCCCCGTCTTCACCAGGGACGGACCCGAGTCGAGACGGAGTCTCGAAGGTCTGATGGGGTCGACTCACCCCTCCCTCGTGCACACGAGTCCCTTTCTTTTCCTGAACCACAGACAGATGGTGGACTTCCTTATCCCACTCTTAGGTCTAAAAAGAAGAAGAGGTTGGACAATAGGTACGTCTCAGGGGACCCTACAACCCCCGTGGGACCCGACCGGTCTCGACATAGGGGGGTACCCCAACCTTCGCTCGATCTCCGTTCGTCCCTCGTCCTCCACCCCACCCTCTGTCCGCACATGAGACTTACTACTCACACAAATAAAGGTAACACTTGGACTGGCTCTCCGAGTCTCTCAACCTCACCCGGACACAGGGGGGGCGGCCGTCCGTCCTAGATCTGTAGTACCGTCTATACCGTTTCCCCCCTGTCCGTGGGGACTACACTCCCAGGGAATCCGTACCCCGGCCCTTCCTCCGACGCAAAGAGTCCACCCGTCATTAGTTGAATTACCAGGAAATTTTTACAGACACATAATTTTTAAATTCTTATGGTGTGAAATTATAATTTATAAGTATTCCAGATCATAGAACTATTATTACATCTACAAAATTATTGTTAAAAACAGGAAGAATTTTATTTTACTTTCTTTGAACGAAGAAAATCGGAAACAAGATCTTTTATTTGTGTACGTGAAACTGGAAACAGGGGCTCCACAGTGAGGACAAGGAGGGAAGGATCGAGAACACGGCCCCCCGGTACACCCCACCTCGACCGGCCGACCGACCGTGTCCCGTACGGGGTTCCGTCTTTAAGGCTCCCCACTCCCCGTCTTCCAGACACAGGAGTACGTTTGTTCCGTCGGGCCGACTGGGACCGAGTGTGTCTCGGAGCGACCGCCCCTGTTTGATACGAGTCGAATTCACCGGGGTACCCGGTGGGAAACGACCGAGAAGACGTCGGACAGACGAGCGCCGGAGACACACTCCTGAGGTCGCCATGGGTGTGAAAGGACGAAAATGGGACACGGTAGAGACACGGGAAAGACTCCCACCGAATAAGGTTTTTCCATTCCCCGAGACTGCGCGAAACCTTGCACTCGGACACACGTCGGACCTGAGGAGTCACGGACTCCCTCCAGACTCAGTGTGCCCTGGTCGAAGGAATAGAAATTCTCTGTCGTTTGACCTAGTTCCTAAGAGTCAACCCTGGGGATATAGACGGTCTCCGGGAAAACGTTTAGAGGACCTAACACACACCGATGTCCACTGCCTTCCCCAGGACTGCCCTCGTCGACATTAACTCTCATTCGAGAGAGGTCTGTCAAAGTTTCATGTCCCACGTCACCGACGTCCCTGTCTCCAGCTTCCAGACACTTAGGAGACTCCTGTCCCTTAGTAGACCCGACCCATGAGTCATCCCCGAGTCTACGAACTAGTTACTGGTCTACTTATTGTCCTCGTCGACTGAACTACCTCGTGGAAGACGTGCGGTCCGTGACACCTATATCGTTCAGACAGAGATAATCGTTGGACTTGTAAACCTCAGGTGTAGAGTCGAGTGTCTCCAAGGCACTTCCCAAGGTTCCTGGGAGTCTTTTCTCTGTTTTTTCTACCTTCTGGTCACCGTTGACCCACTAGTCGTTCCAGGGAAGTCGTGACCACAAGACCCCAAGAGTCGTGGGGACCGACGTGACACCTTTTGGTCTCCCCATACCTTTCCAGGTCGAGGGTCCTCTTTTACGTCTGGGTAGGAGTCCGACTTCTCGAGCAATTACACATAGTCTTGGAGGCAATTTGAATCTTTCAGTTTCTATTCTATTCGTCATGAAGTCACTTGGTTCGTCTGATTTAAGAGTTTTTAAGGGGATTTAAGAGTAGGTCAAAAGAGAATCGAGTCCAACCATCCGTAATCGACTTGTGAGTAGGGTAGAGTCTAGAATGTCTATGTTCTGCTATCTGTCTTGCACCGGAAGGCCCTTAGGTCAGACACCCCACCTCTACCCGGACATCCCTTCTCACATCCTACTACACTATCTGTGTCACCACCCTCTGTGCCTTCCAGGGTGTGGGTACGACCCCTCGACCCTCCCGAAAACCCCCCTCCACTCGGACCTGAACTCGGAATTTTTCTAACCTAGTAGCATGAGTTACACATGAATAATGAGACGTAGAAGGGAACAGAACCAACGTAAAGTATGTACGTAGAGGTGCACACTGTACATTGGATTTTTACGGGTTACATTGGATCTATAAATGCCAGTCACCGAAGTAGGTAGTTCCACGGGTTCGACCGAACTCGATTGATTGGGTCTATAACTTACATCCGGGTAAAGACCGGAAACCAGGACACTGATCCCCGGCGGTACGCATGGCGGTAGTGGTACCAAGGGGTCGAGGAGGAAGGACGGAGACCCCTTCGACGAACACTCTCCGAGGGACCCCGTGGATCCCCTGAGACGGGTTTGACGTACGTGTATCTCGGGGGTGACCGTGTCGGTGGTCTGGAGACTCGGTCCTCTGGGTTCTGCACACCTGCTAGGGTCGTGCGGACGGTACACCCGGGGAGACCTGCACAGGTCCAAAGGCACACGGCGGGAAGGGGACGGAGACGGGGGATGGGGTCGGCGGACTGGGTCGTAGGACGACTACACCGGGGACACACTCGACACCCACTACGACGGTCGACCTGTGCGACTGACACTCACCCCCACGGTGCATCTGACTGGAAGGTACCGTACTTTTAAGGGATTACCGTCCCGGAACGGACCGGGCCAGACAATAAATCGAAACTTAAGGAATGTTCCAGATCCGACCACGGTCCATACGTCACTCGTTAGTAAGTGTCACAATCTCCGAAGCATATAAGCACGTGACCTTCCCCAGACTGTCCTCGCTTGAAGGCTCTTACTTTATAGTGCGCCGTCCGTCCGTGTAGACTCTGTGCATCCCTGAAGGACGACGGAGGGTTTAGTGTGAGACACCCGTGGACGGGTAAGTGGTAACCCCATTTCGGTCAGACCGTGTACTTTCACCCGGTTCTCTACCAATTACGTGGCTGGATCGGGGTCGGGGTCGGACGCTCAGTGTCCAGTTTGACTCCGTTGGACGTGTGGTCCAGGAGGTGTGAGAAGCGGGGGTGGGGAGGTCCCAGTGTCTCCGTTTCCCTTGACCCTCCTATTTATTTAATTTAGACAAGGCTCCTTTCCCTTGTCCCTCCCTTTGCTCTAAGGACTTCACGTGGAAATAGTTTTCGAAACTCGAAACTCGGTGTATGACAGAAAACATAAGTTATTGCCGTTAATTAAAAATTAAACCCCTTTCTTGTTTACCCAACCCCTCCCGATAATCCCACCTTTCCCGAAGGGTCCACCGAGTTGCCATTTCTTAGACGGTCGTGTCCTCTACACCCAAGTTAGAGACCTAGTCCTTCTAGGGGACGCCTCCTTTAACGTTGGGTTAGGTCAAAAGAACGGACCCTTTAGGGTACCTGTCTCCTCGGACCGCCTGATGTCAGGCACCTCAGTGCACTCAACTTGTGTTGACTCATGGTCCGTACGTGTGTGTACAACCCCACCTTTTCTCCTATTGACCCCTTGTTCGACCCCTGACAACCCTTTGCCTCTTCGAGTTTCCGTAGGACTGTATAGACGACAAACCCGTTTTGCCCTAAAACCTTTCACCCCTTCCTACTGTATCTTTAGTCGATGTTCACGTCCCTTGGTTTCCGAATAACGTGGGTTTGGTCTCACAGTCTCTGTCTTGGTCTCGACTTTCCTTGGTACTTCCAGCGGTGTAAACCACCAAAACCTCGACTCTGAGGTTTCTCGTCGTGTCGAACAAGTTCTACGATGTAGTCGCACACCTCCCCTCCTCGGGATACTGGGGTGGGTGGTTGGAGGGGGTGAGCCCGTTCCGACCGCAGTCAGAAACACCTCTGACGGTATGCCTTAGTACCGAAGTTGGAGTGCAAGTTCATTCACCGGGTCCCTGGTGTCTCCGGTCACAGGACCACTCTCCCGGTCCCTCCCCTGACAACGTTTGTCGGTTAACGACGGGTCCGGGGGTCCGACCCCGTCTCCGACTCTTCTTCCTGCCACAAGATCTTTCTCAGAGTCGGTTAGACGCCCCGGCGAGGGGAAGTCACCGCGGATGAGACGGACGGACGGTCATGGACACGCGACCCGTGGACGGAGTAGAGGGGGAGGGGATACAGGGACTTCCGGTTTCCCTAGAGTCCGACGTCCAAACAGAGAGGGGAATCTTCTCGTCCGAAGTCCGAGACGTCTATCGTATTTCGGGGTTAATGGGTACGGTGTGCGTGTGGCACACGGAACGTCCCGTGCACACGTACATGTGTCGGATATCTGGTCGTAGTTTTGTGTGGTTGTGTGGGAGCTCTGAGTGTTTGAGCGTCCTTTCACGCACTACGGGTGAACACCCGGACACGAGCGGTTGTGTCATGTAGGAGACACGGGTCGACGGACGCCGGTCCCAGCGCCCAGGGGCGCCCCGGACCGGAGACCTCGAAGAGACGGCTCACCCGGACTCGCACGCCACGTGCGAGAGACACCCGCCCGTCGGTCGAGTGACAAGAATGGACCGTCCGGGCCGAGACCGAGGGTCGGACCCCCTCTTGAAGGGAAACGTTTCAATCTATTGTGGTCCGAGAGACAGTCTCCTAACCGCGACACCGAGGTGCACGACTACGACCGCGGCCCGGTCCGGGCGGGACGGTCCGTCGCCCTTCCCTTCCGGACCGACGTCGGTCTCGACCGTCCACCGGCTCGGCCCCCACCTGCCCGCCCGGCCCCGGGCACGACGGGTAACCGACGGAGCCCGAGGGCGGGGCGGACGGAGGTCTCGGACGCCGAGAGGGACCCGGTCTCGGACGGAGAGGTCGACGAAGATTTGAGGGGGTCGCTCGTGGAGGGCGGCCCGGTACAGCTCGACACTGGCCTAGCCTCATCGGGGACGGTACCTGTACGGCCTCCAGGAGTTCAGGGACGAGCTCGTGAGAAACGGAACCGGTCTCTTCTCCTGTCCATCCTCACCTCCACCAGACGTTACCGGCCGGTGGGTCCACGGGCTCCCCACCCCCGACGGCGCCCGTGGCACCGGTCTGTCCGTAGAGATCCGATCCCTCCCAGGAGTCGTCCCCAGACGGGAACCGAAGAAGGGGTCCGCTCCTTCCCGGTCCCACATCTCTCCCAGTGCCACCCTCCCGGAGACGGAGAGGCCCCGACGGGGGGGTCCGGACGACCGGGACCCTTCGACGCCGGTCGTACGCCGGTGACTGTCCACGCCCCGAGTGCGCCCTGGTCCTGTCCTGGTCTCCCGGGACGACTTCCTTGTGTGGCCTACGACTGCCGAATAATGCAAGGGGGGAGACGCACAACCCCACGTCCCCTGGTCGTCTTCGACACCGAAGCCCGCCGGCCGGCGGACACAGGGCGTCCTCTCCGACCGGAGACCCGCGGAAGAAGTCGAGGGCGAGCGGCCTCCACGACCTGGGTCGCTACCCTACCTCCGACAATACATTGTCCTGGTATCCGACCTTCGGGACCAAGGATCCTATGGTGTCCGTTTGTGCCCCGCTCCCTCGGACACCTCCTCCCACACCTGCTCCCCGTCTCGGCCGTCGGCCGTGGTCCACAGAGGGTTCAGGGCGGACTCTTTGGGGCCTCGGTGCTCTTGAGACCCCCGGTCGGACGAGCCCCGCGAGGGAGGGCTGTTTATAAAGGGGAGTAGAGAAGACAAGACTCTGCAGTCCAGGAGTAGCGAGTTTGGGGTTCCCACGGAAATTACCTCGGGTCGAGGGGGGCGACGGTCTCGGACTGGACTCACGGTCCACCGGGGAGTCCCCTGGAAAGAGTCCGGAGAGGGAGGGGACGAGTGTGGAGTGAAGGGGACACCCGTGGGGTAGTGGTCCGTCGGGGCCGACCCGGCGTCCAGGGGGAAGGCGTCCTGGGAATCGGGTGAGGTTTTAAGACCCCGGGTTCCTACGTGTGGTGTCGGGGACGGACCTGTACAGAGAGTCCCTCGGTCCGAGTCCTTTCCTCCCACCGTCCGAGACTCGTACCTCTGCGGCGGACTCCCTCCTTCCGTCACGGATTTCGGGTACCGTCCCAGGGGACACCCGAGAGAGGGTGCCTCGAGACCCGGGGAACCTGGAGTGGAAGGACCGTGAATCCCAGGACCGACGAGCGACCTTTCGGGTAGGGGAGGTCTTTGAGTGCCGAACCGGACCTTTTCTTGGTACCGACTGAATAAGAACGGTAGGGACTTACAGGGCGCACCCCTCCACTCCGCCCTGCAGACCTACACTTCCCGAGGGAAGAACCAGACTCGCGATCTCTTCCGTCTCACCCGGACACCGGGTCCCGCCCGTGTCCCCCTTCGACCCGACGACCGCCCAGACGTCCCTGTCGAGGGTGGACCCGTCCCTTCCCAAGAACCCCCGCTGAGTCCCTCGTCGAGAAGTCTGGTCCCGTTGTTCCGAATACTTCACACCGTCGTCGACGACCAACGACCTAGGGTGACCCAGGGGTCTCGGGACCCCTTACAGGGATAGTCAGTGACACCTACCGTTTCAGGTCCGGGTCTTTGGGCAGGGGGGAGCGGTCCCAGAGTCCGTCTCGAAACAGTTCTCGACCGTTTGACTACCTCCTGCCACCCAGACCATGTCGACCCGACCAGGTACCCTCTGCCTAGTCAGAGTCTGGTGGAGGACAGAGAAGAGATGCACCGGAGAGTGACTCCCAGACTCCGTACTCTGGGACTGTCTAACTCTCTACGGCTACCCACCTATTTTGCTGCCTCACTCCCAACCTTTGAGTTCCCTCGGTCATGTGGGGTGTTTCTGGAGTGTGAATTATGACGGGAGGTAGACGACAGCGGTGAAAGGTTTCGAGGGTCTGAGGGGTTTAGAAAGTACTTTCATAGGTGGACTTCTGTCACATGGAACCACTTCTGTCCCGTGTCCAGTAGTTTCGACCTTAAGGGTCGGTCGTACCTTTTTCACATGAACTGGGACTGTGTTGACCCCCAATCCCGGGTTCAACTTTTGGACGAACATTGAAATACCAGTGGGGGTCTAGGTACCAAGGTGTAGGAGTATAAGTTGGTTGGCGTCTAACCCATCATGACATATATAAATCACTTTTTTTTAAGTGTATATTCACCTTGGGTACATCAAGTTTGGGCTCAACAAGCTCCTTGTTGGACACGAAATTTTCAAGAACTGCTTCCCCGAAGAGAGGGGCATACACAAGGAGTACGACTGAAGTTAGGGGGCCCCTCCTCCTACTGTCTCCAGACCAACGGAGGACAAGAAGTCGAGTGTACCCCCAGTACCCAGTGCACGTCTCGTGTGGACCCCAGGTCTCCCTCCTCTGTAGGCTCCTCTCAGGACCCCTACCACTCTGGTACGGGAGTATTCTGGGACGAACGGGACGTCTGACACAAGTTGCTACGAGGAACTTGGGGCTGGTACCCCGGAGACCGATAACGACAGGGACCCGGAGGGAAGGGGGAGGGGTTGAAGGACCCCCTCGTCTGAAAGAGGTTGTCTCGACTGGTCCGAGGTCTGAGGAACAGAAGTCCGATGTTGGTGGTGGGGTACTGGACAGTGAGACCCGGTGGGTCCGTTGGTCGGAAGAACACCCGTCTCTCTAGAAACGGGTCGTTCTCTCATCTAGACACGGGGTTCGGAACTGAGTGAAAGGGGAGACAGACACCCGGGACTAGGGATTCCTGGCAAGAAGGACGAGGGGACGAACGGAAAAGAGGACACCTAGGAGAGGGTCCTCCGTAAGGTAAGGTCTGACGAGTGGGAGGTGAAAGAAGAGGTCAAATGTCTTTCTGTGTCGAAGAGTTTGGTGTACCAATCGCGAAAATGAGGGGTTGAGGAACCGACACGAGTCTCCGGCCGTGAAGTAGAAAGACGGTCGAAACCAGTGAGTCCGGAGGAAGAGTCCTTTGGTGCCTCGTACTTTGTGTGGTCTCCACCTTGTTCCGGAAGTGAAACTCGACCCGTCCGCCCCAGGGGTCCAGTCCTCGAGGATTAACCTTAGTGACACCCGATGGATCGTCAATAGGGACTGTACGGAGAGAGGTAGGGGTTAGACACTTTTCTTATGGACGAAGTGTCCGAACACCGGTCCTAATTTACTGTATAGGGTCTACTTTCGCAAACGTTTGACACTTCACGACGAGATAAAAGAGACGTTTTCTGTTTGTCGTCGACCCGGACCAACCCGAGGAAGGTGCCTGTAGTGTAGACGGCAGACTGGGAGTGAGGGAGGAAAGGCACCTATAAGAGGACCTTTCTTCACCTACACCGTTCCGACACCCGTGTGTGCGTCCCGACAGAGGTACCGTTGTGCACGACTCCAAGGATCCCAGTGCCACGGTAGTCGGGACACGGTTCGTCCTGTCGGGTCGACTCGACCGAGCCACCCTCGTCGACCCCGTCTTCGTCCCCAGACCCATTGGAGGGAAACCCCTTAACTCCACTCGTCCTCTCTCCCACCTGAGTCTCGTCGGACCCGACAGGACCCGAACCGGAGTCACTATCAGATACACCAGCGGAGGTGAGGGTCGGACCCCCTTGGTCTCGTTCTTTAGTACTTTACACGAAGGTACCTTTTCCTCGGACCTCTTCACCGGAATGTACACGACGTGCACGACAGAGATTAGGACCAACACGACACGACACGAGAGGAGTCAACGAGTCCCACAGACTGAGAACCGCTGGGCTACCTGACACCGGGTTGTCCGAGGAGACAGGTACCTTAAAAGGTCCGTTCTTACGGCCTTACCCAACGGCAAAGAAAGGGGTCCCCTAGAAGGGTTGGGTCCCTAGTTTGGGTACAGGGAACATAGAAGGTGTAACCGTCCGTCTAAGAAATGGTGGTGCGGTGAACCCTTCGGGGATTGGGAGCGATGGTAGAGGATTACCATTCCTTTGTGTGAGTCTCCTGACCGATGGGAGTCCCGGTCATGCGTCCGGTCGAAAAAGAGGTGGAGGGCACAGTCCCCGAATGGAAAGAAGAGATGGACAGGGGGATGGGTTGTGGGTTGTGACTAGTCTCTTTACACTCTTTGAGTAAGAGTGGATCACGGTCTGTGACTGTCGTCGCAGGTCGTTAGGTCTACTGAAAACGTAGGATTACCCGGACAGGGTTCCGATCCAACAATTCCCTTACTTAGGACCAAGATTGCCGGGGACAAAGGGTCCACACCGACCCTTGATTCACGAAAATATAATGGTAGACACTTTGCCGAAACGTTCTCTCCACACTAATAGGTAAGCTGTCTGGTCCTCTGACTGCGAGTCTCTGCCCTTCCGGCGTGTCAACAGCTCCCCGAGGTTGGGTCGAACCGGACGAAGGTCCGAGGAGGGATGGGCGTCCGAAGGGACCCCAGAGGCCTTGGTGCAGAGTCCCGTCGTGGAGGGGTCAGTAGGTTTGTAAGTAATACGACTCGCGAACGATTGCACACCGTACCCTCACTCACTCTGTTTGTGACGGGACGAGCGGCGACAAACGTAAGGTCACCCTTCTCTCTGTCGTTAGTCCTCCCAGTCCCGGTTGGAGAGACTCTCCCCCTGTAAACTCGGTTCCGGACCTCCCACTCCTTCCCGGTCAATGTGGTTCTTGAAAGTCCGACCCCCTTGTCGTGGACGTTTCCGGGACAAACCCAGTTCTTGCTGTGTACAGACTCCTTATTTTCCGGCGACACCGACGTCTTCCACTTAGTCACCCTCTCTTCCTTCTCACTCCAATCTCTGGGTGTTCCCCTTTCTGACGTCCCGGAACTTCCAGTATTTCTTCTCACTCTGGTAGAAGAGGGGCTGATGTTCCAGGGTGGGAGGGGGGTTGATAAGAACCCCTTCACCGACCAACCCCCCTTACCCCACAACGGTCCTGTTGGGTTGTACCCTAACATCAGTCTCTATTTGAAGTCCACTCACGCACAATACGAGGGTTCATGATAAGAGTCGTCACACGGACTTGACGAGGAAAGGCAGAGTCCGAGTCTCTCCAATTCATTGAACGGGTTCCAGTGTGTCCTTCATCAGGTTCGTCCTTAGTCTGGATGTGCAAAGTCGAGGTCTCAGATGAGGGATGGTTGTGGCGGAGGTGACCTCTTGGGAATCGACAGTCTTTCATCGGACCTCCATTCCCGAAGAGAAACCTTTATCATGAGAATCCCACCTATAGTAAGATATAAAGATTCGACCCGTCACCTGTTTTACGTTCGGTTTGTCCTTTAATTCATGAGAACTCTCATGACTCTCTACCCGTTCTCAACCACTTCCCGGAGGTGGGTGGTGGAGAGGGGATTTTGTGTGACTCTGGTGCCATGTTTGGCGCCGGGTCTTGATACGTCGGTGTCCATACACCCGACTTCTCCTCCGTCAGTAACCGTTCCGGTCACCACTTCCTGAGCGGCATTCCCACCCAAAATAAATGATAAGATCCAAACTAACACTTAATTTGTGTTGTTCACAATAAATCACAATTATTACAAGGTTTACACATACTGGATCGAGACCTTTCTAAACAATCGGGAGAATGACCGTGGTTGTCGTTTCACTCGGTTGTTTATAAATGACCCACTGATGGGACTTGTTTCGAAACACGAGAGGACGTAAACCCTAGCGTTTCGTGTGTCTATTGACCGGAAACAATCACGAGTCACCTTCGGAAGAGTAGCAGGACGAGAACGTCTGTGGTCCGACAGTGTAAAACGTCATTCAGTCCTCTCTCCCAGTATGACAGGTCGTTCTACGACTGATACTCCGGTTTCTCCAGTAATACCCCATAGACCGGTTTCCGAGAGTACGACCTCAAAATCGAGGAGACTCGAAGTTCAAATTGGGTTTAACCGTAATACCAAAGTACACTCCGGGAACAAGACGTGTACAAGTTAACTTAATTTAAAAATTGAACCCAACCAATCGTTCAAAGACCTTGTGATTTCTCATCTTAAATTTCGGTCTGGTCGAGACCTTTTACCTGTAAAGTGTAGGGAAGAGCTGAGCTCTTGGGTGGAACAGGGGGTCGAGTTTCTTAGGACGAGGAGTGGGTTGTGTTGGACTTACTTCGCCTTCCCACCTCCGGGTGTGTTAGGTACGGTATGTGGTAAGTCCGACCGTGAACTGTAACGAAGGGTGTGCATTAGGAGTATCGGTGGGACACTCCATCCGTCTAAGTAAAGACAAAGGTTCTCTTTTTATACACTCTGAATCCGTCGTCTTCAGTGAACAAGCCTGTTCTCCAGTCCGTCGGTGACTCCTCCCAGAGATGGGTCCGGACGTAGAGTAGGGGTGTTTCAGTCGCGACGGGGTCTTGGGGGTGGAAGGAGTTCTTCGACGACGTGACTTTGGGATTATGAAATCTTACGTTTCCACGATGAAGTGTCAAAATTGTAGAATTAGTACATTGTTGTACAAGAAAAGTATCTCAAATAAAGAAACAGTCCCGAGAGATACCTTTAATGTGATACCTTGTGATACTTTGTGACACCTTTAATCGATTGACGAAGAGTGTGCAAAAGGAGGAGATTCTCCTCCCCGACGTCACAATGAGGGTGAAATGACTATTCTCTGTTTCCGTCTCTCTCCTACGATACCCAGAAGAGCCTAGGCGACCTCTTACTTCTGTACTTGTATTACCGCGGGCGGAGGACCTACCACGACAACTTACGACGGTCAGCCGTCGCACCGATTGGGGGGTCGGACGTTCATTCCTGCTCTCTCTTGTACAAATACTGCAAGGACGCCACAAACACTGTGTGGTAAATGGGACACCAATAGGTCCCCTTTTTTGGAGAAACCCCTCACAGTCATTTACTTGTCTCCTGATTTAGTCTTGTTTCAAAATTACGGGATTGGACAAATGGGTCGAAGAATTGGACGAATGGTCACGGTGAACGGACAATCTAGTCAACGAGGTCCGACCCACCATTTACTTCACCCATAATAGGGAAAACTTATTGACTTCTAAAATTTTTTACAAAATTTGAAAAAAATTAGAATTTTTTTTGGATTTAGATTTTAGAGTATGATGTATGGTGGAAACAGTATTTGTTTACAATGTTGAAAGATGACAAAACAATGATATTTAGGAGGAGATTATGGAAATCTTAAAAAAGGGGAAGTCATCACAGTATAATCGATACTTTTATATGTAAATTATCATTAGGTCATTCAGAGAGGGACCGGTTTAATCGGTAACAGAAAAAATTTGAGTATGAAAAAAGGGGTATGAAATTAACTAAAGGGATCTGACAGGAAACTTTAAACAAAGATTTTTGGAGATCCAGTCAAATAGGATTTCTATAGAATTAAATCGGTGTTTCTCTTAAGGGTGATTATTGTTGAGACGTTGTGTTGTCTACAAGACATGTATTAAATCATGAAAGTGATTTGTCTCTCACTGTACTCGTGACATGGACGGAGATCCTATTACCTGTGTAGTTCGTCACCTAAGCATGGGTAGTTCCCATCGTTTCGATACTTTTGCTGAACAAATGACGTACAAACGTTAACACGTAAAATCCCAAAGGGATCACCGAGTCACCATTTCTTAGGTGGACGGTTACATCCTCTGTACCCAAGTTAGGGGCCCAGCCCTTCTAGGCGACCTCTTCCTAAGAACGGACCCTTTGGGGTACCTGTCTCCTCGGACCGAACGATGTCAGGTACCCCAGTGTTTTCAGCCTGAGATGAATCGGTGATTTGTTGTTTTGTTTATGTTAACACATAAAATGTACTTGACCGAATGTGATCGGAGTGTTCCAGTCAGGAAGGGGTAGAGAGAGTCTGTTTCTTATCCTTTCCACCGGACCTCTCTACCTCGTTGTCCGACCTCGACAGTCTGAGTCTTTCACTAATATCAGATTCATCACTCCGATACTCTTGAACTTAAAACCTCAGTCCGAGGTAGTGGACAGGAGGTGCTGGTAGTCCTCAAGGAAGTTTAGAAAACGAAAGGTCCGAACGAGTCCGTGGGTCGGAAAAAGGAGTTGAGGGTCATGACTAATATAGTCCGACTGTTGAAAGTCGATCGACCAACAGCGCCAGTGTATGGATGAGATACTTAGTTCCTGACACGGGACGTAGAGTGTCGGAACGAGGACCTTCCGTTCTCAGTGACCAGAGTGTCCTTGTTTAGTTCAGTGACCAGAGTATCCCTGTTTAATCGGTTTCAGGGACGGGAGAGTCCGTCCCTCATGAATCATAACAAACCCAAGTTTCGTCCCATACTAAGGACGATAGTTCTCCATGTTTCAAACCCACTGGACATCCTCGTCTAAGGATCTTCCTGAGTCGTACACAGGCGGTGGGTTGGAGTGCAAACTGTAAACATGCGCAAAGGACTACTTGAGGATCCTTCATAGACGTATATAAAACTTTCCCTCCTTAAAACACCCTAAAAAAAGGGGGATCCTTTTTCTTTCCTTACAAGATCTCTCCTTGTCTTAAAGTCTCGACAAATCCTGAACTCTAAATAGGTCGGGTTGGGGATGTAAAATGCCTGCTCCTTTGTCCGAGCCCACTTCGTTGACCTAAAAGGGTTCCAGTGTCCGATCAATTCGCGCTCCTGCCTTCGCGCATGAGGGCGGGACCGAGTCCCGGGTCCCGGGAGAGAGAGGTGGGCGCCGGAGTTCTTACGCGGGAGGTGCGATCACAAATAGACCGGCGGTGCGGCGTGGTCTTTGGGCCCTAGTCCCCCATCTTAGACTATGGTAGAAGTCGCCGTCGGTTCGGACGATGCAGGCAGGGATGCAGGGATGCAGGGATGCCCGCCCGTCCAGCGGCAGGGGCCGGGACGGGAGCCGGTTGGAGATCCAGCGCCCGACCCCCTCTCCGCCCCATTTGCGACGCGACACTCGGGGCCATGGTGCTGGGACCCGTCTCAGGGGTCTTGTCTTTCCGGGCGGGGAAGGGAGGGGCGGCGTCGGGGCGTGCACGACGCGGAGCACGTGGCGGGGCCCGGGGCGGGGAGCGGGAGATAACCGACGAGGCGCGGAAGGAGGAGAAGGGGCGCGAGGGGTACGGCGCCCTGAGCCGACGTCGAGGTGCACTGGGCGCCTCCCCTCCCCCCGCTCCTCCCCCCTTTGCCGGCGCCCCTGGGGTCCCCAGAGAGACTATCCGATGGGGGGTGGTCGTACCGGCGACGGTCGGGGCGGAGGAGACCCAGCACGCAGGCCTTCCACCGCTCTGACCCTACGCTCCCTTCCCCCTCGCCAATGTCACCAGGCTCTCTTCCCGTCCCCAATGCCGCTTCCGCTTTCGTGTCCATCTCCCCGTCACCGACAGCGGCCTTTCCCGGGGGATCTGGGTCTGAAGCCGTCCGCGGTTAGTCCACTGTCGCTCCTCCTGCCCCGCCCCGGACGCCGGGACGAAGAGTGGACCGGGGCGTGCACACCGCAAATGGGATCCCCGCCGGATCGGTTAGTGCTAGACCTTCCGGCGAGGACGAGGGCGGGGGAGAGCGCCCTACCCGGTTAGGTTCCGGCGGTAGGCCCCTTCGACCGGACCGGAATACTTATTAATTATTCGGTCTCGGACAGGCGGACGCCACATCCCTACCTACCCCCCCCCCCCCCGGAGACGCGCGGACGCGTCATCGACGGACACAGCCGTCGACGCCGCCCAGCGTGCCGGGGCAGGGTAGAACCCCCCGCCCGTCCGCCCGCCCCCTCCGCTCCGCTCCGCTCCGCGCGCGCTCGGCTCGCGCCCCGTGCTACAGGCTGCGCCCGCCACCTTTCTTCGGCGGACATCTCGGCGTCCGCCCCGGCCCGGGCCCCGGCCCCGCGCGTCGGCCCCTTTCCCCGGACGGTCCGAGGAAGGGAGACCAGGAGTTCTTCGACTACCTCTTGGGGGGTGCGCTCTGCGCGGAGCCACTCCCCTCCGCCGCCACCCACTCCACCCCACCCCCAGGCGCGCGAAGACCCCCGCCCCAAAGACGTTCCCGCCCCGGAACACTCCCGCCCCGGCCACTCCAGCCTCCAGGCCCACTTCACCAGGTCGGACCCCCTACCCCGGTCCTTCCTAAACACCTGCCCTCCCGCTCCGCTTTCGCCCATCCTTCCCCAGCGCCTACTCGACTCTCTCCTCCTCAGTGTACCCCCAATCACCCCTTCCCAACCCCTCCCTCCGTCAGCCCACCCCAGCACCCCTCCTCCAAGTAACCCCTCCCAGGCCTCGTGCGCGCTGCACTTCCCCAATGGCTCCTCCAACTACCCCCAGCGTCGTCGATGAAGTCACTGCGAGGTCCCGCGGACGGGACCCCTGGGGACGTAGTCTTAGTGAACCCTACGAACAAATTTTACGGGTAAAGACCCGGGGTGGGAAGTGGGAAGTGACCTAGACGCCGAAGTATCTGTCCTGAGACGTAAAATTCCCCGTGGTGGGGTGAAGGCACTAAGGAGTCAGGCGATTTCAAACTCTACGGGACTATATGGCATCGCTTGACGAAAGCAAATACCGGCAGGAGGAGGGGCGACCCTCTTCCTGGACGGAAGAAGGGACGCACACTCATAGGGGTCCAAGACCCAGGAGTGACCTTAAAGAACCTTTACTCAAAGTCCCGACGACGGCTCCACCTCCCCCCACAGTCCTCTTCTCTGCCCTCCACGGAAGACTCCCCGTCTAACCCTACTTCCCTCTCCCTACTCCCAGTCTTTTTCCGGTGACTCCGGGAAAGGGACCAACAAACCCTGACTGGGACCTGAACCTCCGGCGTCCCGACCAGAAACAGGACAAACGACGAGACACGCGAGTCAGTTCGGGGGTGAGAAACCTTGGTGTACCTGACATCGGGTGCTCCGAAGAGACAGGTACCCTAAAAGGTCCGTTCTTATCACCTTACCCAACGGTAAAGGAGGAGGTCTCATAGAAGGGCTGGGTCCCTAGCTTGACCCAGAGGTCACAGAGGACATGACCGTCCGTCTAAGAATGGTGACCCGGTGGACCCTTCGGGAACAGAACAAAGGATCCGGTGTCTCCAGGGACCCCGAAAACACCTTTCGTTCAAACCGGAACAAAAACCAGACTCTCGTACCCCAAGTCCCTCGTCGTCCTTATCGTGGATCTCACCTTCAAGCACACGTGACTCCATACGAAAGTTAGAAGACTCTAAACTTAAAGGCTCTTGGTGACCACAGCAAGTCCCTAAACCCTTCCTTACCCGGAAGACACTTAATGGCCAGAACCCCTTAAGTAAAAGAAAAATTTTTACGGTAAAGAGAAGGAAAGAACCCACACAAGACTCTGAGGGTAGGGATACCGATAGTGCCAGCCCAATATTTATCGAAGTCGTGTAATCCACTCCGGTCCGACAGAGGAAGACGAAGTCCTGGAGTATACGTGTCTGGGAAGACAAATAAAAATTCCGTTACGAAACAAGGTTTAGACCCCGACTCCGTTCGACGGGACCCTGTCCACACGTTTAGACAGTCCAAGACAGTCTAATGGCTTATTATTGGTAGGTATTATTATTGATGTAAACGTCTTAAGAAGGTCTCGGGGAACTGTATTAGACTAAATCAGAAGACGTCGGCAGTATATACCATAATGGGGTAAAGAGTCTACTTCTTTCGTCTCCGAGTCTCGCCACTCCTACAAAGGAATTCCAGTGTAGTGGTCAGGAATACAACATAGTGACCATTGGTGACGACTTGTAGAGGATGTTAATTTTAAGGTAGAATATCTTTGTGACAAATCGTCACACGAATTAACGAATCCGGTCTGTTTGGAACCTTGAACCATGATCAGAAGGTCATACTGACAGAAAGACAGAGGAGGGAAAACGGAGAAAATTAGGGGTGCTGGGGGTGGGTTGTCCTTAGAGTCAGTAAAGACTTGTCTTACAGCTCAGTCACAGAGTCCCTTCCTCTTGTCCCTCCGGTAGACCGGGTGGGTCGGGTGGTTTCGAACCGAAAGAATGAAGGGCAAACCAAAATTTGGTTTCGGACCATGTCTTCCGTCAACGTTCTTAAGTTCAATGAGACATAATCATCGGTACTGGTTTAAGACAAACAGTTTTGGAGGTGGAAAAGTGACCCACACAGGTAAAAATAACTTGGTTGTTCGACGAAAAACCGACAGACTCCAGATCCTCAGGTACGTACTGACCAAATGAAGGTTGTATTAGCATAAACTAAAGACAAAGTAAAGTCTTTGGTCTCAAGTTTCAACAGCGGGAGTTAAACTTTTGGATAATACTCGAACAGTACTAGAATAGAGGGTGAAGAGAGTAAACGCAGGGACAGTGAGACTAAAAGGAGGTTAGAACAGTGTAAAAAGAGAAAAAAAAGAGTTAAACGGGAAAGAACCTATAGGTAGGTGTACATATTGAAAGCCTGACTCTGTCAATCCACCCAAGTACAGGGGTGACTAACTAATCAAAACGAAACTTACCCTCGTACGAAAGAAGACGTCGAGGTACGCAGAGAAAGAAGTGTTTTTTGGACCGAATTCAGAAACGAGTAAGTCCCTATTCGTTTACCAGAGACCTTTACCAACGAAACTTTTTCCAGGACTTTTCTGTCGAGGTCCGGGAGAGATAAATGTTTGGGTCGGAAGAAGTAAGTCATATGAGTAGAAGGACCCCAGACGACAGAACGGACGAGGACATAACCAGGGGTGGTAGATCTTTACTTAGTTTGTGTTAGGGAAGGGACTCGTTCGAGTGACATTATTACTTACGGACCCCACACGGTCTTCGAGATGTTCTGTGAAAGTTTACAATGGAGATCAGAAGTGGTTTCTCCCTCGAAATAGGAATGAATGTCACCTCCTGTGACTTCGACTCTCCCCAATTTATTGTACCGATTCCAGTGTGTAGTGACGTCACCCACCGTCCGTCCCACCCCTGTCCTGTCTTCTTGTTCGTTCAAGAACCGAACTCCTCAGTAGGGAAAGGATTCTATCGTCCTTCCCAGTCTTTGGGGTAAGGACTGGGGGCGGCCATCGGAGAGAGGTCGTCTACGATTAGGGTGTCGGGTAAGACTTAATTGTGACCCTGATGTAGTCCGGAGTCTCGACTACGTTCGTAGGATCCTTCGGGTCCGTACCTACACGTCGTGTACTCCCAAACGACGGTAGAGATTTCCTCTGGTCACCAGGACCAAGTTCCTGGTCCAATATTGACCTCTTATCACACCCGAGAACTTTACGTACGTACCTACCTAGTCCTGAGGCTCTCTCCACCGAGACGGGACACTCCGAGTGGTGCACGGAGGACCCCAACTCAATGAGAGAGTTCTCTACAGAGTAGTGTCTAAAACACAGACGTCTATTCCTTTTCCCCTTCCTTTTCGACCTCCTTCTGCTCCGACGTCGTCGGTCGTGGTACCGGCAGAGTCGGAGGGAGTACGGTGGGTAGACCCTGTTTTGGTAGGGCATGCTACCGCTCAGAAAGGTGGACCTCATGTACCTGGACCTACTCAAGGACGACCTCTTACCGTAGGGGCGGTCGGGGTGGGTGGACCACGTCTTGGACGACGACGGCCACCGACTCGATCTTCCCTTCCTCAGTCGGTCGAGGAGGTGCCGCAGGGGTGGTAGGAGGAGGTGGCGGCAGAAAGTCGGGAGCCTTTGGCACAGGTCGTGTCCAACCACTACTCGGAAGCCCGTCCCGGTGGACGGAGTAGGTTCCTCTAGGTAAAGGGTCCCCCGACGCACCAGGGTAACCTGGTTGGCACTCGTCTTCGGGAGACAAGGGGGTGGGAAGTCGTGTCAGGGGGTACCGACCTCTATTTTTATCGGTAGGGGAGTCGCCGTCGGTCTCGGAAGGACAGAAACCAACGACGTCTACCAGTCGGGTCACCTCACTCGTCAGGGTCAGCCTCCGAAGAGTCCAATCGTCACGGTAGGACGGAGAGGCGTCATGACGAGAGACGACGACACACGTGAAACGGAGTCTAAGAATCCTTCGAGTCCGTTATTATTACTGTTGTCGTTTGTAAATAAATTGTAAATAAGACACGGTCCGTGATTGTGTATTAGGAGTGTTTTGGAGGAATACTCTGATTACGAAAATAGGGGTAGAATAAAATAAATCGACGTGACCCAGAACCAACGTCGTGCACTTGAGAATTAACGTCGTACACCCTAGATCAAGGAACTGGTCCCTAGTTTAGGTACGTAACCGTCACATCTCAGAATCGGTGACCTGGTGGTCCCTTCAGGGGACAATAGGAGTAAAATATCCACTCCTCTGAGTCTGCAATCCAGTGAACCGGTCCCATTGTGTCGACTACCCTTCACCTCCGTCGTGAACTTGGGTCCTACAGACTGAAAAATCCTTCCGTAACGGTGACGGTCCTGGTTATGGTAGAAACCCTAAGGACGAAGTAGGAGAACAGGAAAAAGACAAAATGGAGGTCAACCAACCAAAAGTACGGGGACCCAGTACTTGGGTAGTCTCGCCTGTACCAGGGACAAAGTCCCCGAGACGCTTCGAAAGGTGTCCGAGTCAAGTTCCGCATATCCGACTACAGAGGACCCTTTCTGGGGTCCTCGACCACACCTTGGGTCCTTTGGACGTGGGTTCCTTAAGAGTACGAGATAAAAAAAGAAAAATATTACCTTTTTACAAGTTTATACTTTTACTTCCGACGATATTACTTGGAGGTCATTGGTAGTGAGTCGAAGACATCATTAATCGAGTATTGGTCAGAACAAAAGATATTGGAGGAAGTAAGGGGATTGAGACTAATAAAAGTTAGTTTACATATACATTTCATATTCCTAAAAAAATTCTTGTCTTTATGGTCAAAATGTAGACTTTAACTGTCATTTAGGTGGTCGTGAGTTTAAAGGTTTTTCAACAGAGTAATTACAATGACAAAATGTCAAACGAACTTAGTCCTCGGTTTGCTCTGGGTGTGTAAAGTCAATCAATGCACAGAATTTAGAGAACATCAGACACCCCAGAGGAAAGGAAAAATAAAGAGACGCCAAACAAACAACTCTTTCGACTTAACAAACAGGACATCTCAAAGTGTGTACGACCTAAAAGACCAATATAGGGAGATGACGCAAAATTGTACGAGGAGACAGGGAACAAAGAAACGATATTTGGTTAGTCGAAGTCTCCGAAGTCGACTAAGGTCGGCTTAAGAACAAACTTCCGTCGAGTAAAAACACGACCAGTCCAACAGGACTTTCCGACCAAGGCACACACCCATCCCCTGTCTCGACCTTTACTCGGGAGAATGTGGACTCCGGTGGATCCACCTTAAAGGGAGACTAAAAATCCACGGGTATAGTATTCACATGACGAGCTACTTAGAAGTCTCACTCGGGTGGGTACATTGATGGTGGGTTAGTCTCGTCTCTTGTGACAGCCATAAGACCTTCAAGGAGGACTGGGATGAGTCAGGAATGAGGGGTCTCCATTAGTGGTAGGAGTAAAGGTAGTGGTCTCTAAGTAAAACAAATATCTACTTGCAAGACATTTACCATGACATATAATGCAAGAGAAGAAAAAATTCATTAATATTTAATTAATGTAAATGTGCAAGTGCAAATATCGAAGGATATCGATCGAAATATCATTGTATATTTAGTACACCCGTAGTCACTGATTTTTATCTAAATATCTTGTATAAATACCTGATGAGGACACCGTCTTTTTGGCACTATGTTTATTTCATTCTAAATATGACTTCTCAATATGTACACCATCTTACTTTGTCAAGTAAAAAGTCAAGGAGACATCTTTCCTGTATTCATCATACATAAGAAAACACTGATCGAAGAAAGGAGTTGAGGCAAACACTTTTAGTAGGTACAATAACGGACATCGTCTCGACATAAGTGAAAAACAACGACTTACCATAAGGCACAAAATAAAACGGAGTGATACGCCGTAAACCCTAGAATCAAGGGTGTGGTCCCTAGTTTGCACACGGGGGACGTCACCTTCGTGTCAGAATTGGCGACCTGTCGGTTCCTTCAGGGAGGTTCGACATAACGTACTGGTGTGGTGTCAAAAATGGGTGAGAAATCACCTACCTGTGTTCTCTACAAAGGTCCAGCCCCAATACAGATTATCGTGACGGTACTTGTAAACACACACTCAGAAGAAAAAAAATTAAGAATAAAACACTCAGAGACATACGTAAAAGACAACCCGTAAAAGGCTCCTCATCTCGTCGACTCAGTAGCCTAAGGGTCACAAGCTACCCTTCCTAAGACTGAACGTGGATCTGAGCGAGATCTAACAAAGTCCTGGTGGACGGAGAGACAGAAAGTCTTATGAGGGACCTTCCCTTCGACTCAACGTGGGTCAGTCGAAAAACGTCTACAACGGTTTACCCTATGTTTCACCGACAACGGTAAAGATGACGGTGGTCGTCATGTCCCCTCCAGATCAACGGTCCGAAGCCATGGAGCGACAACCAACAGATAAGGACATCAATGGTACAACCAGGGACCGGCAAGTGAGGAGACTGTGAGTCGGGACAAACATTAATTGGACAGACTATCCTATGTTCATCAAATATACGTGCTAGGTCAATTTTGGATACAGACTAATACAGTGTGGAGACGACTCTTGGGAGGTCACTGAAGAAAGTGGAGTCCCCTCTCAGTCTTAGTCACCGTGACAACTGCAGGTCCGGTCTATCGAAAACGACCCCAACCGCTTCCCGACAGGAACGTAACGTCGTACAAATCGTCATAGGTACCGGAGATGGGTGGTCTACGGTCACCTTGTGTGGGGAGGTGGGATTGTCCCAGTGCACAGGGGACGGCTTGTTCGAACAAGGGCTGACTCTTGGTGACGAAATGACCCTAATTTCCAGGATGCGAAAGACAGGGGCAGGACAATGAGGAGGGAGAATCAGTGGGGTCGGTGTTACCGGAGACGAGAAGAGTTCGGAGGGTCATGAACGGACACGCGTCTGGTACGTGAACGACAAGTGAGAAAGACTTTACAAGAGGGTCTGTGGGTGCACCGTAGGTTGTGAGGACATACCTACAAACATTAAATAGAATACACTGCGGTAGGAAAGGGTATCCTATTGTAAGGTACTTCCGTTCCTAAAAACAAAACAAGTGACGAGACATAAACGGTCCTGTCAGGAACCGTATATCATCTACAAATTATTGTATAGATAACCGACTTATTAATAAAACACAGCAGAATATTTATCGTAACTCGTTCATCCGGTTTTCATATCTAAAAATTTTTTATTGAATAGGGATTATTGTGCATTCTAAACTTATCCCAAAACGAAAAACCAAAAAAAAACCGGTCTGAATTTAAAATCAAATAAATGGTACGTACACTGGGATCCTTTTGGAACAGTAAAGAGGTTCGGAACCAAAGGAGTAGATATTTTATTCCAATTGTCGGTAGAGGGAAAATCTCAACAGTTCTCTGACTTTCTCGTGTCGGTGACTAAGCAGAGTTCCCTAAGTCTTTACCTTCGGTAAAGTCATAAGTCAGACACAGGGATTTGGTAATATCAAGGACCACTCTAAGTCGACAAAGAGTAATGAACTCTTGAACTTTGGTGTCCTTCAATTCCCCCATATTACTAAATTATAAAGCGAATTGTAAAGACCCCCCCTTTTTGTTAACCTTTTAGAACAGAAAAAGCTTCCGGGGACAAAGGAAAACTCGTAAAACAAGGATTTCCCTTCTTAAGAAGGGCACAAACACAACAACTTAACTTAGTGTATACGGTCAGACCGAAACCCCCCCGGTCACGAGAATCTCATAAAGAAGGAAGGTTCGTCGTCATCGAAGACACTGGAACTCTAAGTTCATCCACAGACCCATACACTGCACTCGGAACCGACAAGTCACTCAGATCCGAAAAAGTCCTGGTGGACGGAGAGACAGAAAGTCTTAGGAGGGACCTTTTCCTCTCCCTCTGGGGGTCAGGGTAGCTGGGGTTGACGCACCTCCATCTACACTTGAAGTTAGGACTGGGACGGCTGGACCAGGACAGGTCGCACGGGCCGCCCCTCGAGAAGTTGGGAGCCTTCGTGTTCAAACGGCTCCTCCTGGACTTCGGGGTCGGGTACTAGTTTTTCCGGTTCTTCCAGAAACAGGGACTACTCGTCTTCCATTGAACCATGTAGACGTCATCACTTCCACGTCGTACCCGAGTCCCCAGTTCCCCGAAAGGGGTTAGAGGTAAGTCAAAGGGGCCCTCCTGGGCGGGAGGAACCCCTGTGTAGCTCTTTCCGCACGTACGTCTCGAAACCCGGTGTAGGACGTGGTCAACTCCCTCTCCGTAGACCCACCGCAAGCCGGGGTCGAACTGAGGGACGTCGCAGAGAAAGGTAAGACCAACGGCCGATACGGGCACGAGGGTGAAGGGACCGAAGTCGGGTCGGGAACCCGTTCTCGAGTCAGCCGGTGTCTTTGGCCCTAACTTGTTCGGGAGTGAAACTTCCTGTTTTCTATCGACATGTTACGGTACGGTCCCTACTAGGTCGTCGGAAGTTCGACTACCAAAATATCCTCGACCCTACCCTCAACAACAAGTCAGTGATTCAGCACAGGCTGAGAAACGCTGGGGTACCTGACGTCGTGTGGTCCGAAGGGACAGGAAGTGGTTGAGGGCCACGAACGAGTTTGAGCCCAGGTAACTCAGCTACTACGCTAGGTTGGTAGAGTAGGAGACAACAGGGGAAGAGGAGAACGGGAGCTGGAAAGGGTAGTAGTCCCAGAAAAGGTAACTCAGTCGAGAAACGTTACCCTGACCCTCCTCTCCTCCTAAAACATCAAAAAGGGAAGGGGTGACACTTTTTGAGTCTTTTCCCTGAAAAGTGGATTCGAAATCTCAGTCCGTCTGGAGTCCAAGGAGTGGACATTTTACCCTTATTGGTATGGACGGAGAACTCTCCAAAGACTCCGAAAATGTTATTATTGTTACTTTTACCTTTTGGAAATACCCCAGGAATGATATTCGGTCCGTAACCATATTCGTGGAACATGTATGATTGAGAAGATTAAGAGTCGGTTGAGACACTCCATCAATTGACATTAATGGGGGGTAACATTTCTGCTCCACCCCTCTGTAGCACTCCAATTCCTTGAACGAGCCAAGGTGACGATCTCTCACCGTCTTGGTTCTACACTTGAGGCCCTTGACCTCGGTCCCACGTCTGGGAGTCGGTGTCGGACTCACTCCGTCCTCATGTCTGTCGCGACACATAGCCTCGTCTCTCTCTGGGGACCACTCTCCTTCCGGGCAGGAAGGTGGCCACCAGGGTGAACCTGAGACACCCCAGACACCCATTGCGAGGGACCCACATTCGTGACCCGGGGACCCTCAGGGGTCCAGGGTCGACGTGGTACACCCAATTTTCTCCTTAGTCACACCCACCCCACCTCACGACCGGCCTGCCCTCCCTACCCAAGAGAGAACCCTTTCTCCTCTCTGGGTGGTTTCTGGGAAGGGGTGTCCTGCTCTTCATGACCTGCTCCGCGTTCTTCTTGTTACACCGCCGATTCGCCAGGGCCCTGCGGGCCGCGGACTTCCTCTTAGTCTAGTGGTAGGCCCGCCGGAAGGACCTCTTCCTCTTGTGCCGGGACGCCTGCCTCCACCGGCTCGACGCGTTCCTCCACCCGTTCACGTTCTGGTAGCACAGGTTCATACTCTGGTTCATGCCCGGGAACATTGTGCGCGGGGGCGGCCCCGCGACGGAGTGAAGTCTGGAGACGGACCCCGGGGACTTTGGGTGGGGGCGCACCTCTGAATACTGAGCAGCACCCACGTACCGCCGCGTGGACGGGGCCTCGGAAGTGCAAGTTCGAAGTAATAGTGTGTGCTGGTCACGCCGCTGAAGGGACCCCCGGCCGGAGGAGGGACCGCCCTGAACTCTCGTAGACACTCCGCCACTTAGTCGGAAGCAGAGACAGGAACCGACAGCGTCGACCGGGTCTTCCCCTGGAGCCTCGTGCCCGAGAGGAGAGGGTCCCCCGGTCCGAGGGCACTGAGAGGGAGAGGTAGGACCCGGCCTGGTCCGGACATAGACGTCTCACTCACCACTACCGACAGCGGGAGTGTAGAAGAGTCCATCGACCCGCGCAAAGGTCCTTCCCGCCCAGACAGTAGGAGGGGTCTTTCAGAATCTCTCTCTTCGGAGACAAGGGTAGAAGGAGTCTCCATCTTTCTGTACGGTCGAGGAGACATCGCGGGCACACCCGTGGTCCGGTACCCCCGCACCAGAGATGCGTCGGCCCCTACTGGAAACGTAGACCCGGATGTCGTCTTCCAGTGGGTCGGCAAGGACCAAGGGAGTGGGGAAAAGAGACACCGAGCTCCGGACCCTCCTCCTCCGGGACCACTTCCCGAGCGACACACAAGGTAGGTGACGACCCTCTCTGAGGGTCCCACCACCAGAGACGTGGGACCAGTGGCACGAGTAGATGAGAAGAGGCCCCGTGAGCACCTCCGACGGACTCAGAGGAAACAGGGTGGTCTGACCCGGAGACCCGGACGACAAAAAGAAGTGGGTCACTGGTTCGAGTCTAGAACCTAAAATTGCCTTTTCAGGGGAGTAGACCCTTCGAATTGAAGGACCTCGCCCCTGCGTGGAAGACGTACCACAAGTCTATTGACCGGAGGTGCCGGGGGAGGGTGGGAGGGGGTTGTGGCGCCCACCTCTCGGCCCGTACAAAGAGATCTTCGAGGGCAAGAAAGAACGAGACGAAAGAGTACGCCCGGTACGGACTCGGGCGAGAGGGGCTTTTCGTCTTCTCCCGAAGGGCCAAGAGTGAAGTCCTAGGTGGGTACACACTCGTCGGATCTCCCGCAGGGACCCGTCCCGGGGCTAGTGGCCCAGGGTGGGTCGAGTATACCTTCTTGTCCGAGGACCCTGAACCTGTATCCGATCTTTGGGGAGGTAGACCCAGGATCCTCTGCCGGTCGACACGTCCGGACCGGTTCTGCACCCACCTCCCCGGGTGGAGCGTCGACGAGGAAGGAGAGTACAGGCCGGCCTGAGTAGGAAGCCAAGACGGGCCTTCTGAGCAATGCCTGTAGGCGCCTTGGGAGACGAGCGACACCAGTCGGCCCGTGGACCTCTACCCACATAAATAAACGAGTCCCGCCCGTCGGACACCATTCCTCCCCAGTCTCCACTGTCCGTGTGAAAACAGTACAAGTGGTGACCAAAATAAATTTCACCACCGAGGCTCAGGACCCGGAACTGGGGATTTCTGAAAAATATTGTCTACAATTCTCGTCCCCTTCGGTAGGTGACCGGCACCTGGTGTGCGGTCCACTTGTGTGTCGGGAGGTCCCTGGACGTGGGGGCGGAGAGGCCCCCTGAACTGTTCCCAGGGGTTCCGACTCCCTGCAGCCACGGGGAGGGGGGGGCTGAAACTGAAGCACCAAGATACTTTTAGTACAATTGTGAAAAGTGAGAATGTTGGTGTCGTCCCGTCAACGTAGGTCGTACAGGCACAGGACGGGACCCGTCGAGCGGGCGGGCCCGTGAGAGTGAGACCAGACCGGTGGGTGAGTCTCCCGTGAAGAGTAAAACAATAACCCTCTTCTCGGTGGTCGAATTTTCGAGAAGTAAAAGAAACCGGTCTTTCACATACCAAACACAAAAGAACCCGAAAAAGGGGGGAGATTCCCTACCTGTAAATCAAAGACCCACCGCAGGTGAGAGGCTGGGGTCGTCCACCCCACTACCGGACGACAGAGAAGAGAGACAGGGTGGAAGACGGACACACCCACGGGAGGGGAACGTGGAGGGGGTTTGGGGGACCGGGGTGGGGGTGGGGTCCGTCACCCACAGACCAAGGAAGGGTTTCACGAGTGAACCTTTCTCGTACCGACGACCGGAGAAGATCTTCTCGGGGAAACTCAGTCCTCAGGTCACCCCTGTCCTTCCTCTCCAGGTACCTCTAACTGTACGACCCCTTTTCCCACGAGTCCATTCGCACAGGAGAATCAGGAACCCCCTCTCCACCACGGAGGAGTCAAAGGAAGTACTTCAACCCTCAGAGGAACTGAGGGACGGCCCGGGAGAGGTAGAATCCCGACTGCCGGTTCTTGACTCCGAGGACAGGAGTGCAGAAACTGTAGGAGACCTTTCGTGGTCTCTGTCTCTACGGTCACGCTCACCGAAAGGGACCCGAACGTCGCTGAAGGACTCGCGGGGGAAAGCGGAGTCAACGTTGGAGGTTTGTCTGTTTAGTACTTACTCGACCTTACAACGTTCTTATACGTATATTATTTACACATAGATCTGTATCTTATATATATATAAATCTTTCTCGAAAGTATCACCGGTCGTCAGAACACCTCCTGGGCCCATTGAGAATGGGAACCGGGTTCCGCTTTCCAAACGGACAGACCCCGGACTCCAACCCCTTCCGTGCATCGTCACTGGGAACTGAGACCCATTCGCAGCAGGACCAGTCCCCCCTGGACGACACCGGGACCGTCCTTCGCAGACGTCAGGAGGTCCGTCTCCACCCCATCGTCCGCTCCCCCGGTCGACTGTTCCCGACGAGACACGACCCGTCGACAGGTAGGCCCTGGGACCCTCGTTTCCCGAGTTTCGGGGGACCAAAAGTACCGTTTCGGGGTGGTGGGGTCTCGAGGAAATTGTAGACAATTAATTCACGTTATTTAAAAAGATCTTTTACCGTTTCTTCTGAAGGTCCACCTATAACGACAGAATGTCACAGCCCCTGCGGTCTCGTGGTGAACCAAAATAAAAAGATTCACGTACACTACACTGTCACACACCCCGAGACGCGGGAGGGGGCCCTCGACCGTAAGGTCGTCCGGGGAGAGAGGAAGTGGGCACAGCCCCTTCCTTCGTGCCGCGTTGGGGAAGAGGGGTCGGCCGCCCCCCCGTCTACGCCTCGCATCGGGTGACCGGAATACACGCACACACGCACGCTCACACGGTGACGACCACCCGGGCTCACTGCACCGCCCTCCCTTCGGCCCTTACATAGGAAAAGTTTGTTTTAATTTATAAAACTCTGCTCTGAGCGCCCCGACAGAAAAGACAGGAGGAAGGGTGCAGTTCCGGCTCGGCGGGATCGGTCAGACACGGACAAAGGAGTACACAGTCCACCTTCATTAAGGACGGGCGAATCGGTGTGTCAAGTGACTCTTCCCTGCTCATGACCCGGGGTCGTAGCAGGAGTCGTCTACCTTGTGTACCTTCGCGTCGTGTCGACCAACCTTGCGGTCCCTTGCCAAGTACTCTTCTCAGGGGTCTGCCTTAGGAGTTGCCGGTACACGTTTGCCACGAGCATCGCCCTAAGAGCTCCAAAAGGAGTAAAGGGAAACGGTTTAAAAGACAGATGTGGTACTCTGGCAGCGTCAATTTTCTGTTCCAATTTGTGCCACGTCGACAGACGACCCGTGGTCTTGACAGTCCGGCTCGGTGAGTCGTAACCGCAGGGGTCCAGGGGACGAGTCCTGTCAGGGTCCGAGGACCCGACCCCCGTCTTATCCCACAGGGTGGGAACCGACACGAGTGACGGTTGAGGTGGGGGGAAGGGCGTAGAGGCGGGTGAGAGCTACGACGCAGACGAGACAGGCACACACGCACGGACCTCGACCACGACGGACGCACGCCGGCTCCGGCGAGAGGGGACGAAGGGTACGGCGCACGGCAAGCACGAGGACACCAAACTACCTGGTCATCAGTAAAGTAAAGATTCTCCTTTTTCGGACGCAAACCTCAAACTTCTACCCGGCCGTTCCACTTGAAAAAAATTTACCGGTAAAATGTTCTTTGTGATTTCGAGTCTTTTCGTTTCACTATACGGGGGTTTGGTTTCGTCGTCCCGATTTCAAGTTCGGGTCTCACCCAGAGTTGAAAAGTCTAAGTCGAAGGATCTGACAGGAACCGGAACCCGAGTCCCGTCACAGTGAATGAGGGCAGAAAGGTGGCCGAGGAGTCCAGAAGGGCAAGGACTGCTGAATGTCTCGGAAAGTCGAGTCGGAAGCGGAGGAGGGACGAGGGTCCTGACACTCGGACCCGACCCACGAAACTCCGTGATAGAATAAATTTGAAGTGTCGCCCTTACAAGGGGGTGGTGTTGGGGCGTGTCTACACCTTTGGTTTCAAATCTCTCTGCAGTAAGTCGTTTATAAATAATTTACAGAAAAAACACAGTCGGGACGGAGGTCGGAAGTGTTAGACGAACCTTTCTGTTTGTAATGTGTCTTTTTTCTCTTACTGCCTAACGTCATTCACCACACCGACTCCTCTGACCCCTCAGACCCTCTCTGGTAAATATAACCTCCAAGTCCCTTCTACAGAAACACCCACCGCAAATTCGACTCTGGTCTCTTATTTCCCTACACTGGACGGGGGTTCCGACGGTGTGTTCAACCAGTGTCTCGGTTCAGGTGCCCGTCGAAGACTGGGGTAGGTGTGTGGAGTCAAGGGGTCTATCTACACTGGGTTGGTCAACCGGCTTCCCCACCTGTGTCCTTTCGTCACTGTTCTCCCGGGTCCCACGCACTTTCGGACTGTGGGGTCGGAGGACAGCGACTCCAACCCTTATTCTACGGTTCTCCGGGTCCCTCCGTCTACATTGAGTTTGTCTAGAAAACCGGGTCCCCAGTATAGAAGTCCGTTTCCGGAACACGTCCGGACGGGGTGGGGACTCGGTGGAACACCGTAGGTCCCCGACGGGTGTACCAATCGACTGGGTCCACCACGATCACCATTTCTTAGGTGGACGGTTACGTCCTCTGTCTGGATTCTGTGTGCCCAGTCTAGAGACCCACCTCTTCTAAGGGACCTCCTCTCGTACCGTTGGGTGAGGTCATAAGAACGGACCTCTTAGGGTACCTGTCTCCTGGGACCACCCGATACCGGGTATCCCAACGTTTCTCAGTCTGTGTTGAATCGTTGAATCATGTGTACGTCGGGACCCGTGTCGACTAACCAGTTCCTTACTTGTACCCTGGGTCGACCCGGATACTCCGGGAAGGGACTCTAAACACGGGAACTCCAGAGACCTCTAGACAACACTAGTGCCAAAAGACGAGACCCACGTTTACGAGAGTGGGTCTCACCTCTAAAAACGCCAGAGTCCTTCGTGCCCCCGACACCAGACCGCTCGTACACCGTCCATTCTTGTGTCCGAACCTCAATCAGGGTCCAAGTTCAGACGGAGGTAGTGGTTAAACCCCACACTGGAACCCGTTCAGTGAAAGGGACAGACCCGAAGACCCAAAAATAGATATCTTACCCGGGGTCGGAGTGTCCGTCGAGCGTGTCGCGCCCACGAGGGGTGCACCGTCGACGGTGACACCGTTACGATGTCTCCCACGACTGGATGTCCCTGCACTCGGAAGCCCCGGACCGTCGGCAGTCGGTACTCGTCGCCCGTCCCACCCCCACTCCCCCACAGGTGGCCCACTACACCCTAGGTCGGTCCCAAGGGTCCGGGGTGGGGTACTCGATCAAGGGAGAGACATGTCGTTCCTACACGGCGTATCTATTACAAGCTCACGGATTGTGTCCTGAGGGTGGACGGAGGGACCTCTTGTTTAGGGGGTTTCGACCTGTGTACGGGGGAAGGAACTAATATGGGTCGCTGGTCTGTCGAGGTGTGTGGAGGGTCGTCGACGCGGTGTCGCCGGGTCAACCGTCGAGGACTACAGTCGTGGATTAGGTCCTTTCGACGGTCGGTCTCCACCCCGACTCGTCGTCTCCTTTACTTTCTGTCCAAACTTCCACCCACGGGTGTCGGGGAGTCGGTCGGGAGAGACGCGGGAGCAGTCACAGAGCGAAGTCGTATCGCAGGGTCGGTTCGACCGGCTACGGACCTGGGTCTCCCCGTCCCTGACGACGCACCGCGTGGTCCGAGTCGGAGGAAGTCGAGGGTCCGACGTCCCCGGAGGTCCGACCCCTCCCCGTCGGTGAGGGTAGATATGAGGTCCGACTCAGGGTCAGGGTCACCCCACCCCCGAACCCCCGACACCCCTTGTCTTACCCGGCCTTCAGTCGTCCCGGCACAACGAACCCCGACTTCTCGTACCGACAAAAGGACCCCAGACTGGGTCCAGACGACTTCCGATCTCGTACGGGGGCTCAGGTCCAGAGACTTCTTGACGATCTGGTTCGAGTCTAGTGGGATCCTCGGGTGGGATCTCGGAAGGTTCCGGAGACCCTACACCGATCTCGTTCACCACTACGGGTTTCGACCCTAGTCTCAAAACTCGACCATCGGTCACGGTTTGGGTGGTCTGAACGATCCGAGGAGGAACGAGCCCCGGAGTCAAAAGGGTAGACGGGTCTTGTGGTCTGAACACCTAGAGTCATGACTAAAGGTCTGACCCCTTGTGGTGTCCGGAAACTGACCCCACAAACCCGTTCGGTTCGGAATGAAAAGGAGAGAAGAGACGGAGTGTTTAAGGATAGGTAAGGAGGTCCGGGGTCAGTCGACAGTGGAGGTGGTCGTTCCGAAGTGGTCGTGAAGACTCTTGGTCAACGACGAGGACGTACCGGGGTGTGGTGCGGAAGAAACCGTCCAGGGGAGTCGATCCGGGTCAGGGAGGGAAGTGGACTCCACTTCTATGATACTCAATTTTGAACACTTTACGAATTTTGTCACGGACCGTGCCTCGTTCGTCGGTCCTTTTCACTTCACTTTCAGCGAGTCAGTACAGGTTGAGAAACGCTGGGGTACCTGATATGTCAGGTACCTTAAGAGGTCCGGTCTTATGACCTCACCCATCGGAAAGGGAAGAGGTCCGCTAGAAGTGTTCGGTCCCTTACTTGGGTCCACAGGGTGTGACGTCCGTCTAAGAAATGGTCGACTCGGTGGTCCCCTCGTTCGGCGGCATCCACGGTCGATAATGAGAGTAGTCGTAGACATAAAATGTCCACTCCTTCGGTTCCAAGTCTCTCGTCTTTGATGAACAAGATTAAGGTGAAGAACAGTCACCATCTCGGTTCTAAACCTGGGTCTGTCGGGTTGAGGTCCCGGGAGAGAGAGTCGGAGGGACGGAGGTCATTGGGTTAGGGAGGGACTCCCATGGGTAGGACAGGGGTACGTGGACCCTTTACGGGGACTCTAAGAGAGAGAGGACCCAGTAGCAGGGAGAGGTGTTCTAGTAAGACAGTCGGGTTTTGTGTGATATTCTAGAAGGTAGGATTTTTAATTTATTGACTCAGGAGTACCGAGGGGTCGATGGTAGGAAGTAGACGAGGGACATATCACTTGAAAGTGTCCGGGGGAGCCTGAAGGTGACAGGTGACTTCGGTGGAAGCGTTCCAGTGGGACCTCTGAGGGAACCACATCGGTGTAGTTGGATCCAGTCAGAGTTCGAGTAGAAAGAACTGAAGACTCGTCGCAAGCCGGGTCAACGGGTGAGGCCGGAGGAACTTTGGAAGAGGGGTGGTCGAGGTCCAAGCGGAAGGAAAGACCGACAAGGAGGACAGGGGGCCTTGAGATTTATAGTCTTCGGGGTCCCAGTCGTCCACCGGTCCAGGTGTGGACCTCGAGGTAGGTATGAGGTCGTTGAAGGAGGCCACAGAAGCCGAAGTGGGAGACGGCCCTCGACGTCTGAGTCACGGAGGAGGACGAGGGAGCGGTCGAGACGGAACTAGACGGGTCTCCGAGGACCAGAGGGATGTGGACAGGGAGAAGTCAGAAGGGAAGTTTTCTTTCCTGGGGTGGCAGGGGGCCCACGAGTATTGTCTCGGGACCCCAGTAGGATCTAATGGACGAAATAGAATGTCGGGGAAGGTTAGACAGGTACCAAGAACAGTCAAGATCTTAGGTCGGTGCAGAGGGACGGGGGTTTGTGTGGGGTACCACTTACTTGGTAGTATACAGGACGGACCCAAGGTCGTCGGAGGAGGCCGAACGGACAAAAGTGGAACGTCGGACAGGAGGAGTGTCGACGGATGTTGGTGCAGTATAGGGCACCAAGGGTCGTGCGAGTCTTTGTTTGAGTTTGAACAACTGTGCCGGATTTTCCGGGAAACTCTGGACCGGTGGATGGGGTACGTGAAGGGGAGGGAGAGGTGGGGAAAACTGGGAAAACGAGGAGGACCCAGTGCCGGTTTGGGAAGGGTAGAGTCTCGAAAACGTGAAAGGTAAGGTAGACGCACCTCACGACAGGGGATCTAGAAGAATCGGGTTGGGGTAAGAGTCACGGACCGGTCGGACCACGAACCATATGTCAACAAGGTTACGATTCAGCACAGGCTGAGAAGCACTGGGGTACTTGACGTCGTGTCGTCCGAAGAGACAGGAAGTGACAGAGGACCGCAAACGAGTCTGAGTACGGGTAAGTCAACCACCACGGTAGGTATGTAGTATTAATGGCCGAGTGATTCAAGCAGGCGACTTGGATTTCCCTTTCCTACTGTAGTGGTCCCCGTCACATCGTCCTCACGGAAACGGTGGTGTTCCACCGCGATGTCTGTGCAGGGACCCGACACTGGAGACCAGGTCGGAGGTCTAAGCAGGAGAGTCGTTTGGATCGTGCCGGAGCCGGAGGGCACGGTCCGCCACGACTCTCCGTGGTCGACGGGACCGGGGAGGGTCGGACGGAGTCGACGATGACCGTCTGTGGCAGATCCCCATAGGTTTCTCGGAACCTTCCTTCCCTTTCGACAGACGGAGGCTCCCGGACCTAAGATCCGAGAGAGACCCTTCCCTCACCTATACATTCGGACTCTGTCACCCCACCCCTCTTACCCCCGAGTCGTTTACCCTCGTTCCATAGACCCTACTCCTCAAGACCCCTCAGACGGGTAGTCCGGCCCCAAACGTAGGGTGGACGGAGACAGAAGACATACTGTTCGGGGTTTCTCCTGTAGTCGGGAACGGGTCGGAAGGTCCCGTCGACACTCCTCAGTCAAGTCAAGTCAGTGAGTCAACACAGGTCGAGACACTGGGGTACCTGACGTCGTACGGTCCGAAGGGACAGGTAGTGGTAACCTCTGCCCTTACCGTTTGGTGAAGTCATAAGAAGGGACGTCTTGGGGTACTTGCCACACTCCTTAATTCCGACGGTAAAAGTTTACCTGAAAAGTTCATCTTAGAACAAAAGTCGGTGTCAGAAGAGGTCTTCCGGTCGTATACTTTGACTATTTTCTCCACAAAGTAGTCGTATACAAAGGTTCGAGTCCCACGACTGTCCAAGAGTCACATTTCAGTGAACTCTCCCATTCACACACTGTTGACACTGCCTGTGCGTGGGACGAGTCCCACTCCCACTTCCGGCACCACGGAGACCCTGGACGGGGTCGTGGGTCAGATAAAGACGTCGAACGGACTCAACGTCCGTAAGTCTTTCGGAGCTCCGGGTGTCCGTTGTTCGACAAAAATTTTTACTTAGGTTTAGTTAGGAGTCACTGTTGGGGTTCCGGGTCAGTTCCTAAAGTCCACAGATATCTCGGACTAGTCTCTTCCGTTACCGTGGGGTGAGGTCATGAGAACGGACCTCTTATGGTACCTACCTCCTCGGACCATCCGACGTCAGGTACCCCAGTGATTCTCAGCCTGTGTTGACTCGCTGAAGTGAAAGTGAAAAGTGAAAGTACGTAACCTCTTCCTTTACCGTTGGGTGAGGTTACAAGAACGGACCTCTTAGGGTCCCTACCCCCTCTGACCACCCGACGGTAGATACCCCAGTGTGTCTCAACCTGTGCTGACTTCGCTGAATCGTCGTCGTCGTATCTCGGACTACTGGGAGGTCGGGACCGTCACCCTGAGACCGTTCGGGGAATGGAAGAGACCCGAGGTCCTCCGTGTCCCTCGACACTAGGTGGAGGTCCCCGGGTAGACAAATGAGACCGTCCAGACCTAAACCACCAGTCTATATAAACCGGTTACCGGACCGAGGGACACCGGGAGTCTTCGGACCACCTACGCCAGTCTGTCGTCTTGTACACACCTCTCTTGAAAGTTCCTTCCCGACCCCTGAGTCGTCCCGACACGCTCTGTCCCATCCGTCCCACTCCACCCCACCCCAGTCTCCCCCGTCCTCGACTGATTCGGGACTCTCAAATTTTTATTTGGGACTCACGACAGTCGGTGTCGGCCGGTGCCGAGGGTCCGGGACCACTGTAGTGGTCCCGTGTCCTACAGGGACCGTCCCGACCTCTCCCCCTGTGCCGTCCCACCTCCCCAAGAGTAGACGGGAAAGACGTCGACCCGCGACAAACGTAAACCTCTCTCGGTCGGATCCAACAGTGGCAGGTCTCCCCGACGGCCCCCGGGGATGAGGGGGTTGTGAGTCCTCATAAAGTAAAACGTAAACTCTTTTGACTCCGGGTCCCTTGAACACTGAACGGACTCCGAGGGAAGAAACTCCCTAAACCGTCGAGGTCTTGACCTTCGATCGTCACGACCGGGAGTTCATCACTGAGAACTTCAGATCACCCGTACCCTACCCCTTGGTAAACCCCTCTTCCGAGTGAACCTGCTCCCGTCTCCCTCCGTGGTTCATTCGTTTGTGGGTCCTGGTCCTGGCGCGAGTTATGACAAGTCTTGTTTGTGTCAGACTAGACCTCCTCCCTGACCGTCCCGAGCCACGACGGGGGTAAAAGGTCTACTCCTTTGACTTTGTGTCCTCGTGTCTTAGTGGATGAGGTCCGGAGTGTCGTGTAGTGCGGACCACGCCTGCCCCAGGGCAGAGAGGACCGTCAGGGGTCAAACTCGTAGACCTCGGCCCACCCCTGTCATACCTACCGACGGTAGCCCTATGTCCCCTCTCCGCCCTCCCTTCGGGACCGTGGAGACGACAGTCCCACAGGACAAGCCGGAGGGAGGGTAGGGAGGAGGTACCCGAGGTTCGCGGGTGAGTCCTGGTGCAGACAGGAGAACCGGACCGGTTCTCGGAGGGACTTGTAGGTCGGAGTAGAGAGTGGTACAAGGAATGTGAGTCTGGACGACTTGACGAATATCTAAGGAAGTCTCTAACGATAAAGTCCGGTGACTCGTCAACTTGTTCTACAAGGGCCACGACCTTACGGGGGAGCACATAACATAGAAGTGTCCCTTGAGGATAAGTAGGAAGTGTTAAGGTGACACTCGGTAGTAACGAGGTAGTCTAGTGTCAATAGTAACACTACCATTAACGACAAACGACGGACAGAGAGAAGGACCTGACCGTTCAGAATTCCGGCTCGTGATGAGATTTGGGTGGAACCTACTTGCTTAATCTGACTCGAAATATTACACCCCCGTTCCGGGTAGAACGTCCTCTTACCACCCTAGCAACATAGGGAATCGACCGAAAAGACTACCCCAACCCTTACAACGTACTTCCGGTGTTAAGTAAGAGACCGGTTCAGGGGGTCAGATGGGAGGGGGGTCCGGGAATTAACGAGACGGGATTGGAGAGACTACCTAGTAGCTTTTTCGTTCTCTCAAGGTGTTTTTGTAGATAAAGACGAAATAACTGATACGGTTTCGGAAACTGACACACCTAATGTTATTTGACACCTTTTAAGACTTTCTCTACCCGTATGGTCTGGTGGACTGGACGGAGAGCTCTTTGGATATACGGCTAGTCCTTCTTGGCTTGTCAATCTTGACCTGTACCTTGTTGTCTGATCAGAGTTTATCCTTTTCCTCATGTAGTTCCGACATATAACAGTGGGACGAATAAATTGAATGTACGTCTTATGTAGTACTCTTTGTGAGCCGATCTCCTTCGTGTTCGACCTTAGTTCTAACGACCCTCTTTATAGTCATTGGAGTCTATACGTCTATTGTGGTGGGAGTACCGTCTTTCACTTCTTCTTGATTTCTCGGGAACTACTTTCACTTTCTCCTCTCACTTTTTCAACCGAATTTCGAGTTGTAAGTCTTTTGATTCTAGTACCGTAGACCAGGGTAGTGAAGTACCCTTATCTACACCTTTGTCACCTTTGTCACAGTCTGAAGTAAAACCCCCCGAGGTTTTAGTGACGTCTACCACTAACGTCGGTACTTTAATTTTCTGCGAATGAGAAACCTTCCTTTCAATACTGGTTGGATCTGTCGTATAACTTTTCGTCTCTGTAATGAAACGGTTGTTTTCGGACAGATCAGTTCCGATACCAAAAAGGTCATCAGTACATACCTACACTCTCAACCTGATATTTCTTTCGACTCACGGCTTCTTGACTACGAAAATTTGACACCACAACCTCTTCTGAGAACTCTCAGGGAACCTGTCGTTCCTCTAGGTTGGTCAGGTAGGATTTCCTCTAGTCAGGACCCACAAGTAACCTTCCTACCTACAATTTCGACTTTGAGGTTATGAAATCGGTGGAGTACGTTTCTCGACTGAGTGACCTTTTCTGGGACTACGACCCTTCCTAACTCCCGTCCTCTTCCCCTTCTGTCTCCTACTCTACCAACCTACCGTAGTGACTGAGTTACCTGTACCCAAACCCACCTGAGGCCTCAAGTACCTCAGGGGTTCTCAGACTGTGGTGACTCGCTGACTTGACTTGACTTGGAGAGGAAAGGTAGGACGAGGTAGTTTGGTTTCTTCCCCATCAAGGTTGGACGGTGGGAGGACGACAGACGAAAGAGGGAAGGGGGTTTCGTTGGTGTCCTGTCTAGCAAGGGTTTAGAATCTTTCGAGTCTTAAGAGGATCCCTTGCACGAAGTCTACGTCTTAGGGTCCGCAGTAAGGGCCCTCCGGGTGTGTTTCCCTGGACCTCGCCTTGGGGCCTTAGGTGTAACGTTCTTCGGAAGGTCACCGGGGTCCTAGGATGAAAACCTCGAAAGAGCCTACGGTACTGGTGGTCCCTCCCTCTCGGTCACGGCAGGTCCTCCCTGTACCCCGACCCCTACTGGAGCCTACCATCAACGGTGCGCATCCGCGTCCCGAAGGAGGCAGATGCGTGGTTTCCACCCGGGTCTCCGGGCGTAAACGACGTGGTCGACGCGCACGTCCGGAGTCGCGGGCCGAACGTCGGCGGAGGGGAGCCACGACCCCTCTGTCTGCGCCAATATTTATTGTCGCTCCGGCCCACCTACTTCATTCACGCTCGTCCCTCCGTCCTTGGCGGCGGCCGCTCGCCCCCTCCGTCTCCGCGAGGTCTCCCGGCCCTCGAGGGAGCCCAGGGCCCACTGGAATCCCTGCCACCCCTCCCCGCCCGACGCCCCCTTGAAGGTCCGGAGCTCCGCCCCGGCTCAGCGGCGGCTCGAAGGTTCGGTCCGGGTTCGACCTCCTCACTGGTCCGGCCCAGTCCGAGACCTCTCCTCCGACGCTCCGCGGTTCCGGCCCGTGACCCCTCGGTCACTTCCCGACTCATGTCCCGAGGGGGTTCGGGGCCCCTCGCCGGAGCCGGGGAGGCGTGCGGGTCCGGGCCGGAGCCGCTGAAGCGGCTAAGACGAAATCCGGAACAAGAGGGGTCACAGTCCGGAAGGACCATGCGGTCGAGAGCCCCCGGCTCTTGCCCCAACGCCCTCCACTTCCCTACCTCCCCGCGCCTCCCCCGACGGGACGACAGCTCTCCTGCCTTGTCGGCCCGAGAAGGTCCCTTGACGAGAAGGGGGTCGCCGAGGGGAGGGGAAGGGGCGGACGTGACTGCGAGCGGGGCGGGNGGGGCGGGGCGGGACCGCGAACGGGGTGGGGCGTCCCCGCGAGCGGGTCAGGGCGCGGTGGCCAATGCATTGGGGCGGGGACGGGGCGCGGAAGGGATAACGAGAGACGACCACAGATCGTTTCCTAGCCGGACCCGGGACAGAGACGCAGTCAAAAGGAGAGCGTCGTGAAAGGGGAAGATGAATTGCGGTCTTCCCTTTGACTCCGTCGACAGGTCGTCTCGTGTCGCTCGCCCCGCCACGTGCCCCCCTACCCTCACTGGCGAGAGCGGGCCTAGAACCCCGGGGGCCCCCTCGGATCTAACGCCACTCTCGGGGTCGAGGCCACCCCGGGCGCCGAAGGAGGAGACTTGTTTTCAAGGGAGGGACCGGAACTGGGACCCCCGAGACCTCGAGGGGACGACTCCTTAGAAGGCGTGACACGCACCCGGTGGCCATAGAACTTAAGATTTCAGTCCGTCACTCCGGGTCACCACTGACTAGGGAGGCGGGTGGGAGACTCACTGGAACCCATTTAACGGAGACTCAGAGTCACAGGGGTGGATCCTTTACCCCGACGAGTGCCCGGGAGGAAGAGTACAGTATCCCTTCTTGGGACGTACAGTCGTGGACGACCCATGAATTGTTCCATTGATACTTGACAGGAGGTGAGTGGGGAGGGTCCTGGACTGTGTCACGTCCCGGAACCGGACCGCGACCCGACCATCCGCCACGGGGGCGGGCCGGTCAGTCGAAGGTCACCTGGAACCGAAAACGGGTCCCTCGTGCACCAGGGCCAGACGGGACACCGGACCGACCGTCGACGTCCACCCCGACTAGGACGTCCCCGGCGACCACTGTGTGTCGTCTGGGACGGGTTAACGGGAGGGTGTTCTGGGGACCTTCGTGGACTCCCAAGGGACGTCCCGGTGGGAACAAACGTGAGACTTCATCGGGTGGGTTGTACCAAACTCCTGGAAAATGTTCGTCCGAAACCCTACCCTCTATAGACAGGTCTGGAAACACCACGAATCTGTGTTACCCTCGGAGTCAGAGAGTAGACGTTGTACCCCTATTAGTGTAGAGGGAAGGGAGAACGAATCGGAGACGGTCCTACTCTACTTTACGGAGATCGGGACGAGGGGAAATAGCCCGGACCTCACACTCGCTTCCCGACATATACAAGTAAAATGGAAGTTTGTCGTCCAACTCCACTCTTGACCACGGGAAAATATCGACTGCCGTTCGCCACCTCATTGAGGAGGTCCGTCCACTAGTTTTCAGGACCAGACGGGTCCGCGTTTCCGTGAAAGTCACCCTTTTGGTCCTCAGGGGTCCGGTGTACGTAGAGTGTCCACTGTCACAGACTCACGTTTTAGACCGTCAGGTCGAGACCTCCGACGTACGCTGTCGTGGTCTGACAGAAAGGGAGGTAGGTATAAACGACCTACTCACTTTTGTAGAGAAGGGACTGGACGGGGGCTTGGAACGACTCGTGGAACCGAGTGTCAGATCAGACGACAGGTGGTTCTCTCAGGATTCCCTTCGTTAGTACCAGAGACCCAAGACGACGACTCACAGATCCTGGGGGAACGGGAGAGGGAGTAAGACGAGACGTCTCCCTTGGGGGTCCCAGGTGGGCAGTCCGAGGAGGGACAACCCCCTTCGACCCAAGGGAACCCCCGGGTGACGAGGAACTATAGTAGACACAGGGAAACAAGATGTAGAGTCAAAGGAGTGGACATTTTCCTTCCCACTATTTCGGACGAAAGGGCCGTGGGTCCTCCGGAAGTTATATAACTATATTTACAACAATATTACACTGATATCGTTTGACAAGGTAGTCACCAAGGGAGACACTCCCACTGATAGGACTTACGAAAGGTACGCGCGGACGTACACACACACACACACACACGTGTGCGCACATGGGTGAGTGAGTCGACACAGATTGAGTAACACTGGGGTAACTGGTATCGGGTAGTCTGAGGAGACAGGTACCCTAAAAAGTTCGTTCATATGACCTCACCCAACGGTAAGGGGTGGGGGCAGTCCCCTAGAAGGGGTGGGTCCCTAGCTTGGGAACAGAGGACGCAAAGGTCGTAATGGGTCAATATCGCTTGATAAGGTAGTTCCCGAAGGAGACACTCCCATCCATAGGATTTACGAAAGTTCATGATTTCGGGTTCCTTCCGCTACGGTAAAAGGTTCACCTCGAGACACAGAGTCCCTCCAACACTTGACGGAGTCCGGTGTCGTCACTCCCTGTCCTGGAACCAAAAGTCCCAAGATATAGGAACCTCTTGAATCGAGGTCACTGTCGCCGACGCCCACTGTACGTCGGCGATTCCGGGTCACATCCCTCCCTAACGACTCCAGGGGTGTCTCGCGGTCCGGGGGACGGACGGAGGGTCTATTCGACCAGGCGAGGAACGGGTTCCACCGTCCTGTCCAACATTCTTGGTCGGAAACGAGCCCGGTCCGACGAGGGGGTGTGACCCGACCGACGGTCTTCGGAGACGGTCGGTGACAAGGGACAGGCGGTCGGTTCGACACCTCATCAGGTCCTGTAACACAGGTCTCTCTCCCGGTTCACCCGGGGAGCGGGGACCGGCTACTGGAGGACGAGGTGGGGAGACCCGGAGTCCGGTCGGAAGGGACAGGGGCCCGGACCGTGCGGAACCGGGGAGGACGGAGAGACACTCGGGACGACTCCTCCCCACGGGCGACGAGGTTTGGTATGGGAGAGGGGTCGTCTACTGGGGTCAGGTCTCTCTGTCCGAGGGAGCACACGGAAAGGGTGCTCCGGTCGACCCAAGGACTCTTCGTACAAAGGGACGGGGACCGTCAAAACGAGACGGACAGGGACAGGGGTTTAGGTCGGTCCGGGTCCACTCTCCGGGGGAACCCGTCTCTTGGTTCTGCCCTCTCCGGTGCCGGAACGGAGGGGCGGGGAGCGCCGGGTCGCGATTCTTTCGACTCTACGTCTCTGTCCGCCCCCAAACCCGTTTCGGGGTGTCACCGACTCTCGACTCAAGTGCCTCTCACCCCGTCCGTCCCCCGACGGAACTCCTCACCCCCGTGTCTCTCCCCTCCTTGTGGCTCTGAGGCAGGGGGTGTCGAGGAACGACGGGGGAGACGGTTCAAGAGCGGTACACCAAAACTATGAGACTCCCATAAAAGAGTAAATAGTCCTAATGATAGATAGAACGGGTGACCTTGTACTCGGGTCACGTCCGTCCCTGATACTGAACAGAGTGTCGAAATAGCTCCTTATTAACTATTTGTCACTACTACCAAAGTACCATATATTATACAGTTTTGTACTTTAAAGTGGGGGGGTTTTAAAGATACAAGGGGAGAAATTAGGGGGGAAGACGGGGAAGGGGAGGAGGAGGATAGGGGTTCGTTGGTGAATAGACGAAAGAAAACGTTGGACTAATCAAATGTAAAAGATCTTAAAAGGTATTCGTCTAAGTTTGTCATAAAAAAAAAAAAAACGAGAAAGTGAGTCGTAATTATAAAACTCGAAGTAAGTACATAGTCATGAAAAAAAAAAAATTAACGACTCATCAAAAGGTATTACACCTAATGATCCCAAACAAGTCGGTAAGTGGAGGACTTCCTGTAAACCCAACGAATGTCAATTCCCGATTGTGTATTTCGACGATACTTGTAAACATATGTTCAGAAACATACCTGTAAATAAAGGAAAAGAAGAACCACTTATCTTACCTTACCCCCCCCCCTAGTACAACATCTATTTACGAATTGAAAATTTCTTAGAAGATTTAATAAAAGGTTCCACCGACACGGTAAAAGGTAAAGGTGCTCGTCACATATTATCAATGATTAAGGACCTTGGATACAGAGGACCGTAACCGTCCGTCTAAGAATTGGTGACCTGGTGGTCCCGTCAGCCTTTGACGGGACTATTGACTGAACATTGTAACATAATCAAAGTCCACACGTTGTATTACTAAACGATGAACATATATACCACTGTATCATATCAACTCAGAACTTTCAAGGAGTACCTAAGAGATACTTTTGAGAATGTTTCTGAAACAAAGTGTTTACAGAAGAAGGTCAGACGTCGAATAGAAAAATAAGAGAATTATCATAGATTCCCTTCAAAAAATAAAACTAGTTCAGGTTGAATAGTCAGAAAATACCTAGTAAGAAAACCTCAGGATTCTTTAGAGACATATTGAATTCTAGTATTTCTAAAAGAGAAGAGAAAGGAATTTTAAAAATAACGCGCCCCAGAAGCAAAACCACGACACCCGGCATCCGAAATCCCGGTCACCCGAGTCATGAACACCACGTACCCGAATCGACAGGACGTCGTATACCTAGAATCAAGGGGCTGGTCCCTACCTTGGACTCAGAGGACGTCCTTCCGCCTAAGAGTTGATGACCTGTCGGTTCTTTCAAAGAGAAGACAAAAGCAAATCTGCAGAATAGTAAAGTCAAAACGAAAAGGTGGGAGACCTATAGAGACAGCGAAGCACTTCCTCCAGTAGACGTGAATGACACGGGTGTCGACATGAGGGAGCGCAGAGACGAAAGCTCAGAACAAGGAAAAGGACGGAGAGATGGGTGACGTCCCTCGGGGAGTCACGACTCAGATCCACGGTGACATGAACGGAACACACGACCCGACACCGATGAGGGGGTACTGGGAGACAGTTGGGAGACTTCTCGGAAATCCGACCTATCCTCGGAGGAGACCCCGTGAATCCGAAGGGACCACCGAGTCTACCATTTCACAGACGAACATCACACCCTCTGGACCCAAACTAGGGACCCAACCCTTCAAGGGAACCTCTTCCCTTTACCGTTGGGTGAGATCATGAGAATGGACCTTTTAAGGTACCTACCTCCTCAGACCACCCGATATCAAGCACCTTAGCGTCTCAGCCTGTGAAAGTGGAAGTGACCCCGTGCATACCGAGGGATCGGAAGACGGGACCTCGACTCGGACGTTACCTTCGCGTCTCAGAATTAGTGACCTGGTGGCCCCTTCACGGAAGTAAGGGGGTCATCAAGGGGACAGGAGGTCGTCCGGGTACTGGTCTCGGGTCCGGTCCTGGACGGTGGCTCTTCCCCGAGACCCTTCCAAACAACTAACTTCCACACTCTCTTGAGAAAAAGAGACGAGGGTCGGACTCGTCTACCCCGTTGGACCCCTACTCACTGTCGTGAGTGTGACCTCTAATCTGGGGTCGAGCGGTAGACCCGACCCCCGGGTACTACAACGGGACTCTGGAAGGAGTTGGAGTAGAGCACGACGAACGGACAGAGAACAAGAACAAATCAGTGATTCAGCACAGACTGAGAAACACTGGGGTACCTGACATCGGGTAGTCCGAGGAGACAGGTACCCTAAAAGGTCCGCTCTTATGGTCTCACCCAACGGCAACGGAAGAGGTCAGGGAACCAATACCGACCAGAAAGGTCAGGGACCCGTGTGGCACGAACGAGGACGGAGTGGGCACCTACACCGACTGAGAAGACAAGAGAGGTGATCGTGAGAACATTAAGTCCAGCGTCCAACTTTCGAGGGAGGAACCCTACCAAACGGAAGAGGGCTGGTCGGTTAGAATTCCCTAATGAACCAGTGACCGACGGTAGGGGTCAAAACTACCAGAATCACCTCGTAGGAGTGGTAGACTATATCGGTAGTGAAAAAAAAAAAAAAAGCACCAAGTATCTTTTATCGAAGTACTTCTGTGGACCCCCTGAAGGGGTCACCAGGTCTCCAATGTTGAGGTACAAGGGTCACGTCTTTCATACTCAAGGTAGGGACCAACCCTTTGATGGACGTACGACGTACGGACCTTGGCACAGGTCCTGATTACCCCCGAGGCATATCATATCTTACCACTGGGAACTTACAACCCACTAAAGGATGACGTCCACTCCCGTCTCGACCGGAGTCCTCGGTCCACAGGTCCACCGACCCGGTCCGTAGAAGAGGAGGGACCTGAGTGGGTCGGGACGGTGTCGGGTCGTCCTAAGACACACTCAGGAGTACGGACGTCCTGAGAATCGGGTAGCGAAAAACGAGGGGAGAGACCCCATCCTCGGTGTCGGGTACCAGGTCCCGGGAATGGTCCCGAACCCTGGGTCACCCCGTCCTTCTCCACGACCGGTTCCCAGGTCGGGGTCACCGGATCGACCTGTCCCCGGCTCTGAGTGACGGAGAACATGTTTACCCTGTCTTCAGTTCCCCTCTCTGTCTATAAACTCCAATGTGTCTCAGCCGTCGATACTCCTGGGTAAAGAAAGTGACCGTCAACTTTAAGGGGTTTAATTTTGGCTCGTTTAGTCGTCCAAGGACAACGGGCCCGCCCAGGGTCGGACGTGAATCCGGGACGGGTGTCCGGGACGGGTGAGTCTTGAACCGGTCTCACCGGTCTAGGTCCCTTCCCTCCTGCCTCGTGTCCGTACACCGGGAGGTGGGGTACTGAGTGACCCCCCGCCACCGTCACTCCCCGGGTCTGTCGCCGTAGGGGAACCGGAGCCCTGACCGTGACTAAGTCCGTCCGCCACCGCTTACCTCGGCCCAAGAGGGCGGTGGTACTGAGTGGGAAGGGGCGGGTGGACGAGAGGTCCCTCTTTGAGGGTCCGCCAAAGCCCCGAGTGTAGGCCTCACTGGTCGTAGGAAGGGTCCTGTGACGGAACGACCCGCTGTCGTCGAAAGGTGGGAAAGCCTCCCGTCCGACCCCCGGTCGGATCGTAGACGGGACTCTTACCTCAGAGAAAAAAGGTGGGGTCGGATCAGAACGACAGCCGTCTCAACCCAAAGACGAACACACGACTTAGTTCCTTCGGAGGACCTGAACAACCGACCACCACAAACTCCTACCTACTAATACCGGAACTACTACTTTACTATGAACAGTAAGTAAATGAGACCCGGTCGTTGGCACGAGTCGTAAAGGGTGAGTGATAACATCAATTAAAAGTGTTCATCTACATTAATAATAGGGGTAAAATCTCCACTCCCTTGACTCCGGGGACTCATCCACCTAACCAACGAACTCCAGTGGGTCGAACCCTCACCGTCCCAACCCTGACCTTTGGAGCAAAAAGAGTCCCTCGTCTCAGGTCTGCGGAGGGACGACCCACGGGAGAACTGTGTAAGGGACCCCTCCCCGGCACCGGAACGAGACGGGGAAGGACCGAGAAGAAGCGGAGGGCTAGGGACCCGAGGGTCCGGGGGACACGTGTGGATAGGACAGTGACGACAGGGGGACGCGGGTCCCGTCACCCACGAGTGCCTCGCAAACACTTATTTACTCGGAAAAGGGGTTCCTTAAGACCCAGATGGGCTTACAAGAAAGAGGGGACTGCGGGTCCAGAGGGGGACGGGGTGAAGTCTCGGTCGGCAACTACTAGTTTACCTGTGTACCTGAACACTTGGTCAGCACAGACACGGACTCGACGCCTCTTGAACCTCCACACGAGTGTGGACCCCAGGGGCCAGCCGAGAGAGCAACGTCGAGTACTCGAAGAGCAACGTCACCGAAGAGCACACTTCGTGCGCGAGATCCGAGGACTCGATGTCGTCAACGTCGGGTGCCCGAGTCGTCAACGTCGAGGGCCGAGAGTTCGTGTCCGAGTCATCAACACCGTGTACCCGAATCAACGAGGCACCGCACACCCTAGAAGGGTCTAGTCCCTGGTTTGACCACAGAGGACGTGACCGTTCACCTAAGAAATGGTAACTCGGTGGTCTTCGAGACCGCAAACAAGAAAGTCGACCTCCCCGACCGACCCCTCCGCTAGAACCGTGGACTTGACCCGGAGGTCCACGGAGGGGGTCCGGACAGTCGAGGGACCGTGTACGGGTCCTTCACCCTGACTCATCGACCCCCCGGGTCGAGATCGTCCCAGACACGATCCACAAAATAAATATAATTGTATTTATCCCCACTTGTACACTCCCCGGGACCCCAGGTGTCCGTTACCCGACGGACTCGGGTCCCTGTGCCTCTGTCCGACCCGAAGAGGGACGGTCCCGGACCCTTTTCCTCTGGAGACGGTCCGGACCGTGGGACCTGACCCTGGAGTGAGGAGTTGTCCGAGACAACCCCCATCACCGGGTACCTCCCCGACCTGTAGTTCCCGAGGACCCTGGAACACGTCTACACCACGGACCGAACTCTCGAAGATCCAGGTCAGGTGTGTGAACCCACCCGTCCCTAACCACCACAGGACAAACACCCTTCGCCAATCCCCGGACTCCTTTGGGGGTAGGACGACTACGGGGTCTTCTCGACGAACAGGGGACGGGGTCGGACCTACCTCCCCCGTTCTAGTCTGGAGGGTACGGGTGGGGCACAGTGAGAAGGTACTGACAATGGTATCAAAATATTTTTCCGGTGTGTACCCAGGTTTTTAGCTGAAGGGGTAAATAGTCAAAATACTTAATCGTCTATCAGATTGTACCTCCGGTAAAGAGTCAACATGACACCTCTAGTATGGACAATAGTAGTCCAACAACACTCCCATTTTGTTTTAAGTTGTTTGTGTCGGCGGGAGAAGTAGGGTACCCGGAACACCCCGACCACACGTAGGGGCGACCCCTCCTCCACGGTCCAGGTGCCATCTCCTCTACCACCTCCCATCTCCTCTACCGACTCAAGGATTCTTTTAGTCGTCTACCGTTCCGTCCCCCGGTCGAGGAGGGGTCCGGGTTCGAGTCCATCCGGCGAAGTGGGGACTTCGTGGAGCCCTTAGCAGGCCGGTTCTTCGTGGTCCGAAAACCTGCCTTGGACTGGATCCATCCGCGAAGAGGAGGAGCGGGTGAGGATTCCCAGATCGTCGGACTCGACCTCTCGTCCGACCTCCGACTCGGGAGGGACCCGACGACAAGGTGTTCGTCCACACAGGACAAAAGTGGTAATATCCGTCTCCTTCGCCCCGTCAAGGGGTGGAGTACCTTGGCCAAAGGTCGTACCCTCACCCGTGGGGTTTCACAGGACACGACTACCCGATCCACTATTTTTCTCCGGGCGTTGTGGCACTGGGAGGTCCCCGAGTGCACTCCTACCGGTTAGTAAAGAGCTTCGACTGTCAGCAGTGAAGGTTGAGAGGGAGAGGGTTTTCCCCGGGGCCTTTGTTTTGTTCGTCCCTCGGTCGTCCAATAATATATAGTACGAAAATTATGTTTGAATTTTTTTAGACCTTGTTATATTTGACATGTCTAAACTAGTTAGAACAAAACAAAAATTTGATTTAGAGATTTGTGTGGTTACAAGGTAAGGTTTTATAACGTGTTGTAAGACTTATGTTTTACGAACTAACATAAGGAGGAAGTGATTTCTTTTGTTCAAGTAATGGGACGAGGGGGTTCGAGGAGACGCACAACGGAGTTACGGGGGGAAGGGTAGGGATCCCCAGTGTGATCTCTTAGATGTCGAGTGACGTAACTCTTTTTCTGTAGTAAGACCTGATTTTTCAAATGTAAGAAATGTTCTGTTAGGTGGAAAACTAAACAAGGACCCTTTCTCCCCATCTGTCTCTCTCCTACCCCTTTCCCCTCTTTATCCAAAATAAGAGGAGAAAAAAATAAAATTTCAAACAAAAAGGACTTTTTTATAGAAAGAGAGGAGAAAAATTCTTTTTTAGAACTTTTCTTTTTTTAATGCAAAAAATGCAATCTTTATATGTATATAATATATATGGAGAATGTAAAATGTTTACATCGTTTAATAAGTTATGTTTGCCTGTGGTTTTTTACATTTTTTATTTTTTTTTTTTTCAGAAGGATGCTTTGGTCCATTTAATCACGTCTAAAGCCAAAAGAATTTTTTTTATTTTAACTTCGTTTTTACGGATCTAAACTCTGTCTGTGTGACTTCACCCGGGTTCTCGGGTCGGGTCCTCAGTACGGGGACTTGTGTGTAAAAAAGAAGAATAAAGTTTTCTGTGATTCCCCAACCAGAGGGGGAGGGACATACACCACTCTTTGCTCGGCTGGCCCACACCGCCCACGGACACACGCACTCACACCCCCCTTCCCGACCCTCCCCCGTATTCCGTCGTAGGTTGGAAAGGGTCTCTTGTCGGACCCGGACAGTGGACACGTCCTCGACTCCCGATCCCTCTCCCACCGGGTCTAACCCGACCGGGGACTCTTCAGATCCCCCTGTCTACCACGACCCGACTCCTCGGTCCCGTAACGGGACGAGTCCCTCCATCTCGACCACGGGTGACGTCCCTCTCCTCCGACCGTCACAGACAGACCCACCCTGGGTGACGACGTCGTCAACGGGTGAACCCCAGTGACCCCACACGGTTCCCGAAGCCCTGAAAGACCCCTACCCCGGGGACCACGGGTGTGGGTGAACGGTTTCGCAGTACCACACCTTCCGATCGGGCAACCCCAGTCCAGCTTTTTTTGTTGAAGAGAGGTCGTCTCCACCCCCACCCCACCCCCGGTGTGCGGACAGGTCGGGTAGTGCAGGAGTCTCGTAGTCCCGGGTCCCCCTGACCCAGCCCGTCACTCCAAGGGGTCGTCCGTCTCCTTCTTTACATGATTTTGTTGTTGTCGGGTTTCTAGTCAGAGTTAAGTTCCGAATCCTGACGGGTGGCGTCCACGACTGGGGTTTGAGGGTAGGGGAGGTGGGGTCCAGGAGTCCCCTCGTCAAGGATGGGACGCGACTCCAGTGTGTTATCCTCCCAGGCTCAGGTCCCTGAAGAGAATCCATAGTCTCTGACCTACAGAGGAATCGGGGAGTGACGATTGGAAAAAAAAAAAACCAGTTTTTGTTAGCTTTCACGTCTAGGGAGGCGTCGACCCTTTGGTCACCAAAGACGTGACGAAACGGGTCCCCCACAGTCCGAGTCGGTCTGAGTGGGAGGTGCACTTGGTGCCTTCCTGGTTGTCGTGGGGGAGTCGGGAAAGGGGTTGGAGTGTGTCTTTATTCGTGAACGACGTTGGGTCTCAGTGTGGATCTCTGGTTCAAAGTGTACCGAACCCTAGGGTATGTTGTCCTGTCGTTTGGTGCGTGCGTATGGTGGCTGTGAGTGGGGTGGAGGGACGGGTGGTCGGGTCCTTTCCCCCACGACATCCTCTCCGGCGGACACGGTTACCGACCCCGAGGTTCCCGGAGCCACTGACAGACCCGGTCCACTCTTACCACCGCACCCCGGTGTCCCGTCTCTATTTTCCCTGTGGTCGGTCTGACGATTGGAGGGACCTCAGTGTCTGTAGTCGAGTTCCCCCCTCCCACAGTCCGCCGGTCGACCGTCGAGGGATTCCGGGTCCGGCCTCTCCCCCGTCCCCGACCTCAGTCTGGATAAACCCACCATCCCGGGCTCTTCCGGACTACTCCAACCTACCGAAACTCAGTCTCCTGTCGACCCACTACCTCCGTCACTGTGCCCCGTCAGAGAGGGACAAGACTCCTCCCGACCCGGGGTCGACGTCAAGAAGGAAGGGACACTCGAACCTGTTTGGTCGAAATTTGGTCCGCACACTTCCTCCCTCCCTCCCTCCCTCGTCCCTCGTCGTTAAGTGTAGACCTGGTAAGAATCGTGTCCTTCGGTGATTAATTTCTACAATATATCTTTTGATGTACATTTTTTCTTTTTTTTTTTCTTTATATTTTGGGTTTGGTTGGTTTATTTAGTTCTCCGTCCGTCCTTTTGTCGTCCCCCCCGGCTCAATTTGGGTTAAGCGACGAAGCCTTCGGGGGAGGGTGAGGTACGGACCCGACCTAGAACAAAGATCTTCAATCTCACTCTTCTGACCTTTAGAACAACACAATAGAACGAAAAGGAGAGGAAAAAACCGGAAAGGAAAGGAAAGAGAAAGGACACCAGAACCCACGAAGACCGGGGCACCCGTCCATCCGCCAGTCAACCGGTCGTGCTGCCCGACCTTACCGACCGACCCTATGACGTACCACAAGTCCAACATCGACTCCGGAAGGTGCTTCCCACAGAAGAGGTCTTTCTCCGACAACCGTGGTGGTGGTTTGTGGACCCGGTGCAGCTTCGACGACGACAACGTCCACGGTCGCGGCGACGGGGGTTTCCTCCGGCCCCTCGGTGACGGACCCGGTAGCCGGGGCAGTTTCTTCTCCGACCCGCTCGGTGGCGGCAACATGTGCTTGAGGAACCGCAACCCACTCTCGACCCTGACTCCCCGACCCAACCGCCACTACTTCAAGTCACTTACGTCCCTGTCTCTCTCCGAGAAGACGAAGTCGTCCAACAACCACCCTCTCGCCCGGTCCGCTCCGACGACGACACCCCCGACGCCCGGCGGACGTGGGGGCGACCGGTGGGGTGGGGGTGGACACCGGGGTGGGGGGAAGAAGTAGAACCACCTTGGTTTGAACCACCGACGTTTCCTCCGCCACCATTTTCACTACCCGACCCGGCTCGCCCCCTACTTCCAGCCCGACCCACTGACCGGTTTCCTGCCCCTACCCCTCAACCTGTCCCTCGACAGGACCGACGGCTACCCGTGCTTCTGGACCCGCAGTCCCAACTTCGACGAGAACTAGAGGAACAGGTCGAGCCCCCGTTGTGTCGGGAGCGACAGTAGGTGTATGTCGTGAAAGTGTCGGGGGAAGAGTGGTTAGACCATCCTGTGGAGCTTTCCCAGTTAGGTGTGCGAGTCGAGGAGCCCGTGTAACCGGGCGTGCAGGAGGTGGCGGTCCGGTGAGGCGAACCGCCGGTCGAGGTGGTGCCCCAGGTGATAGAGGGGCTACACCTGTGTCGCCTTCGGTCTCGGGAAGTCGCCGAACAGCCCCATGGTCACCGGAAGTATAAAGAAAAAGTTCTCAGCGAGTTCGAGGAGCGGTTTGTCCAGACGGGCCGCGGCCCCGTCGAACAACATGTCCATCCTCTACTACTTTAAGTCCCGATGAAACTAGAGGTCGACGTACCAGAAGAGGATCCGTCTCTTAGTCGCGTCCACGCACGTGTTCAGCTCCGCTCTCCATCCTTTGCATGCCACTCGTCGGGACCCAAGGTCTGTTGAGACTCTTTACTTTTTCTTTCCGAAGTACTCACCTGTACGTCTTTCGGCCCCCCACCCCCCACCTACTGTGGCTTTTCCGTCTTTGGGCATCCGGGTCCCAGGGTAAAGACGGGGTGATCACCGTCCGAGCATACACTCCGCCACCCATCCGGTGAAAGAAGAGTCGGAAGGAAAGTAGTCACTGTACTATAAAGTCCTCCGTGAACTATTTATAAAATTCATTAAGATTTCTTTATCCCCACGACACCAAAGGTGATAAAACTCTTAAGTCCAGTGACACTCACTGTGGTTTTTTTTTTTTTTGGTGGTTTTTTGACTCGAGGATTTAGTCTTCCTCTCCCCTGCCAAGAATGATTGACCAAGGGTGTTACAGCGTCCCTTCAACATGAGGGTTTGACAGTGTCCAATTCTGTCCTTAAATCTGAGAAGTAAAGAGGGGGAATTTACTTTTCACTATGCCCAGGGACTTATCCTTCATCGTGGTGGTCGTAAAGTACCCTCCGACTATAGGTCAGTATAGGGTAAACGATAGGACCCGAGGGACCCACACATACACGAGACCAAGTGAGTCGTAAACGTCTTGACTAAAAAAAAAAAAAACCGTCTTGTACATTGGTTCCACACGTAAAGGTAGGTCTATTTAGAGGTTCTTGTCTCAGACCTCGTGTTAAGGGGGGGTTTTTCGGTTCTAGATAGTGTCAGTCTGTGTGTCTGGTTGTTCCCTTGACGACTGATCCCCGACGGGGTCTCTTCGTCTCCTTTCCTCTCCCCTCGTTCGGAAAATCCGTTTGTTTCGGAGTCCTCGTCATGACCACACCGGAGTCCCTTTAGAGACGTCAAAGACCGACACTACCCCGGCCCCCCCGCGTCTCTCTTCTTTAAAAGGTAGTGGGATGTCGGAGGTCGACCCCTGGGTAGTAGTGAGTCTGAGGGTCCCTGACGGACTGGTGGACAGGAACCGTGACCTGGTCTAAATAGTTCACAAACCTCTAGGGACCTCTCCTCCGTCGGGTTGTCTTTGTGAGTCGAACAATAAAACCCTAAGAGAGTGTCGGTCTAGGTGTCTCCAGTCTTTCCAAATAAGGATTCCAGACCCGGTCGGAGTAAAGAGTCCTTCTGCTAGACACTCCAGGACTCTCGTCACTAGGATTAGCCGAGCGAAAGAGGTGTTCCCATCTGGGTCCGGGGATGGCACCCTCTGGACTTGACTTTTCCCGGTAGAAACTCCGGCTGTCTCAGTCTTGTACACGGGGCGGTCTGGGGACCCACACTGACACGACGACTCGAGTCTGGTCTTCGTTCTGAGTAAGTGGTGGGTCCTGTCCGTAGAAGACAGGGACCTCGACCTAAAAACTGATTTTAGGGAAATCCCAGGTCGTGTCTCATAGGTCCACGAGTGAGATCCGCACTCCTAGAGTTCGAAAGACTTGTGAACGGGGTCGAGTGATGTGACGTTAACATCCCAGACCCGGGTACCAAGGGACCCCCGTGAAATTCCTTACTTGAGAGTCCGTTTCGAGAGACTCCACTCATAGTCTCTTTTGCGTGACCCAGTCATACCTCATAGACTACTGTGACCGGTTCAGATCACGGTGGGAGTAGAGTCCAGACTCTCCAGTGCCCGTCGTAGTTTTATTTACGATGCTCGCACCGGAGAGGTCTCGGGAGGTGTCCCTCCGAGTCCCGAGTCCTCTGGAAACAGAAGAGGAGACAAGGTCGGAGGTTATGTCTGAATGAGAGGTATACAGAAGTTTACGGATAAGTACCAGTGGTTGCTAATTAAGGTCACAGGGAGATCCAAATTTCTCTTCTTACCATTTCTCTTCGTCGGAAGACAAATACTCCTGACTGAAGTGGTGGTCTACGTTTCGATCGGTGACCCTGATACGGGGGGTGAGGGGGTTCTTACCTCCAGACATTCCCGGTGTCACTGGGTGATCCTCTCAGGTTGTGTGTCCTTTGATTTCTCGACACGTCTTTCAACCGTGACTAAGGGTTCTTGCCCGGACCTAAATTCCTCTGGAACTTGTACTGTATACTGTGAAGAGGGTTCCGTGGTATACCGGAGAACCATACGGTGTGCCAGGTTTTCCCGAGGACATGGGTAGATACGGAAGAGTTTGAGATGACGGATTAACGGAAGGTTCAGTGGAGGAGACTTGTCAAGTCATAGTTTTACCCTCGCAAAATTTACGTCCGGTTTCAGTAACCCTTTATTCGGAGGGTGGAGTTTTATGTTATCTTAGTGACAGTAGTCGGGACGGATCGATCGGTAAAAGACGTCGTATTCGTTGATTGCGACGTGTGGTTAAATATGGAGACACTACGACGACGTGTTTATTCCTTCATATATTACGGTGGAAGTGAAGAAATTAACCTCTTGTCCGGTCCGGTCTACCGACACCCCACCTTGGAATCTTTTTACGGCCTGTTGGTCTTATTCGAAAAGACGAAATAGTCGAGTCCGAGATTAAAACTGAAGTTCTTCGAATACCTTGTCTCCTAATTTCGTGATGACGACAGAAATTGATTTCTGTCCTCACTTGCGAGTCTAGTCAAACAAGTAAAAAAGTTCCGATAACATGTTTAAGATTGCGAATAGATGATTTATAAGTATGTTACACCATTTTAATCTTTCGAATTTTTATTCCTGGAAAGTTATTTTCCTTGTTCATCTAAATTCCATTTGGTGTCCTCTCCTGAGTTTCTGAAAGATGTTGAGACTGAGTCCACGTTTTCCGTTCTTTTCACTGTTTTTCCTTTTTTCCTGATTCACGAATTGTTACCGTTTTAACTGGAAAACAGTAATTTTTTGTCAACTATATCCTCTATTTTTAAGACAGACGAAAATGAAAAAATTATACATAAAAATAAGTAAACCGTCGTAGTCCAGAATCAGGACAGTACACCGTAGATCAAGGGACCGGTCCCTAGTTTGGATACGGAGGCCATAGCCCGCACGTCTCAGGATCGGTGATCTGGTGGTCCCTTGAGGGACAGTCTAAAATAAATCCTAAAGTAGGAGAAAGTGAACGAAATGAAGGTCGTTATTTCAATTAGGACCTAAGTCTAGGGACACAACCGAACACAAAATTTTCTCATTCACGAGTTCTCTTACAGTTTTTCGCCCCCTTCTTTCTTCGACTTTCCACCGACGTTCAGTTGCTATACCATTACCTCTGCGGTCTCTTCACTGTTTTTGCACTTCCTGTCAAAAGTCTTCTTTTTCAATAGAAAATTTCCACTTTTTCTCCCTGCCACTCCCTTGCGTGACCCGGGGATTTGAGACTCATGCACATTTAAGTCTGTGGTGTTCGGAATTGTAGGTTTAGCAGGATGACCTAAGTTCACTCACAACTTCCTCTGAGTCGCTAGACAAAACTGTTCCGGTCAGCTACAGTAATTGGCCCACGACCCGTCACCCCCGGACCGAGAGCGCCCTGTCCCCCACCGGGGTGGGGTGACCAGACCTTCCGCCACCGGGTCTGCCGCCCACACCAACTTTTCGAAGGTCCTGAACGCCGCTGGCTGGCGTTATGGGGCGGGTCACAGAGTGTGATGTAGGGAGTTTGTACCTGGCACGCTCGGGTTCGGCCGTACGTTCCGAGGAAGGTTGATTCTCCCAAGCAGGATACGTCTGGTCCAAAGAGACTTAGGTCCTTCTGGACTGCGGGGTTGCATTCTGCCCACCCGAGAAGTAAGACCCTTAACATCAGAAATCTTTGGAGTACGAGTCCAACCTCGTTTACTGGATGAAAAAGACGTGTGATGTAAAGGGACGCATGAAACGCTTCTGAGTCTGTCCCTTGATGCGTACGGGCTGCCTCCCACCCTCTTAGGTCCTTTTCAAAGGCGACGTGTACGCGCGACACCGTCCGACCGCGGGGGGGTGGGGAAGGGGCGGGTGCCGGATTATGTAAAATATATTTAAGATAGGAATTTCGGATGAGAAGCATAACATAGTGGGGTGGTATAGGTTCAGAGCCGAAGAGTTCTTTGATTTGAAAAGGAGGAAGACAGAGAAGTTGACGGAGCGTACTGACGACTTAATTCCTAGTCGAAGATTACTCAAAAAAAAAAAAAAAAAAGGACCCACTTCCACCATCCGACCCTATCTATCCCAGTGTAAGGATGAGGCGGAGTTTGGGGGCGGTGAAATTAGTCATAAGAAACCCGAGCCACCGAAGGAAAACCTCAACGATATCTCGACCACCCAAGCTTCTCTTTTCTCGGAAAAGGGGAATTACGAGTCGCCCGAGGCGACGTCGTGGGAGTCGGTCCTTGCCTGTCCGTCTTTAAGTTGGTCAAGAGGGCAGGAGAGCCGGTTTCTTTAAGGGTCAAAACTCGAAGCCCCTCCGCGACCCGGCTGTTAGTTTTCCGGGCTGCGGTCGTCCCGGGTTCGGAGTGAGGAGAGGATTAGGTTCAGGCTCATTGGCCTCGGCCGATCCATTACCCTTTCTCAAGGGCCCGTCCCTTCCTTTTTGCCATGTAGACTGTGGACTTGTTGTAGAAAATTATGAATTTTAACAACTACTCGGAGGAGGGTGACTTTCTGGACGCGATACCTGGTCTGAATGGCCTAGGATCCGTTTCGAGGGGATGTCCCACAATTTGGAGGGATTAGGAAGGAGGGTGTGTTCGAAGAAAGGGGAGAGACGAATTCTCCCCCTACCCCCGTCCGTAGGTTCTTTCGTTGTCCCCACAAAAAGACGACAATTTAGTTTCTACTCCCTGGGAAAGGTACCCATCCTTCCGCCCCCTTTTTTTCCAATTCTATGACTCGTCTGTAGACCCTTGGGGGAGCCGATCGGCGATTTAACAGCGGACTACACACCGCAAGACCGAGAAGATCCCCCACTCTTTCCCGACGGTCGACAGCGAGCAGAGAGACGAGGGAGGAGGGGGAGGCAAAGACCAGTTCCCGTGTCAGGTAGGAGACCTGTCTTCGAATCCTCATCCCGAGAAGGAGACTCCGCGGAGTGGTCCAGTTGGTCATAGGTGACTATGACGACCTTCCCATGAAAAAAAGGCGGGTCAAAAGGGAACTTTGTGACTGCTCCTATTTCTCGAGTTCGGTTTTACCACTTAAGACCGAACCTCTGGTCTCCTGTCAGTAGTGACTGGCCAGGTTTTCCCCCACACACACCCCCAACAGGTAAGAGGTAGGGAATCCGAGGTGTCCCGAGTTTTATTTGGGATAATTAATAATGGTGGTGGGGGGGAGAAGGGGCGTGTGCCCGTTTCCTCCTCGTTTCGATCTTCCGGACCTAGGAGAAGGAAGGAGAACTAAATAAATTACCACGACTCTCAATACAAAACCCACCCCCCGCCCCTCTCTTCCTTTTAGATCGCTGAGAGATCCTATAATTCTTGCCTCCCTCCTTTGCGTGGGGTGGGTCCTCCACCAGTGTCAACTTTGACCCTCTCTGTCTGACACCCTATGGGGTCCTAGTCTCGCTTTCGCTCCCTTTCTCCTCGTGCCCGTTTTGCACCCGAGGTCACCCTTCCACGTTTCCCCCCTTTTTACGACCGGTCCACATTCCCCCACGCTGTCGTTGCACCTCGCAGGTTGTCGCGGTTCTCGGCCTCACCTCTCTCCCACCCCCTTTCGTAGAGGACGGACAAACCCAGGAACCCCCCCCGTGGGGTGGGGGGAGGCGGGCGTGCCGGGGGTAAGTGAGTGAGCCCAGAGGCGGCGCCGCCCCGACGCACGGCCGGCGCCCCGCCGAAGAGGGAGGTGCCACAGAGGACGCTCGGCTCGCCTCCAGCAAGAGGAAAAGGACCCGTGGCGGCCCGGGCCCCGGCTACACAGGAAACGAAGCACCTCCCAACCCCCTTGCTCACTCTCCCCGAATACCCGATACTAAGAGTCATTAAGAAAGGCGAAAAAACCTCCAGCCCGAGTCGTCGTCCCGCCGCGCGCCGCACCCCCCCCCCCACCAACAACCACCACCACCACCTGAGTCCCGACCGCCCGGTCGGCCGCCGCCGCTGACGCGCCCCTACCCTCCTGGTCCTCCCACCGAGCGCAGCGCCTCGCCTCCTGCCAGTCCCGACACCGGCCTCCTGCCAGAACGGGAAGACCGACGCGCAGCGGGCTCGGCGAGCGAAGAGCGGCGTTCTGTTGCTGAGCGTGGAAGGGCGCGGGGCCAGGCTTCACTCGTTTCAGTTACTTTTCAAAGTGGGAATCGTTGGGACGCGTGCCTAGGCCGAAGGGGTGGGGACGCACTACGCAGGGAGGCGGGACGTCCCCGCACCGGGCCGCGGGCCGGCCCTGATGAAGGTCCGGCCGACCGTCGAAATTGGGGAGGCCCGCGCGCCGGTCCACGAGCCGCACCTTGGGCCGCCACCGGTCCGGGAGCGGGAACAGGATGGGAGACCACCGACCGGCCGGGCGGAGTAGTGAGTCGAGGGAGGAGCGAGTCTACAGACGCTCCGACGAAGACCGGCCGGACACAGTGCACCCGGCAGAGGGGAGGGGTAGTGCTGAGGCGTTGCATCAAATAAAAAAAAAGAAGCACGTTGTGGGGGGGGGGGGGGGGGGNTTGGGGGGGGGGGGGGGTGCGGCGCGTTTTGGTGAGTTTAGCACGAATAGCACATTTTCACAAAGGGCTCCAATCTGTCGTTCAAGCTCTCCCGTCCCCACAGACCGGACCCCGACGCGCACACGAGTGAACCACACAACCGACTTACCCACACAGCGCCCTTTTCCCTCTGAAAAGGGGGGACACAGAAAGCCGGGACGTGGACGTGCCAAGCCAAAACGAGCCGGCTTGCCAGGGGCGCCGGTGGAGTCGCTCAGGAAGGCCGAGACCCGGAGAAACTGGCTGTAAGGGGCACCGCGAGCGTGGCGGGGTCAATGCCCAGAGAAGCGCCCAGCCCCTCGACTCCCCTGCTGAACTCGAGACCTTTCCAAAGCCTGGAAAAATAGTTTGAGCCGAGAACCAGGCTCAGAAGGCTCGGGGAGTACGGAGCAGTCCTCCTGGGCATTGCAGCTCCCCTTTTGGACCCAAGTCCGTCGCGCCCACATTCTTTCCCCACTGGTCTCCGGCCGGCCGGCCGGTCCTTTTCCTCGGCTCGCTGTGTACTTGTACGGGGGACCGGCGGAGACTGCGGGCAATTGGAGCGCAGACCCCGTCGCGGTCGGGGTCGGGGCGCGTCCGCGCGCTCGCGCAGGGGACGGGCGAGCCCCGTCCCGAGCCGGGGAGGCGCCTGCGGGGGCATTCCAAGAGGGGTCAGCCGCTGGTGGGCGGGGGGGCGTGGGGCTCGGTGTAAAGAAGATCATTGTCGGGGGCGACCGCCCCCACCGCGGACGATCCCGGTCTCCGTGCCCCGAGCGCGAGGGCTGTCAGTCAGCCGCACGCCTGGAGCCCGCCGCCTGAGTCCAAGCGGTTTGGGCCCCTGGGTGTGTGCGGTCTGGACGCGCGAGCCGAGGGGACTGGGCCGATAACCGGTGAGCCGATGAAACACTGACACGCTCCGTGGCGTGTCACCCCTCCTACACACACACACATCCCTCCGGACTCAGAGGTCCCTCCAGTGTCCGTCTGCCCTGACGGGAACCACTTCGGGCCCCGGCGACCCTCCAACATGGACTTCAGAAGGATAGGGGAGAAATTAGCGGGTAAGGGGTTAAGGGAGGGATGGGGGCTGGAATTAAGAGTAAGGTCTGCCAAGGTCGGGTTGTCGTCGGCGGTTTGGGTGCACCCCACCGCTCTAGGCTTTCAAAGGTCGATCCTTGCCAAACGTCAAAAAGGAACTAGTGATAAAAACCGTTCCCGTCTCTCGTTGCGATTGCTCGCCGAAATTTACGAGAAGCGACATCTCTTTGCGAGCTGACCTCCCGTTTGAGGTTCCCCTGGCTTTCGCCCTCCCTCGGACTCGGCATCTTGGGGGGTAGGGGGTGTGAGTCTCGCCGAGTCGGGGACCCCGAGGAGGTCCCTGATGAACGAACACGCAGTCGCTCACGGTCTTGCAGTGTATGTGCGGGGAGGCGGATCGGATGAGGTGGGGTGGGGAAGAATAAGGAGGAGGTGGAGGAAGGGGAGGGAAGGAGAGGGGACGTGGGGGCGGGGGCAGGGCGGAGGGAGAGAACAGGGGAGGGGAGCGCTCAAGGTTGACCCGTCGCTCAACCGGCTGAGTCCCAAGGCCTCGGGACCTCTCGATTTTTATATGGGCTATGCAATCGTTGTCAGAAAGGTAACCACCCCTTGTCCCTCGCCGTCGGGGACTAACCCATAAGCTAGGTTGGAGATCCTGCCCCTTCACCCCGGCTTCTCGGATCCTCGGGTCGGGAACCCCGGCCCCCACCCCCGCCTCTCACGCCAACGCATATCCCCGTAACGTTCCCTACGACCATAAACATCAGTAAATAACCTCCAGCGACACTTTTAATCACCCAAACTTAGGGTCAAGATGATGGTCGGCAAATTAGAACTAAATTACCGTCATTTAGAGAAATGTAGTTTTGCAAAAGAGTAGGAATTTTACCTCTAGCACACCCCTAATTTAGAATATGACATACATTTCGGACAGAGTTTATCAACAAGAATTTCCAGTGTCAGGACCGGTTTAACATAGGATGTACACGACACGAGTCAAGCCACACATAAGACGTTATCCTTTGGTATGTTCTGTCTCTTTCCCCTCTCACTCGACTTTGCTTAAGAGGATCCCATAGTGTTCTTCCTCCCTGCCTTAGGTACATTCGTCTATTTCCCATGTGTAAAGGATGGTGAGTCACGTACAACTTCCTCACTTAGGGACCTTGCTTCCACAAGACGCGCAAGGTCGTAAATAAGGTTAGAGAGGACGTTACGACTTTTGTGTGGTCGGACCTGGTTATAGTGACTTTGTTTTGACTCTTTGAGTCGTAGGGACCGTTCACCCTCGTGACCTATTTCCCAATCGTATATTTATCCTTTTTTTTTTTTTTCCTTTTTTCCATTAGTAGTAAAAAATGACGACTTCAGAGGTAAATAGTACACCATTCCACCTACAAAAAACGAAAGGAGTTGCACACTAAAGGAGAACAGTCCCGAATTAACACACGACTCAAGGATGAGTTCGTAAGGTCTCAGGGGAGGATAAAATTTATTAGTGTCCAACATTCTGTATGTGAAACAAAAGTTCTACCACTCGAAGTCCTCATTCGTACACGAGTCTCCCACCTCCGTCGAGGGGACAGACTCTCATTCGTTCAATACGGTCTACAAAACAACACTGTTCAGTCCGACCAGTATTAATCGGGGTTAATTAAGAGTCCCCACTCAGTGAGTGTGTGTGTACAGGCCCACTCTTTAAAACATCAAAGAAATTTCAATAGATTCTTTTATCTTTTAAACTAAGAAGTCTAGGTGACGAGGTTGACCCGTCCTTGTTTCTGTCGGTGTTGTCTTTAATTGAAACCTCTTCTCACTAACCTACCTACGACTCCCGTTTACTATACGACAAATAACTGGAGTAAATGGAGATCATTTCCTCCATTCACTTGTCTGGACAAAAACCGATTCTGTGACTTTGATCACAGGTTTCCCTTCATAGTGAAATCGGAACCACTACCGTCTGTCCGGTAAACCCCTATATCAACTATTCCTTGATTTATTGACCGTTTTCTACCTTTGACCTAAAAAAAAAAATTCCGTCCTTTTAAGGTTCCGTTTCTTAGATAGTGGAAATACAGGAACCAAGTTCGAGATTTCTTGATGTCCAGTTTTACATCACTGTATGTTAGAGAAAATCACTCAAACTAAGGGACCCTTCAATCAAAAGAATTAAATCTTCGATGATTAACGTCCGGTTCCAGGTGTAGACCACCGAGATAACGGAACCGTATATGACTGTGTAATTTTTTTTTTAAAAAAAAGAACCGACGCGACCCCGAAACACACCGACACGAGGCCGACACGAGATCGAAAGAGTTAAACACGACTCACCCCCGTGAGGTTGAGGAGTAACGTCACCGAAGAGTACAGCGTCCTGTACCCGAGATTCCACGAATCCGAAGTCGTCAACGCCGAATCACCAACACCGTGTCCCCGAATCGACAAGGTACCGTGCACCCTAGAAGGGTCTGGTCCCTAACTTGGCCAAAGGGTACGTAACGTTCCACCTAAGAATTGGTGACCTGGTGGTCCCTTCGGGGATGTTAAAAACTTCACTCAACTGTCTGTTGTGAATTTCAACTCTCCAGCATGTTTTTACAGAATTAAACAGTGAACAAGATTTAAGTTTTCTATACCATTGTGCCGTAAGTTTGACCGTTAACAAAGTCAACTTATCGTTGACAAGGGACATCTGTCCCGGACACGAGAGACCAAGGTTCGAAGGATTTGAGGGATAACAGGGGGTATGTGACTCCGGGTCACGGTGTATGGTCATTAGTAGTACAAACCCGACGAGAAGAATGTAGGGAGGGTAAAAAAAAAAAGGACGTGGTACTCCGTACGTCCTACTAGGGGCTCACCCCTAACTTGACACGGGGGTCGTTACCTTCCCACCTCAGAATTGGTGACCTGGTGGTCCCTTCAGGGTAGAGAGGGGAAATTTTTTTTTTTTTTGAATAAACCGACACAACCAAGAATCAACCTCTTATGTCCTAGAAAGCGACACCGTGTGTCCGATTCACTCCCGAGTCATGAACACCACGCTCCGTACACCCGAGAATCAAGAGACTGGTCCCTAGTTTGGACACAGGGGACTTGACCTTCCGTCTAATTGGTGACCTGGAGGTTATTTCAGAGGGTAGGGAGGGAAAATTAGTGAATACAATGAGTGGGTCTGAGGACATAAACACTCATGAAAAAGATCCACAAAAATTCTTGTCTTATTTAACCTTTTATGACGTGTGTGTCATTTATGAGGTACTTTACAACCAAAGACAATATGTATACATGGTCCGCACTTTTGTCAGGTTCGTTCTCTAACAACATCCCATACCACGTAGACCGTCGTAAGTACAACCCTCGAATCTTTTCCATGTCTCAACCGACCTGTCACACTGTCACGTTACCATAAAGTTTGTTTCCTTTACCTCTCGGTTTTTCTACGCGATACACACTCCTTAAGGGAGATGCTTATCTTCTTTTGGACTCCCCATCCCTTTTTCCCCTTGGTACACCTTCTGGAAGTTACGATCCTGAATTTACGAATAGATACTTCATCTCCGGGAAACGTTCTTGATGGTAACTTTTTTCATTTCGGAAGGGTCATTTCCAGTCTGTAAATGGTCCAGTTTAAATTAGGAATGTTTGGTTTCACCCTCCGTAATTACAGGAATACATTATCTATTCTTTTTTTTACAGGGGTCATGTTTCTAGTCATAGTCTGGTCTTAAGTTTATGTCCTGTCCATTATTTCGGTTACGTAAAGAGTAATGTGAAAAAAAAATCGTTCTCGTTACACACTACAAATTTCCTCTAATTTAATGGTATACACATGGCTCGTATAAACTCTTCGATCTTCGTTCTGTGAGTTTTGTGACTTATGAATTGTCATTAGTATTTGGACCCTTTACTTTACCGAAAGAATGACTTGATATTACTTAAATCAATAAAGTTGATCTGAACACATTCGTCACAGATGAAGTTGTTTACTCTTTTTGTCATTAAAAATTCTGGTAAGACAAAAAAGACACCGGTATGTCAACCGACTCTAATAATAAGATTAATAAAGGTTTCTTGATATATGTTAACCTCCAATTTTAAGTCAAACATTCGTTATAAAAGAGTTGTCTTTTATGACAGTAATAAGACTAAAAATTTTGACTTTTTCTAAATAAGATTCCAGTTTCCATCTGTTATTAATTCCTGAACTTAAACTTGTGACAAATAACTTCTACCAGAAAAATTTTTTTTAAAAAAAAACCGACGACGTCGCGAATCAACGTCATCCTTCCTAAAAGTTAAAAGTACCCGTAAACCCGGGATCAAAGGACTGGTCCCTAACTTGGGTCCGGGAAACGTAACCTTTGTGTCACAGAATTCGGTGGTCTCTTCAAGAATTGAATGAGGAAGAGAACCGGAGTCTGTCGTTTGTTTACCTCTTACCCTAACACTTTAATCCACTGTGTCCTTGTCGCAAGTCGTCTTAAGTGACCCGACTCTAACTTGAACGGACAGTGACTAGTCCTACCTTTAGAGTGACCCATAATTTAAAATTCGAGGGAACGTTCTTGAAAGTCTCCGTACGTGTGACTTCGAGTGTGTTGTGTCATTCCACCACAAAACGATTTTGATTCGTCATCGAAAAGTTTGTGAACATCTAGGTGCTACAATGTACCTGGTTCCACCAATTATTCATAAAAAACCGCCCCCCGTATAGAGTTCCGTACACCCTAGAAAAGAGACTGGTCCCTAGTTTGGTCTCAGGGGACGTAACCTCAAAATTGTCGACCTAACGGTCGTTTCAGGGTTACTTGTTTAAAGTCTTTAACAAATCATTTTGTTTTGTAATACTGAATTATAATGTACAATTTTGATTTCAATCAATCTTAGTCACTGTCTAAGATCAATATGAGACCTAATAGACCACAGATGTTGAAAACTATATGGTATTGGGAGTGGACTACGAAATTTTGACGAGTCTCGAGGGGTTTGTGTAGTGGGACAGGTTTGACAAAGGGGGTGTTTTTGCACGTAATAGTCGTCTGGGGTAGGGGATACGACCCTCCAAGGTTACACCGGAAGTTTCGGGTCAAATAATGAACCAAAGATACTGAAGTTAATAAGTAGTTGTGACTCATGGACGATGTACGACCTGTGTTGTCTGAACAACGGACGGTAGTACCTTGTGTCGGAATATCTACTATCATAGTGGTTTACGATCTTTTTTTTTACGAGTACCACTATACATGTTCATACTGTTCTCCCTGAAACTAACCCCCAACTTACTCCGTAGAAATTCCTTTATGAATCGATTCCAGACTTCCTACTCATCCTCGATCGACTCGTCTTCGTCTTGTCTCGAAATGTCCATTTTTCTTGTCTTCGTCCTCCCTTTCGTCGGCAAACTCCTTGACTTTCCTCAGGAGTACTGTCAGGATACCGATACTAGAAGGAGATCGGAAGGACTCCACGGAGAGCGATCCGGGAACGAAACATGTCGGGCTCAACGTGACTCGACAAAGACAATTCGAGTCAGTGATTTAAGGAACTTCCGTCTCTAATAGGATTAAGACAAAACCTGTAAGTTATGTAGTGTTTATTCGTTCATATGTAAGTTCTGTTTTGAGGCTGTCTACAGTCCTCTGAGTAGAGAAGGAAATCGAGACGGTGATTCAACGTTACACTGGAACCCGGTCCAGGGACCTAGGACGTCCTGAATCTTCGAGAAAGTTTAGGTAGTTCCGAATGAACTGACCTTCAGAGGTCAATACTTATACGGAAGAGGCCTATTGAATAACGGAGATCGTCTGTTTTTCATGTCTACCAATTCAATCCCATCCTATGTAGATTTTAATTAAAATGAATTTAGTGTGTAGGGAAGTGTAGGAAAAAAAAAACCGGCGTGGGTGCCGTACATCTTAGAATAAAGGGACTGGTCCTTAACTTGGGTGTGGGGGACGTGACCTGGTGGTCCCACCAGGGAGGGAATGTAGGAATTACACTCATATATATACATGAAATGTTTTTTTTCAGTTAGTTCAAGTCAGAAGGATTGAGTAACTAAACTTATGCAAAACAGAGTGAGGGAAGTGGTAATGACCTTCGGTGGAGAAGTCAAGTTTTAAGTTCAACCCGTCCTTCCTTTTTCGCTACAAAGATTTTTATTGAAACTAAATGAATAGTATTTTCCGTACTCACCAAAACTTAATGTCATCATTATTCTCTTGTTCCACGAATCAATTAGGGTTATGGAGATAAAACTTAGTGTTTAAAGATCCACTGATTTTAAGGATCTCAATTTTAATTTAACCCTTCCCCGACTTTTGGTCTTTTATTTGTGGATGAAATAATTATATTGTCGTTCTCTTTCCCAAAGGTTAAAAAATCTTGTTTTTATTGTACTTGGTCGTGGTGGACCATTTCCAATGTTCTACTTTACGGGTGTAAATAACAAGACGACCGGGGGGGTTGTGACGTCTATAATCCTGTTGACGGTAGCCTCTAAGAGATTCTTGTGCGAAAAGTGACGTCCATCGAAGTGTCGACCGAGAAGTTTATCTTCCTTTACTGTATAATAAAGACAGATTTATTTACTGTATATAAATCTTCGAAAACCATACTTCTTTAAGAACTACACCAATTGTGTAGGAACGAAGATCTTAAATTCCTTATGGTACTTGATTAGATAGTTAAAAAGACTATATCAGACGGTCTCACGAGACGCTTCTTAGAAAGAAGGTAAGGATGGTCCAGGTCCACTCTCCTCTGTCACCATTCCACGGGACATGATTGTCCGTCTAAGTCCACTACGAGACACGAGGCGAAGGAAAGACGACCGTCACCATCCGTAAAGAAAACCGTCGACGTCGTCAAACTACCCCCCTCCTTCTCCGTCGGGTGGTTAGTGGAGAAGAACTTCGGTATAAAAAACGCAAGTATCTTCTCTAGACAGAATCTCGAAGGGTTTAACTGTTAGAAACCCGTTGGTAGAGAGACCTTTTGTCTTTTCAACAATTTTCAGAGACTCGAACTTAACTTTCCTTAGATTCTATTTTTAAACCCGAAGGGAACACCGAGTCGACCATTTCTTAGACGGACGTTGCGCCCTCCGGACCGAAGCTAGGGACCCAACCCTTCTAGGAGACCTCTTCCCGTTCCGAGGGTGAGGTTATATCACCGGACCTCTTAAGGTATCTGACATGTCAGGTACCCCGACGTCTCTCAGTCTACACTGACTCACTGAAAGTGTGATTTTATTTTTATTGAAAACCTAATTACCAAGTCGGTAAGTAGAATGGTCAAGTCAATAGGATAAACTAGTTAGTTCATAAATAATTCGTGGATCTTAAACGGTAGATAGGTCATCGGACGTGAATCTTACGACCTAAGAATCGGGTGAAGACAACGATTATACTATATCACCTCCGTTTTAGATTTTGTGAAATTCCACTTGAAGGGACTGTCGGGTTACCAATTCCGACACGAAGGTTACTTAGCTCGTACCCAAACTAGGGACCAACCCCTTGATTCTAGGGTGTACTACACACCGGGGTTTCTTATTTGTTTTGAGAAATTCCACAAGTTTCCTAAAAGAGGTTCACTCTCGATCCTTTACCATTATTAGTAGATGTCTAGTTCGAGAAGTCGAAAGAAAGTGGTAGGGTTCTTTCCTCTCTTATGGTTCCCTTTTTTTGACTTCTGAAATCCTTTATCATGGAATATAAAATTTATAGTATCCTCTTATGATTCAAACTACACTGGAATAATTAAGTGAACGGTGTACCAGAACCCTCTTCTCACGAGGACACGATCTCTAGCGACAACTGTCAGGTATGAGACTAAACGTTACAGTCCGAGGGGACCGGTCAAACATTCGAACTCACCAAAGTCACTTCGGGGACCCTTTGACACAAAACGTCCCTACTACCGAGGTAGTCAACTAAACCCTACTACCCTTCTTTTGACCCCCTTAATGATGGACTTCTTCGGAAGGATCTAGACTACTAAAATAATTTGCAGGTACAGTTTCCATCAACGAACTGTGACCCGATACCTTACTTACTTACTTACTGAGGTCAGGAGTCTGTTGAATGAAGATTAAGTCGACTAAAGAAAAAACCCCCTGACTATGGTTGTGACATTTTTTTTAGAGACTCTTCTGTGTTTCCGTTGTGATTGTAAAGTAATAAAGGATCTTTTGTACATATCCAACCGGTTTTTCAAGGAAGTCCAAAAAGACTTTCTACAACGACTCCCCGAAGGGACCACCCTTTCACGGGTAGAACACCAATTTTCGGTGTACGAATACACCGAGAAGGTCACCAATTGTCGGGCGGAACGTTACGTCACCTGTGACCAGACTAGAGACTAGGCTCTTCTTGGGGGTACGACCCACTCTTGATTCGGGGACGTAGTGTCGGTAACTACGGACCGTGGACCTCGGACACAAGACGTTGTTCTCTTCGGTGACGTTCCTTTTCGGGTGCGTGGTGTTGCGTTTCGTCCGGGATGAACGACGTCGTTCTCTTTCGGACACGTGTCGTCTTTCTGGGTCGTATCGGTTTTTATTTGATTTTGTGTTTTCATTACCTTTTGGAGTTCTTGAAAAACTAGTTAGGTCATGGTACATAATGTAACTCTTGATGGCAGACACCTCGAGTCACACGACTCCCTGGGTCCGACACCCCTCGGGTCGGGGTGGTCACGATCCACGATCCACTTGAGTTCATTCGGTGCATTAGACATGACCCTTAGAACCATGTTTACAGTCTTCTTGACGGAGAGGACTGGGTTCTATCGGACGATGATCTGTGTTCTCACGAGCTTCGGGAAATCCCTACGATACTCTAAGACGCCATACTACTGTCGGACAAGTCCAAATGATGCGGAGTGACTGAACGTACTGACCCGTTCGGTGAAGACAGACCTAAGTATAGGTTGATATTTTATTCTACTGACCAAGTCCAATTACAAATGTTTGACATAAATATCTCGGGATCTCAGGACTCTCCACGGTCCACTGACGTCCTGAGTAGGGGACTAGACATGTCGATACAAGAGTGAGTATAATGCTGACATCCGAGACCTCTGTTGGGTGGACTTAAGACTCTTCAATAATGGGAGAAATACAGAGAAAAATCAGTATAATAATTTAATGATGTTACCATCTTGGATGGAATGTCTCAATTCTTAGTTATTTACATGAATCTTGTTGTGGACCGTATATCGGTCGGAAATTATTTAATATTCTTTAACGGTTTTTGTTTATCGTCGTTAAAGTATTACCAGGTTGGATTGTGTGGGTGCCGAAGAAACTTCTATCTTGAGGTGCACAATTTTTCAAATTTTTTTGTAGCCTTTTGGTTACAAAATCTAATAATCGAGAAACCAAAAATACCGTAAAAGAGTGACTGTATTTAAAGGATAAAAGAACGGATTTGAGGACAAAAATAAAAGATGTATGGGACACCCAGATCACCAACAAGGGTTTAAGATTGTTATGACACTTTTCCCTCCTACACACGTGACCGACCGAAAACATTTACACGGACACTTACCTCTGGTACTTTTGTTGCAAATTCTTTTGGAGTTCCTGCCATGTCTCATAAGCACTCGACTCGATCCCTCATATAATTTTTGTTGGACGTTTACAGACGGACCACGGTCATCGAGAAAATCGTTGACATACGGACTATGTTTAAAGTCGGAAAGAGTCAGGAGGGTCTCCCATTGTCTAAAGGGGTAAGACTCGTATCCCTCGAAAATAAAATCCGTCGATGTCGAACTTAACTCACATGTGCAACGTACCGGTGAATTAAAGATATTAAAGTGTGTGTTTTTTCATTTGTGATCTGACGGTTTACGAAGAAAGGTAATATGATTTATACAGACACTTTTGTAGGGATACACACGTACGATTCAGTCAAGTCAACACAGGTTGAGATACACTGGGGTACCTGACATTGGACGGTCCGAGGAGAGAGGTACCCTAAGAGGTCCGTTCTTATGACCTCACCCAACGACCCGGGAGGAGGTCCCCTAGAAAGACTGGGTCCCTAACTTGACTCAGAGAATGCAGAGGACGTATCCGTCCGTCCAAGAAATGGTGAAATCCCTTCGGGGATTTTGTAGGGGTCTTCGGATTCCACCCGAGGTAATGGTTGGTGGTTCCTCTTAAGTTACGGATACCTAAAGGAAGGACTCCCCCCGACTTGCAGTTCAGGTAAAGATACCGTGCTTTCGTTCGATGTTTTTAATGGGACCTGGACCACTTTTAGGTCCTGAAATATTTCATTATGAATTTTTTGGTTGTGACTAATACATGGTTTTATATTGTATGGTACCCCTTTACGCATGTCTTGGTTTTACGTCCTTTTCCGTTAAATGTTTAAAACTCTAGTCTTTGTCCTAATATCTTTTACCCAGGTGTGTAGGCAAAGAATAGTAGCCATCGTTTCTTAATGGTTGTCGTCCGTTCCGGACGAACTAATTGTCTTTGATCTTCTGCTTTGTGACTAAGAAGGTCGTTGACAAATTACTTATGGATGTTCCATTTTTGGTCTGACATGTGACCAAACTCTAGAATTGTTCCCGTAGTGTAAAAGATAAACTTTGAACTTCGAGAGTCATTACATAGGTCCTCCATTTTCCCTAATGATGATGGGAAACACCCGACCCCCAGTCCCACTCTAAAGGAGTTTCGGTGTGTGTCATAGAATCATCGTTTCGGTTCTGGACTTAAACCCGAAAGATGGAGGATGAGACCACAAAAAACATTGTCTCGAAGGACCTCCGTTTGGGTTTTTGAAAGTGTTCCAAATCCGTCAACGTCTCTTCCCATTTGAACACTTAATGGAAACTTTTAATAGTGTATAGAAAAGATATATAGATTGACGAGACGACAAATGAATTTACCCCTCTTCGCTTACCATCTGTATCGTACTCTGTCTCTCCGCGTAGGAAGTGGTAGAACTCTTCTCTTTATACTACTCACAAATCCCATTCACAAAACTCAATCGACTACGTAGAAGTTATTCGTACTTTTGTAGAAACTGTAATGTCACCAAACACTAGACTTCGAGTGGGAATGGGTTGTTTTAGAATAGGTTGAAATTAAGGAGAACAACACCTCTTTTACATTTATTTCAAAAAACCGTAAACTCTAGAATCAAGGAGTTGGTCCCTAGTTTAGACACAGGGGATGTCACCTTCGTGTTTCAGAATTGGTGACCTGGTGGTCCCTTAAGGGTTCTTTTGAATTAAACCTAAAATTGGAGGTAAATAAGTAGTACACTGGAACCCGGTAAGTAAAGGAGTAGACATAGTGCGTGTTGAAAATCTGTTCTTTCTGGTCGTGTCATGGACCGTACGTCGTTCTCGAGGTTTTTACGATCAACGATAAAAAGAACAATAGCCCAACCCTCTCAACGCCTTTTACCAATTCATTTTCCTCAGTTCCCATGTCCCTCTAGTCATTCTACGGTGTAATATTCTTTGGTGTTTAACCAGGAAACCGTCGTCACGGGTGTCTATAACAGGGACTGGGGGCTCATAAGAGTTCCGAAACTTTTTTGATCCCTTGTGGATTGAATCGAATGACCCGATTAAGAGAATATTTAATACCTTCAACGACCTTCTCTCGTCATTCTCCCCAACGAAACCGACATCCTTCTAAACACACATCCTTTCAGAACCCGTGAATTAGATGTAGTACTAGACATTCCGACTCTCCGACCTAGTACAGTGACCTGACAAAACACAAGGAACCTTTGATAACGACTCATTTGCGCTCGATCTACGGTAGAGTTTATAGGAGTCTTGTAAGGACATATTACACTTCATTCCCTTCACCACTGTAGATCTTACTCCGTGTTCCTAGGCCTCTCTAGTCCAGTGGACGGTGTACGTCTGCTTAGTCTGTCGTTAATTGGAAATAATTCATGAGAGACCGACATTCACATAGTCTATTCTTGAGATCGATGTCAGTACCTTTTAAGTTCTTTCACAACAGGAATTATCTAAGAAACCGATCAAAATCGATCAAATTCTGAACGAACATGACAAAAAGTGACTATAACAGAGTGGTACCATATCTGACATTAGTAGGTTGTGGATGACACATGGTCTGCGAGAGATCGTCCCCGAGGATGTCTACTAAATGTCCTCGTCGTGTTTTTGCACCTGGTCTGAATGTGATATACGGTCCTGATATGGTTCTCGACCCCGAAGGGTCCACCGAGTCCCTCTAGGAGACCTCTTCCTTTACCGTTGGTGGGGTCATAAGAACGGACCCTTTAGGATACCCGTCTCCTCGGACCACCGCCCCGATGTCAGATGCCCCAGCGTTTTCTCAATCTGTGTTGAATCACTTGATTTGTCGTCGTTGTATGGTTCTCGATCTCTTTTTCCTTCTGTACTCGTCCCATACTAAACTGTCAGTTTCTGTTTACGTTTAGTCTCAAATCCTATTCTCTTACAAGTTTAGCCCCTGTAGGGACCATCGGGTCACAAATTTTTACGTCCCCTGTACCCAAACTAGGAACCAGTCCCTTGGTTCTAGGGTATGGAACCTCGTTCATTGGGACGTGTGGTGTTCTGGGTCTCGTCGGGGGATTTTCTCTCTCTTACAAGTTTAGTGGTTGACTTTAATACAAAGACCATGAAATAGATACTGGCAAGAGTGAAGGGATTTATTGTCTTCTGAGATGACCACATTTTTTATCCAAATAGACGAGATTATACAGGGTGAATAATCTCCATCTGTTTTAGATTGACGTTTCTAAGACTCCATCGACTTAGCAGAGAGAAGTTGTGTCCGTGTAGTGTCTGAATACTTTCCTGTGGTGTTCCAAATCAGTCTTTCGAACCCTGAACTGTGAATAATCGACCCTCTCCCCGACATTTTACCCCTATTATTATGGGGGATTAATTGTTTCGATAACTTCTTATTCCTTCTATTCTAGATATATCTTCCCCCTAGAAGGACTGGGTCCCTAACTTGGACGCTACTTGGGCTCAGAGAGTGTGACGTCCGTCTAAGAAATGGTAGACTCGCTTGGCCCTTCAGGATATATATATAAATTGATAGATGATAAACATTTTCCCTTATATTTCTTAATAAATAGAAAACCCTTAAGCGACCGTCAAGTCACCAATCCTAAGACGTAAAGGTGACGTCCCCCGGACCCAAGGTGGGGACCAACCCCTTGATTCTAGGGGTTTCGACGGGTCGTACCGGTTTCTTAAAAAATAAAGAAAAAACGGAATACAGAATAGAATCTAATCCATTGGTCTATGGAGTATAATCGGATAACAATGACATAGTGTGAAACAAAATGACAGTATTCTTCTTGTCTTCCACTAAGTACCCAACAGGAGGAGAGGAGGTTCTTTGGACAAAAACCATGTCTAGATATTGAGAGATAACATAGGACCGTTGACCGAGTTAACGTAAACGGTCGTATGTTACAATTCCCCTTTTTTTGTAGTGTTTGTCTTAGGGTTCGTTAAGACTTTTTAGTTTCGTTTTCATAAGAGATCGATGAGTCTCGACTTTAGTTGAACTTATCAGGGTTTAAGTCTTCAGTTATGTAGGTGGACTTGTCAGGAATTACTATTATTTCTCTTAATGACTTACCGATAATATGTGAAACGTGGTACGATCCTGAATTTTTACGTCTTATAACCCTCAAAGGACTACCGGATTACCAATACTAAGACCCAAAAGTGACGACACCGGTCCCAAGTTCTAGGACATTCGATACACCGTGTCAATTTTTTTTTTTTTTTTTCTATAACAAACACTTATTTTTACTCTCTCTGTAGTTTCCTTATCTCCCGAAAGCTTTAACGGTCACAACTGCTTTTAAACGAAGAGAACGTGAAAACAGGAACTATGTTTTATTGACGGAAAACAACCCGATGTGGGTCAAACCGAGTGTCTGTGACTTCTTTAATATTGGATCTACTGATTTACTTGTATAAGTAGGTGCCTGGTATGTCAAACGACACCTACCGTTTCACTATGATTTGTGTTCCCTTTTAGTCTACTTTTCGAAGGATATATATGAGTGTAGAAAGAGGACCTACCACGTAAGGAATGTTATTATCCGTAGACTTTGAGGTCCCGGAGGTGTCTAGTGTGTCGCAGGGACCATTCTCGGTATCAATGTGAGCAGCGTATACGCGTGGTCTCACGTTCCTGCGTGTATCCTCAGTGTCTAATGTGTGAACGGTAGTGGATATTCTTCTCTTACCTCAATGTGGGTACACGTTTATGGAGTTCAGGAAACGGGAGGAGGGTGATACCCCTGATGTGGTCAGAGGATTGTCACTGAACTCCTGGGAGATGAAACCGTAGTGTTTTGGACTGAATGGAGCACAGGTAGAGTTAGAGATGTTGTGTTTCCTTTTCAATTAGTGGATGACCCATTTCTGGAATCTCTTCGTGGACCATCTATGCAGATATATTTAATCAACCGTCTTGCGACATATACAGCTACCCCAGTACGATGAAGGCCAGGTTTCGATTTCTAAGAGAGTTTTGGATCACAGATTTTGCACGTTCGACCTCACTCCCACCACCGGAAATCAACGTCGGACCGTGACACAACTGTAACAAACCCAGTGCAGATGAGGTTCAGGAGGATCACGGTGGCGACTTTTACGAGCAAACGAACGAGATGTCTTTGACTCACCCGGTCCACCCGATAAACCCCTCCGCACAAGGTGAGTGTGAAAAGTGTATCAGAAGGTTACCGACGTTCTATTTTCTGCCATTTCTCGTGTTAATCCTAATTTCAAAACTGCTTCTCCCCTGTTTGTAGAAGCTCGAACGCCACCCCTGTCCTCGTCCCTGACGTCACTCGGGACTCCCCTAGATAGGTAGAATAGGAGAATTTGAAGTTAGGCTTGGTTTAGGTCTCGGAGGACTTCGGGGAGTGTCCAGGACGCGTTTGATTCTTAAAGAGGGTCGGGGTAAGGCCGTCGGACGGAGGCCAAGGGTCGTGCGCTCGGGGGCGGGAGAAAAGTAGTTCTCTGGCGTTTGGGCGCGCGAGGACGTGAAAGTTGGATCTCCGCCCTTTGCACCGCGGAGGGCCCGTTCTGGGATTCGTTCACTGCCCTTGGGGCCTGGAGAATCCAGGATTATGGTAAGGGTGGTTCTCTCGGCCCCCGTCTTCCGACGGAGTGGTTGTGGTCGGACGAACGCCGTTTTCTAGTTCAGGCCCACTACGAATCGGTATCGAGGGAGAGTTTGGTGGCCTTCGAATGTCTTGAAGGCAGGCTGGAAATTGGAGGCAACGAGGACGGAGAACCAGCGGCACTAACCAAGAGATCTGCAGGCAGTCGCAAATATGAGAAACGTGGTTCGGGGCGACCAAGAGCGCTCTAGTTTAAGGTTTCGGTTCAAAGGCAGGATTGCCACCAGTCCAGGACCGTCCACATACTTTCAATAAAAAAATTTTTTTAGTGTTAGAAAGGTCTTGATCTTACCCTCTCCGTTTAACGTTTCATGTTTCCACTTTAAAAGTGAAGCTATTCTGTAGAGAACGGGCCGTAGATGAAGGAATTCACAAAAATACATCAAAACAGGAGAGGGGAAAGCTCAGGAGTGAGCCCTTGAGGCGGGTTCCGCGAGCGTCTTCATCCGCGGATCCGGCTCCGGGTCGGAAGTGCTCCGGCACAAAGAGAAGTCCGGTGCGGGGGTCGGGCTTCCGAAATTTATGAGACTCACCGTGCAGTGAAAGTTCGCTGGAGTAGAAACAGTCACGTGTTTTACCGCGGGATGTCGGATGACCACAGGGCCGACGTCCACTCGCTTGACTCCCGGGAGACCAAAGCGCCCCCGCCCCACGGAGGAGGACACTAACGCCGACACCCGCTCCGTTCTGCTCCGTCCGGGCTGGAGGCCGGCCGAAAAGCACATGGACAGGGACAGCGCCCCGGTCGTGGATGCGAGCGAGGAGGCCGCGGGCTCCAGTTCCGCAGGGACCGAGACAGTCGAGAGAGAGACGAGACAGGGGCGGGTCGACCTTCGAACCCAGATTCTTCGCCGTCGATCCACTTCTCACCTCCGTGGAAAAAGAGCAAAAGCACCTGGAGTGAAAGATGGGGTATCTCAAAGCAAAAGACAAGGAGTTCCACTCCTGTTCCACTGACCCCCCCGCGCCACCAACAACTCGGGCGATCCGGGTCTTGGGCTTCCGGAGTGAAGAGTAGAGAGTCGTCGCCTCTGAACGATAGGTTCACGTAGTTAGCAACAGTTTGGGCTTCAGACCTCTTTTTTTGATATAAGGTAGAACTCCCCTAGGACGTCTTGTATGTCGGTTCTCAAGGTCCCCTGGAAGGCAGGGGTCGGCATCATTAATCATTACTATTGTCATCAGAGTGGAAACGTGTCTAACGTTCTGGTAAGGAGTAGTATAGTGAATTAAATATATTAGTAAACCATCCTACTAATAAGAGTAAACTATCCACTACTTTGACGATCCATTTTCAAGGACGAGACTCACAATGGGTTCACGACACCGGAATCGTAGACGGGATGATGGGCCGACAAGAGAAACAAGCACAGTGGGACGGGAGTCTTGAAAAACTCGGTCTCACACTAGGACCTCGACTGTAAACATAAACACTCTCATGGTCTTACCTCATAAAACTCGGGTGAAAGCAACGAAAAGTTAATGATCTACCCTTCCATTTTCTTAGTTGTCAAACTGGAACTGTCAGGACAATACTTGGTAGATCTTTTAACTGACACTGACGGTCTACCGAAAAAGTGAGGATTGAACTGTTGGGATCCTTCCACCACAATGTGTGTTTCCAAGTTACAGTTCGCACATAAAATTATTTTTATTTCCTTCGTTCGTAAACACCTGTAAGATACGTTGAAAAATGTAAATTGGACACGTAGATGAAACCTAATTCATCGGTTGATATGAATGTCCAAACTTCTTCTACATGACATGGGAGTTTTTCAAAACACAATGGTCTTCAATTAATAATTCAGTGTAACGAATTTAAATTTGGTAAATTTCACTTCAGTAGTAAATAGAATAAATATGAATACCAGAGAGTCAAGACCGTCTTTGTCCCCTAAACCGGATTAATTAATAGAGAAATCTACGAAACTAACAGGTCCAATTGTTACACCTTATCAACAAAGAAGAACTAGGACGACAGTGTACTAGATCACTTCAATATGTTCCAACAAACTATTCCATTTAATAATGTCTAAACAACTCGAACCTTCTCTCTTGACTATAGTGTTTCTTAGAACCTTTCGTACTCGTAATCTGCGCGTATCCTTCTCTCGACTTGAGAAGGTACAATTGGGTATACGATTGGGTAGAGTCACTGGAACTTGAACCTTTGACTTAGGGTCAAAGAAGGTAGACAGCAAACCTTTAATACAAGTAACTGTTTGCAAATAACTCATGAACCACTAGTCAAAGGTAAGTATAACAATGTTATTAACAATGTTTCGTTACTCTTTCTTATATAAACAAATACTAGTAGTACAACAGGTTGAAGGAGAAAATATCTATCTGTGAGGTTCTGGAACTCTCGGACCCAGAGGAACAAAGACGTAAATCGATTCTACTTACTTGTCGCAATATGGTGTGACAGACGATTATCGGTCCGACAGAATTCATTACCGGTCGAAGGTGACAAGGGATTTTTCAACCATTTAAATGGAGAAAATACAAATCGATGTAAACTCTTCACCACCATGATGGAATCAACAACATACTGTCTTGGGACAGGTACGTAAGTCAAATAAATGGCGTATAATTGACTCATGGGAGACGAAGGAGGCCTATGTTACTCTTCGTCTTTCTCGTCTGTTAAGGACAAGAGTACCTTGAAGGTGATATAAGATTGTATAAGATGACGTCTCCTAGAACCTCTAGAAAGAGTCGACTTCACAAAACCCGTCTGGAACTAACTTGGAACTGACCTGGTTTCCACTACCGTTAATCATGATGGTGATTCTCGTCGATTGTAAATTGAATTGACACACGGTCATCGGAGCGTACTGGGACACTCTACAGTGTCTAAATAATTGGGACACAATATCTACTTCTTTATCCTCGTCTCGTCTTTGTGTCACATTACCGATTCTCACATCTAAGACCGTAGGTGACAGAATGAAATTACGACTGAGACTCTGCGTGATCGACACCGAAACCCGTTCAATGAAGGGGAGAGACACGGACAAGGAGTGGACATTCTATACCTATTATCATGTAGACTAAATAGATCATTAGTATCAACGTTTCATGAATCTTGGGAGCAACAGCACAGCACTTCAGCGAGTCAGCACAGGTTGAGAAACGTCGGGGTACCTGACATCGGATGGTCCGAGGAGGGAGGTACCCTAAGAGGTCCGTTGTCATGACCTCACCCAACGGTAAAGGAAGAGGTCCCCTAGAAGGGTTGGGTCCCTAACTTAGGTCCAGAGGACGTAAGGTCCGTCTGCGAAATTGAAGACTCGATGGTCCCTTCGGGTGAATCTTGGGACGAACGTAGATTTTCTCGATACATTCATAAACAACTAATTTAATTTTATTTGAACAGATCCCGGAATAGTGATCAACAATCACCTACACCAAACTTAGACCATGAAAGACTGAGTGTTCGAACTCCAGGGTCGTGGACGTGGTATGGTGACCAAGAGAAACGGTAGTTCTGAGTCGGACAGTTGGTCCCATGGTAATTACCAGTTATTGGTCTCTTGTCACGAGGTGTTTCAAAACATAACAAACTATGGACGATGGTCCATCTTTCTATCTTATTTCACATCCTTTACCTTCACTTTAAAAACTTTTTGGTACAGATAAGAGGTCAAAAATTTTAATTGAAAGCACATTTACTGGTACCTAGCTTTTATTTTCCCCCACCTGTGAAGGTCTATGTAAAATCAGAAACCAAAACGGAACTCTATGACCCTACGACTCCAGAGTGGTACACTGGAACGCCTTCAATACATTGAAGAACGTACATTTAGACTTCTCAGACAATTGATGTTTCTTTAGACTCTGTAAACGTCCACAATTTTCACGGAGACATTTCACGGTGCAATTTTTTTATTTAGAACGAACCTTAACCCTTTATGTAGTAAGACCAAGGGATAAGTGACATCATGGAAGAGTCCACTCGTCATCAATCAACAACCAAACTTAATTCACTTACCTACTTGTCTACTCATTTGAACGTTAGACTTTAAACCCGTCTCACTCATCTTAGAACTCCTACTCCCCTCGTGTGGTAACGGAAAACTTGTCGGACAAGGATTTTGTAAATAACTTGTGAATGATACACGGATAGAGATAAGACCCGAAGGGAACACCGAGTCGACCATTTCTTAGGCGGACGTTACACCCTCTGGACCCAAACTAGGGACCCAACCCTTCTAGTGGAACCTCTTCCCTTTCCGATGGGTGAGGTCATAAGACCGGACCTCTTAAGGTACCTGATATATCAGGTACCCCAACGTCTCAACGTGTTCTGACTCGTTGAAAGTGAAGTGTAAATTAACAATCCCCGAAGGGATCACCGAGTCTCCAATTTCGCAGACGGACCTTACGTCCTCTGGGCCCTAGCTAGGGACCCAACCCTCCTAAGGGACCTCTTCCTTTACTGTTGGGTGGGGTCATGAGAATCGACCTCTTAGGGATGTCAGGTACCCCAGCGTCTCAGCCTGTGTTGACTCACTGAAGTGCTGTGTTAGAGACAAAATCTGTGACTCTCTCATTACTAGTTGTCCTTATCACCTCGAACATAACATCAAGACCCCTCTGTTTGTTCACCCGTTCTTTTAAGCCGACACTTCATTCTGTTACTTCTATGTCCTATCACACCACCTCTCTCATCTCCACTCCAACACCGTATCGAAAACTGACCTCACCAACCCCTTCCGAAGAGTCTTCTCCATCGTAAACTCGACTAACTATTCTTCTGTCGGGAGGTCCTAAAACCCTTCCCGGGTTTCATCCTCCCCTTCCTCGTCATACACGTTTCGTGGACTCTACCTAGACTCCTACTCTTTATTCCGGTCACACCGACTCCACTACACTCCTTCCAGACTCGTTCACCGTCCTCGGTCCCAGGACAACCTAGACCATTCCTTTAACCCAAAATGAGGTTCACATTACTTTTAGGTGACCTTCTAAAATTTACCACTTCACTGTCCTAAACTAAATATTCGCTCTCCCTAGTAAGTCCGACATACTCATGACCACGAACTCGTCAGAACAGAAGTAGTCGGGACCACCAGAAACTGTGGGGAACAAAAGGGTCGTACACCAAACCTTTCGTCACCACCCGAGACACGGGGAGTCGTACTTCTTCTCCTCCCTGACGTCCCGCCGACGTAACCCCCTCCCCCGTCCCCCCTTGACCTACTTTCAACAGTTTTCCACGTTTCCAGATATCAATATTGATTCATGGTCCCTACATTACATGTACCATTCATATTAATTGTGGTGACATACAATATATACTTTCAACGGTTCTCATCTAAGATTCTCAAGAGTAGTGTTCCTTTTTTCTATACAGAGGTAAATAAACTAAAACATAGATTTACTCCATCTACCTACAAGTGATTTGAATTACACCATTAATAAAGTAACACATTCATTTTAGTAATACGACATGTGGAATTTTGGATGTGTCGATACAGTCAATATAGCTATTTTGGTCCTCTTTTGTTAAAAAATTTATTTTTATTTTGCTTTTTTCCGTCGTGTATCCTATAGTCCTTAGAATCCTCTGAAGGAGATTGGGTAAGAATGGTACACCGAAGTTCGTTCCGGAGTTGGGGGACATCGAGAGACCAATGTGTAGACGTTTTACCCTGTTAAGTATCGATGGGAGACTAACTCTTCCGAGGACTTCTGGATCATTACAAACCTTTCGAGAAATTTGTGAACCAAAAGGGACCACCAAGTCTACTATTTCTTAGGCGGACGTTACGTTCTCTGGGTCCAAGTTAGGAACCCAGTCCTACTAGGGGCCCTCTTCCTTTACCGTTGGGTGAGGTCATAAGGACGGACCTCTTAAGATACCTGTCTCCTCGGTCCACCTGATGTCAGGTAAAAATCTTACCAGGACTTCTGGACCATTATAAACCTTCCAAGAAATACCTGATATTTTTAAAAACTTATCAAAGATTACAATAAAATTTTTATCCGGAAAAGATTATAACTCTGTTTCCTGTCTAAAAAAAAAAAAGGAATCTAATAAGATCTTACTTGGACACCTTCGAGGAAATAAATCACCTAGGCTTTTCCGTCCCTCTTACTAAAAAAGAACCTAAGTAACACGTTTCGGACCCAGTTTCCTTTTCCATCGTTGCAACGACACACCGGGACCCTTTTCATCGATTCAAGGCCTCGGAGTCAAAGAAGTAGATATTTTACCTGTGACATGGAAGACAGAGACCCGCTAGCACTCATAATCCACCCTGACACACATACTTCACAAACCCCCTTCAACTGCGTCCTATATACCCGTGAACCACTCTCAATCAGATACAGAGGTGAGGAGGTCTACCAGACGTCGGGGGTAACGGGTCGTAAATAGAAGTTGAGTATACAGATTTTTCTCGGAACCCTGAAGGAACCGCCAGGTCTCCAGTTCTGAGACACGAAAGTGACGAGACCCGGGCTTAAGGCAGGGACCAGGCCCTTGATTCTAGGACGTGTGACACACCATGCCGGATTTTTTATTTCTCACCGAGATCACTTTGACGAACGAGGAAGACATCACCGGCACCTATGACCCACACATCATGATCACGTCCTTTTAGAAAACCCATACCGAGATTCTCTCAACCCTCTTCTCCTCGTTTACTTGTGCCGAAGGACAAAAAATTAAAAGATTCAACTTCCCGTCGTAACTCTTCCACTCGAGATCTTATTGTAAACGTCACAAAGGTAGTTATTTCTACTTCAAGGAACCCCTTAAATCCGGGTCACTCCTCGTAAAGACAAAAGTGGGTCGTCTTCAACTCTGTCAAAGAGTCACCCTCGAAATTAAGACACCGGCCAACACCCCCCGGGTCGCTCCGGAGTCCTCGAGGAAGTCGAGGATGTGAAGACACGAGACAACGACCCGTGAAGTGGAAGTCGACCTGTGACCACAATGACGACACAACGGTGACGAGTGACTCTCTTGATGTCTCGAATAAATTTCCCGGACCGGACACTTGCTCGAAGACACGACCACTTCTTCTTTGACGCAGAATCGTTGACATTATCGAACACGACTTCGCTCCTCCCACCCCCGTACGATCCACCTCGATTCAGGTACGGCCAGGCAGCATGAACGAACTCACTACCGTACAAGTCAGACGGGGTGGCGTGGGAACCGTAAATCTTCTATGACTATGACTCGACATGAGCAGTGACTTGATCCAGAACAACTTGTTTGTGACGGAGTAAACTGGAAGTGTTGTTGGATTCTACATCCACAGTAGTCGGAACGTCTCAAAGCCTTTAATTGATCAAAATTTAGAAACATACACCGGTTCCTTTCCTCCCGACCTCTTCACTTTGTCAATTTGTCTGGGGTCAACCAATTTACCGGACGGGTTCCAGTGTTGATCATACGTCTAAAACTGACGTCTTGAGTCCCAAAAATGGGAAGTCAGTTTGACAAAGGGGTCTCCTGAGGGGACTCATATCGTTCATCTTTGACCTAGAGACGTCTCATCCGATCTACCTCCCCTGTGTCAAGCCAACCGAGGCACAGGACAACCCTACACCTCTACAAACTCCGGCACTAACGGAGGACGGGGTTTATGGTCGTCTCGAACTCTCCCTCCCGGGTCTGGACACCCAGTCGGAGTGTCCGACGGACAGTTCGAAAGTCTCCTTCGATAACGGGGTCCTACCCGCCATCCCCGGTCTGGTCCCGAGTCTTAAATATACGTCAAGTGCCACACGGACCTCAGACGAAGTCTGCGGTCGTTTCCTCTTAATCCGTCTACTCACTTATATAGTCGACTGAAGAATTTCCTTGGGCATGACGGAACCTAGGGTAAATCTCCGACACAGAACCTATCTGTACCGAGGGAGGGGGAAGGGTTCGGAGACTTTTCCTGACGTAGTGAAAACACGGACGGACAACGTATCGTTGGTTCGAGTAACTAACGGATCCCTATCCTCCCTCAACAATTCGAACCCTCAGAATCCTCCCAACGGTCTGTAAGAGGATGGTCCTCACCCTCTGTCAACAATCTTCGTCGTCTCTACACCTCTCTACTGCGAATTCCTTCCACGACTGACTGCACGTAAGGACGTAACGAGTGGATCTGTCTCGGAGTGAACTCCGAAGGGACGGTCCTTCTCGACCAACGATTCTCGACACTCCGATTTCCGGTAACTCCCAATACCAGTCTCCTTGGTCCTCAGAAAGGGAAGGACTCTGGAACTCCAGCAGAACGACCACTTTGCCCACCGGAGGACACCATCACACAAGGGGTGACGGTCTTTCCCAGAGAATCCGTAAGTCCCCGTCTTACCCACCTATCTACCCTGGAAAAGTTAAGACTCTACACGAACCCTGGACGAGACCCCGACCCTCCCTGGACGAAACTGTCGACCCTCTCCCGGTCTCCCGTACCAGCCTTTGTCGTCCAGTACCAAGAAAGACCATTGTGCATCCGTCCTACATACACTCTCCGTCGTTGAGGAGGGTCCTCTTTACTCCTTGTCGTCGAATGTAAATAACTTACGGACGGTCCTTGGGTCGACGACTCGAGACACAAAAGGTATATAAAAAAGGAATTTCTTCTGATACAAATTTTTTCGAGAGAAAGGAAGAGGGTCAAGACCAAGGGTCTCCGTTGGTGACTATCCTTAAAACATAAATAGTAAGGTGTGAATGAAAAAAGACGATGTAAATGTTTGTTATGTAACAAAGACCCGAAGGGTCCACCACGATCACCATTTCGGAAGAGGACAGTCACGTCCTCTACACTCTCTGTACCCAAGCTAAGGACTCAGTCCTTCTAGGGGACCTCCTCCCGTACCGTTGGGTGAGGTCATAAGAAAGGACCTCTTAGGGTACCTGTCACCTCGGACCACCCGATGTCAGACATCCCAACGTTTCTCAGTCTGCGCTCCCTTCGCTGAATCGTGTGTGTAACAAAGATTAGGAGTGTTTTGGAGACGAGAAAATGTGGTCAAAATGTCTTTTCCTTCGTCTCCGAGTCTCTTCACTTAAGAGACCAGACTCCGGGGTGTCGATCTCCTCGACTCCAAGACCCGGTCCGGGAGGTCGAGATCTCGCCAGCGGAAGGGACACCGATCTGATCCCGACGTCGTAACGACGTCACCGTGACCCGCCCGGTCTGCACTGGCCGCTGCAGAGACAGAGGACACCTTCGTCGACGGAAGTCTCTGGTCCGACGAGGTCCTAGGGCCGGACAAACCTGTCGAGTCGGTGGAAGAGGAGGCGAACGAGACCCGACATCGCGGGAGACTGTGTACCAAGGGACTCCGTCGCGACCGCACACCGTACGAAGCGTCACACCTGTCTCCAGTCTGACCGGGTCGGTCGGAGGGGGTACGAAACCGAGACTTGTCCGTGCCTCAGAGTCGTGTCGGAGACGGTCTCTGCGAGTGTTGAACTTAACCTTTCGTTCTACTTCTGGGACACAAGTTTAGTACCAAGACGGAAGTAGGTAGAGTAGTAGTTCGCAACCATAGGACCTGAGACACAGGATTTGAGACTCAGACAGTACCACTGGTGCACCCTGTTCGGAAGACGGGAGCATCTCGAATCGAAAATCACGTCAGATGGAAGAGTGGACAGCCTCAGACAAAATGGGAATTTTGTCTTCTGTCTTACTGGATACTGTGAGGGTGAGCCGGGTCAACAACCCTTCCACTGTATTCTATTGGAAACACCAGGACGGAGTGTGAAAACAACCAAGCAAAGTAAAATAAAGAATCACTAAGTGACCGTCCAGGTGAACCCAATATCAGGAAGGAAGTCTCAAACAAGACACAGTCAATTCGTGTTCTAGTCCTCTCGGAGGGAGTGGGGACCCTCGGGACCTCCAAGTATAGGGTCGGTCGTCTCCTCTCCCGTGCCAATCTGGTCCTTCGGTCTAAGGCGGTCTCTGTGACTCGGGGGACCTCCTGACTCGGGTGGACCGACGGCCCGGACTCCAACCCTCTGTAACAGACATTCGTGCGACTCTTCCCGTACCGAGTCGTCCAAGGGTCGGTACACTGGAACCGTCCGGTGAACGACAGTGACTTGGAGACGTAGAAGTCCCGCCAATCCCTCCGACTCGAGACAGGTCGGTCCCAATATTCTCTGTGACAGGACCTTGTCACCCAGTCGACAACGACAAATGAGGTTTTGTCTAGGTTCCCGAAAGACCAGTGGGACTCCCCTCTGAGGGTGGGTTCACCTACCTCAAAAAATCGTTCCTTTATGATATCCTCACGAATCTTACCTCTTCTGTACCAGTACCAAAAGTCACTAAACTTCCCGACTTCGCACCTCCTCACTGATTCGAGCAAACTAGACCAAGGTTTCCTGTCCCGATCCTTCACACAGCCACTGACCCGACCGACGAAAATGTACCCACGAGAGGAAATTATTGGGGACGTCGCAATCTCCCCAAGTCGTTTTGGTGTGCCGTAGTGCGGTGAACAGCCCCTGTCTCGACCCTAAACTCGGGACCAAAGGTAACGGACTATCCTTCCTCCACCCAAAGTCAAGTCGCACTCTTCGTAACCACCCATTCACAATCTTGACAGATCACTACCTTATCCGAAAGACCTTCGTATACTCGAGGGATCTTATTAGTCCAACTTAGGCCCGAGACATCTCCAACGACTTCTCTCCAAAAGACGGAACTCCGACGGGAGCTGAAGGATCAAGGACTCTTTTACCTCCAACTCCCGAATAGACCTTCATAGACAAGATCTATTCCCGGACCATGAATGAGTGCTCTTAAAGTGTGCCGGACCCTGAACCTGAAGTTCACACCCCTTTTTTAAAAGGGTAAAGGATTAACAACACTGTAGACTCACCTACCGGTTACCTACTAGCGACCTTACTGGCACCCCGATCCAACTTGGTTCGTAATACAAAAAGAAAACCTAACTCTTTCGTTTCTGTTTTGGGGTTATTAAAAAAAAAAATTATACGGGTTCAGTAGAAGGAAGAAATTTACTATGACTAGACCTGATGAATAGGAGGTCGGTGTCACCAGTTTACAATGTTCTGAGTCATTATCGATAAAAATTCCATCTTAATTAAAGAATGGAAAAAAAAGGGAATAAATATTTCTATGGATAAATCCTTCGAACCTTTTATGTCTTCATATTTCTTATGGTATTTTTAATGGACATTAATAAGTATTATGGGTCTCTATTGGGTGGGGTGGACCTCTATTGATGACAATTGTAAAACTATCTAAAGGAACATTTCAAAATTTTTAAACATTAATTTTAATTTTTACAAATTATTATTACATAAACGTTAAATATAAAGAAATCCAAAAGAAGACTAAGATTTTAATTAGGTATATGTCACAATTTCCAAGTCTAATGGATTTATGTTTTTTGACAGGTATTAAAGTGGGAGGTCCCTATCGACGACAATTGTCAAACCGTAGATAAGGTAAAACTACAATAAACTAAAGAAATTAAGTAAACACAGGTTGAGTCATGAATTTCAACGGTCCCAAGTGAACCATGAACCTCCAAAGCCACAAATCCGAATCTCGGTCCGACAGAAACTTACGACCGCATAGACGTTCTGGAACCCACTCAATGATAGGAGGAGGTCGGGAGCTCAAGGAGTAGACAATTTACCCCGAGTATACGTAATCCCGACAAGTAGGTGTATTGGGAATGACGACGATGATCATTAAGAATAATAACGGTAACAGAAACGAATCTGTGGAGTCGACACCGTGGGCAAGTCAAACCCAAGTCACCCATGGGACCAGGATCCCCGACACTCCTCTACACCTAAGTCGCACCTGACCACAAATCACGGGAAGACCCTTAGTGGCTCATAACTTAAGGTGTCCCATGGACCGTAGTCCGACCCCTCAGACCACCTCCCCACCATCACCATCCATAAAGACCTACTAGAAGTTCCTCAATATTTTAAAACACAAAAGATTTAAAAGAGGTTCTTTGTACAGGATGAAAAAATTTACCCTCCTTTTGGAGGTCATTTTCGATAAATTATTTATCAGAAGTCAGAGAGGGTCGCAGTCCCAGAAAAGGTCACTTAGTCGAGTAGTGTAGTCCACCGGTTCGTAACCTCGAAGTCGAAGACGTCGGCTGGAAGGTTGCTGATAAGTTCCAACTAAAGGAAATCCTAACTGATCGAACTAGAGAACAGGTTCCCTGAGAGGATTCTCAGAAGAGGTCGTGGTGTTAAGCTTTCGTAGTCAAGAAGTCGTGAGTCAGAAGAAGTACCAGACTGAGAGTGTAGACATGTACTGACGATGGGACTATTTTTGAAGTTTTCTCTTTTGACCCACGCTTCCACTTAGGAACCGAACTGTCGTGTGTCGATCATTTACCACCTCGACCCGGAAACTCGACATAGATTCAAGAAAAGTGACCCATTTATTTGGCGTCCAGAATTAAGTCGGAGGAGCCGGGAGGACTCACAGACCGGACTGGAAGGTGGTGACGGACGAAACAGAAGCGTGGTAAAACTCACTAAAGATCGAGGACGAGCGAAGCGAACTGCTAAGACATAGTAGAATGTACGATTGACAGGAGACTCACGGAACGTTTGGGAGGTGCCGGGACGAGTCACCTCCGAACGGGTCCTCTCAAATAACAAAGGAGACGACATGAGGACGGGGAGCACACACAAAGGAAGAAGGACGTCCAGTGTCACCCACGTGACTGTACGACTAACACCGGTCTGATACATTCACATCCCTGATAGAATGAGAAGAACCATAGACACAGGACGACTGACAGTGTCCTATCTACGAGTTCACACTTTTATGTTTACACGAGTACGCTGCATTCATCCAATGTACTATTCGGCGACAGTTGGGCGAAACCGGGGGAACTCACGTAATAGATGCACCGTCGGTGTCACTGAAAAATAAAAAAATTCCGTCTATATCAGGACGAAGCTACCGAAGGGTAATGAAAATCCTAGTTCAATTTACAAATTGTACAGGATGACATTTCAAGTATGTATGAATATTCTTCTCTAGTTCCGGACTGACGAACTAGTCATTTCCACGTCACTTAGGGAAAGTATAAGTCTGTCAAGCAATGAATCTATGTCTTACTCTTCTTGTTGTTCGACTTCCACGGTCGAGGGACCCGAGATCAACGCATGCGACTTTTCCCGGTGTGTGGCCTTGTGTTCCTCGACTCCTGACTTGGCTCTCGGCACCGTCGGGCCGTGGTGACTTGGGCCCAGACATAAGACGTCAAGATCAGATTTCTCAGGTCCCGTCTTTCGAGGTATGGAGTCGTCCAGGGACCCTCCGCTCCTCTTTGACAGAGTACGGACGGAGGGTCCCTCCATTCCTCAGTTCACCCTCTACTGAAGTCTCGAGGAAATCTTCGGAAGACGGGAGACCACAAGGTTCTACAAAGTGGTCCATAAGGTGGTTCTGCGTCTCTCCGAAATCAGTCCCAACGACCCCCGGAAAGGAGTACCTAGACGTTCCAGGAAAAGCCACGGACCGAGATGAAATGGAGAATCGAGATAGAAGACGGTAGAGGTGACGGGAAACGAGGTCGGTTCGACCGAAAGAGAAAGAAAAAAGTTGATGGTTCACGAAAGGACGGTTCCCCTTAAACGTGGACGACGAGAGAGACGGACGGTCCAAGGGACTTAAGGAAGAGGATTTGGTGTGAAATAAACGAACTGATCAAGGATCAGTACAAAGTCAAGAGTCTACTTTCTAGTGAAAGAACCTTTTTCGGAAAGGGGGTGGACCTAACCCGAGAGGTCGAATTACGACATCGACGGAGTGGAAAGAAAGTGTCGTGAATGCAGTAACGAAGGTACCAGAGTACTCACTATAGACTGAACTATAGACAGAAGAGGTGGTTTGACACTCGAGTGGACACCCTCCCTGACACAGAACAGAACGAATAGAATAATTAAGTTCGCGGTATCGTGTTTCAGAACACAAACACGAATCAGCGAAGTCAGCACAGACTGAGAAACGTTGCGGTGCCTGACATCGGGTGGTCCGAGGAGACAGGCACCCCTAAGAGGTCCGTTCTTCTGACCTCACCCAACGGTACGGGAAGAAGTCCCCTAGAAGGGTCGGGTCCCTAGTTTGGGCCCAGAGGCCGTAACGTCCGTAGAGGAAGTGACAAACTCGGTGATCCCTTCGGGTCGTGTTTCAGACTCCGACCTATTTATACACAAATTACTTAATCCTGATGACGTCAAAATTAATCCCGCTCCACCATACCACCTTTTTCAAAACTGAACGTTTAATTCACTGAACTCAAGACGAGATTTGACGACCTACACACACACACAAAACGACACGGTGCGTCACGCATCCTAGAATTAAGGGGTTAGTCCCTAGTTCGAACCTGGAGGATGTAATCTTCATCTTCAGACTTGATGACCTGACGGTCCCTTTGGGGGTTTGACGACAATTGCTCCATACACACTGGACTCTGTGAGAAGTAGACGGTTCACTTATTTTCTATGAACCACCAGACCCCAGTGGAACCCAAGACTATTAGACGAAGGTCTACCTAGTAAATAATCGGATCAAGATCTCCCTTCCCTGGATTTTACTTTTAGGTCGACGGATGAACTGGAGAGGTGAACCCCCAGTCTGTCCGTCTGAGGGTCCGAGTGGGGTTCGGTCGGGAAGGACAATGGAAAGGCTAAAGTCACATATCGTCGAGGTAAAAAGGTCAATGAGTCCGGGTTTTGGAGTCACCATAAGAACTGGATGGAGAGTACGAAAGAACCGGTCAAACACTCGTCTCGGACAGCCATCTTGCAACGGAGTGCGTCGGGAAGGATTGATAGGAGGAAACTTAACGTGGAGAGGGGTGAAGGGACCAAGTGAGAGGGTAACGAGACGAAGGAAGAGAGAACACTGTGAATGATTATAGACTGACTCTAACATGAACAAAGAGACAGAGATGAACTGACAGAGGGGAGGAGGGAATTGGAGGGCCTTACAGTCAGGGTTCTCCCGTCCGTCGTGACTTTGTAAAATAAGTCACAACATAGGAGTCACGGGCCTTGTCACGGACCGCGGGTATTAGTGAGACTGGTCAACTATCTACCGGTCTCACTCATTTGTCTACCATTTCAAACCACCATCCTCCCTCCCCTCTGTCCCTCCTACTGTCACTTCTATCTACAAAAAGTGGTCTCAGTTGGGACGAATAGTAAAGAGTCTAAAGACCGACGACGACTCTATTATCCCCATTATAATTTTGGATCGGAAAAGGAGGAGGAGCATAAAATGAAGAAGTCACAGGAGGTTTCTGTCCAAACAAGACCCTTTCAACGTACTATCCCCCGTGGTTTCACATGTGTACCTTAACTTCCCTAGTTGGACTCCAATGTTCAAAATTTAAAAAATTTCATTCCTGTGGTTTTGTTGTCGTTTGGCTTGGTTTTTTCGGGTAGTTTAGTGGGAGATGACAGTGGTAATAAAGGAATTTCCTGGAAAAATTGTAGTTTCTATATCCTTCCGAGTTGTTCCCTGCACAAAATTCACATTATTTAAACTGACTTTTTTATTTTTTGAACAATGCAGCAGAAATAAATAGGGTAAAAGGGTCACCTATAAACACACACCTCTCCGTGGATGGATCACCCACCCGACTCCACCCCCGGCGACCACGTCCTCCATCTTGCGACGTCTCCTAGATCCTTACGTCTGCGGGCGCCACCGCCAGGGAGCAGCAAACCGAAACTACAAACATTCATTGCAAAATTTTTAAACTCAATGTGAACTGTATGTTGAAAGGTCATCAAAGTACATATGTTGTACTAATATCCATACATACATAACGTTTTACTACCGGTGTCATTCAGAGCAATTGTAGGAAGCCGTATACAATGCATTGAACTATAAAAATTAACTTTCCCCAGGGGTTGGAGTCCCTAGATTACGGATTACTAGACTCCACCTTGACTACATTATTATTATCTCTATTTCAAGTGTTATTTACATTACGTAAACTCAGTAGGGATTTGATAGGACATCTTTGTAACAGAAGGTACTTGGTCAGAGACCACGGTTTTTCCGACGCAATTCCTTCATAAAAGTTTGACGGATATAACTGGACAATGACCTAGTACTTTAATTACCCCACGTTCAATGACTTTTTTTTTATTATGTCTTTCGATTTACCTTTTTCGGACTGGGTCTTCCGGTGGATAACATACTAAAGCAAACATTATTTATGGACGCTATCTGTTTAGGTATCTTTGTCGTCTAGTCATTGACGGTCGACGACCCTGTCCCTCCCACCTCTCCTCCTCGTCGGCGAGCGAAGTCCACCACCCCTTCAGGACCTTGCTCTGACACCACTACCGACGTGTGACTGAACATGTAAATTGTCAATGTCACGATTTAAAATACTCGCGTACACATAAAATGGTGTGACTTTTATTAATCTCTTATTTTTGACAGTCATATGTAACGTATACAGTCCACACTTTGAAAACTCAATGTACGCGACAGTTCATGGACGACGACCTAGTGTGGTATTTCACATAAAACACGGACACACAGAAGTCAGTTTTGACTTTTCGGGAGAGACGTTCCCAGGAAAGTCGGGTCTCGTAGAACACCGGTTATAAACCTACAACGATCCTATGATGTTGCCTGAAACTTACTGAAGAAGGAAGGGACTACTGAGAGGTGTTTGCCGTAAGCTAAACCCCGTTTAGTGAGTAAGAGACAAACCGAAAACGTAGACATCGGTCACAAAAACTAAATTTTGGTTTGTACTAGAACAAACTCGGAGCTCCTCCAGAGTCGTAGGAAAAGCGAAGCGGCAAGCAGAAAAGGATTGAAACGACTGGGGACATATGTCGTCGATGGGACTGTGTGACGGTGCGACAGACAAAGGTGCAGACAGCGTAGGGTGGTTGAAGACCAGAACTCCCTCTCGTAACACCACAAGATCTCAGGTCACACCATGTTGATTCGAGGGAAGTCCTCAGACATCGTTTCTCGTATGTCCACACGCCTCTGTTACTGGGATGGGGTGGGGTGGGGGTCGTTGACTCCGACGGTCAACAGAGGATCGTTGTCGGACCATACAAATGGTGTTTCTTAAAACAAGTACCTGGAACTTCAAACCTTTGGTGAGCCTCTGTCAAAAACCCTAGATCCTTGTACAAGTAACAAACAATTTACTGTCCCTAATAAAAGGGACAAATTATTAATAAAATTTTATTAAACTGGTCGTCCCTCGATCAGTAGTGACCTCACAAGACTTAGACCGAACGAAAGACACTGTGATATGACCCAACGTAAACTACACACGTGTACCCGTGTAGACACTTGTTTCCCGCTTCCGACACCGACGAGGTCTTTCTGGACTCGGGACCCCCAAAAGAAGGAACTACGTCTATTTAGACAACACTACAACGATACGAAAGGGGATCCGGAAACCCCTTAATCACCCAAATAGACTCTCGGGCGAACGACCCCTCCTCATAAATATCTTAGAGACTCGACCTTGCGTGAGATCTCTCGTAGATCAGGTCATCAAGGCTCTGGGTCGACACAGTCTCATTGGATCCGAGAATGACTACGAATCCAAGACGGAGACCACTGAGACTAACTCGCCAGACCCTCGGGCATCCCCGACCCGTGGTACAGACACTTTAGAGGGTCCACTAAAACTTCGTGGGTCTTATTGGACGAAGAGGGTAAAATATCTTTACCTTTTTTCCGTGCCTTTCAGATCCGAAAAATAGGTTCCCCTGCAACACTGGGTTGAGACTCCGGTCCAGAGACCTAAGGGTGGGGAGTTTACAAGAAGAACCGGGGGTGGCGGAGGACAGTGACAGGTGGTCTGGTGTGTGTCCCTTCACTGGGTGTCCCACCCGTGAGACTCGAACCATGGAAGGGGTTTACAACCTAAAGTCTTAACTCCAAGTTCCTGTTTTTATATTACTATGATCCCTCGTAACCAAAAAAAAGATGTGGCAGACTTTTGTCATAGTGGAACTATCTTAAACCCCTCAATATCCTCTTTTATTAAAAGGCAGAATTAGGTTTGTCAAAAAATATTACAAGTAACGGAAATATATAAATCTTAATAAAGAACTACTATCTCAGAGTCTATGTCTTAATAACCCAGTTTGCATACCTACTCGGGCACCCGTAGAATAACTGTTTGACGAAATACTTTTCTAACTTGATAGTTAGAAAACGAACGTTCGTCAGATATTCTCATAAAGAAACCAAGACTAAATTAATTTTTGATTACGACAGATGTAAGAAAGATTAATATTCTTCATAATGTTTTACTTAGAAAACATCTTTTGAACCGTTTATGTCTTTTTGGTTCTTCCTTTAAATCCGACAATATAGATCGTGTACCTAAATTGACATGAACTACGGAATAAATTTTCTAAAAAAACAGTACTGAAAAAAATTAAATTTAAAATAAAAAAAAATGAAATGTCATGACATAAACAGTACTGAAAAATGTACATTCCTGTATGTCTTTTGTCATGTTTCCTATGGGTATATGGATGACAGGTCTCAGTTTTCAATGGTTGTAAAACGGAATAAACGAAAGAAATGAAGAGGGTTTTCATAGAAACCAAAGAAAGAGAAAGGTGTAGTTTTAGATTAATTTTTTTTTTTAACGTGACATGACTGCACCGGAAACATCAGAGAGAATTGGATCTTGTCAGGGAGGACGGGGGAGTGTGTGTGTGTGTGTGTGGGGCAAAAGGAGATACTATAACTGAAGCCCTCCTCTGGTCCGGTCAAAGAACATCTGACAGGTGTGAGACCTACATTGACTAATAAGAAATAAGGGACGTAAACAGAATTTGACCTTCAGTCCAGGGTTTCGAAAGAAGCCAAGTCAACTTATAAACAACCGTCCCTGAGAAGGGTCCACCACGACAGACTCACCTTCCGTGTTTGTTCCGTCAGAACGATAACGACTGCGAGAAACCTGAGACCCAATTCCACCACCATTGGTCCAGGGATATCACACTTCCATGCAAAAAAAGGGGGGAAAAGGAATCATTACTATTTAAGGACATTCAATTGATCGACTTTGGTTCCCAAACGTGTAAAATTTTGTGATCTTACGAAAACTAACAACGGGTCTACGAGGAGGGACTAGAACGACACATACGATATGATGTCATTTGCACGAAAAGGAAGTCACTAAACAGAGTAGGTAAAAAGGGGGGACTAATGTTTTTCTCGAGTGTACACATCGTAAACCTTTATGAATCGGATCTTGTATTTTCACGGGTATTAAGATTAGAGACGTCTATTAACGACACTTGTTAGATTCGTCTAGAATGGTCAAAAAAAAAAAGGACTCGTATAAATGTAAACAATTAATGATAATAATATGTCTTTACCCGGGTATGGTATCATGATAAAACGGTTAATAAAAGTGGATTACAGTACCTTAAAAAAAAGGACGGTTATTTTCATCTAGATGAAGGAAAAAATTTAATACCATTTTATGCATATTTTAAACTGTAAAATGTTGTAAAAGTTCACAGGTCACCGTAATTGATGTAAGTGTTACAACATTCTGGTGGTGGTAATGGAATAAGGAAAATTTGTCGACATCTTACCGAAAGGAAGTACCCATCTGGTCTTAAATAAGTTGGTCACGGGATAAAAACATGTTAATCCAACAAGAAAATCTTTGTCACTACATCTCTTACAAGGACGGTCAGAGACACAAGAAAGTTTACTCACAAAAATTCTCTATCGAAGGACCTTCTTCTTCTTTTCAATCAGTATTCTATCTCTGTAAAGTGTAAAATTATCCATCGCGGATTAACAGAAAGTCTTTACAAGTCGGACAAATGTTAGATTGGTTTTCGTAGACTCTGACCATTTAATAATTAAACAGAACAATTGACAAACGACAATGTTCCAATTGGCTTGAACGAGACATCAGTTGGAACAAGTCATTCCTTCTTGACCAACCATTTCAATTTTTTTTTTTAGGAAACCAAATTAATTGGTCACAAATACATTGTGGAGGACACATAGTCTGGACCACAAGTCAGTATACCCCTTAAAATAATACTTCTGTGTCTCTGCCAGAGAGAGAATCACCTAGAATGTCTCATCACCTCTGTCTATCGCAGAGTGTTTACTTACAATCTTTCATCATTTACCCGTATACACTCTCAGTGTTCAGGCTGTGCACTTTCGTCACTTAGGTCCTACGTTCGTGCCCGGACAAAGAAAATTCTACTCGGTTAAGGGGACCTAAGACGACGGGAGAACGGGTGTCTCGGATAGGAAAGGGTAAACTTCCGTCGGACCACACTACCAAGTCTATGTTCTGGATATCAGTCTGACGGGTTAGGTCGTGGCGGTTTGACGACACTCTCAAGTTCTTCAAAAGGATTCTTTTACTTCAATCAAACCTGGAACTTCCTACTTACCTTTAATGGATGTACTTCCCGTCTAACCCTTCCCTACCTGTCTCGAAAGATTCGTCTTCTTTGTCGTACACGTTTCCGGGTCACCGTCTCGGGAAACCCCAAACATGACCCATTCCTTCAAGTCACACAGATCACGGGGCCTCCTTTCGTTTAAGACTCAATGAGTCTCTGGTTTATCTACTCCAGAGTGACGGTCCTGGGGTATTCATCTTCCCTAAAGTCTTCCTACCCTCTCAAAGGTTCCGTTTAAGATTGTTTAACGTTCAACAGACTTCCTCTCTGTCTTCTCTACATGGATATCTGGAGTTGAATCTAAAAGTCTTACAGAACCGGTCTCAACCTTCCTCCCGTTTATTGATTCCTCTTTATGATTCTGTCGGCTTTATGGTTCTGTCTGTCTTCTCTCAGTCCTTACAGTTTCCAGGTGTACTCGATTCCGAAGACTTTTTACGACTAGTTGGTTTTCGACACAAACGTCATTCGTTTTATTTTCCGTACGGAGAAGGCGGTCTTAGGTCTTTTCCTCGTGTTGGAATAGATTAAAACACAGACAGAGGAGGTACTTCCTTTTCTTATGTCACTCGTGTATAAGATACTTGTGTGAGACACGGTTCGTGAATCTAACAAAGTAAACTTCAATTACGGTTGTAAATAGAGGGTAAAAGAGATACCCCTTCGATTTCGAACCACTCCGATTCATTGAATGGGTCCCAGTGTCGTCAAACCACCACGACCTAACCCGCCAGACTGATATCCAGAACATAGACTTGGTAGTGTGGTCCGACGGAAGTTTACCCTTTCCTATCCGAGACACCCGTTCTCCCGTCGTCTTAGGTCCCCTTAACCGAGTAGAATTTTCTTTGTCCGGGCACGAACGTAGGACCTAAGTGACGAAAGTGCACAGCCTGAACACTGCATTGGAGAAACTGGAAGTCAAAGGTGTAGACATTCCACCCTTATTGTTAGTAGAGTGTGTTTTAGTCTGTGTCTTTTACGGACCACCGTATCTCGTCCATGGTTTATTCATTACTGACCCAAACCCCAAAAAAAAAAGGGGTAGTTAAAACTATAAATAAAAAATAAATGAACCGACACAACTCAGAAATTACGACGTGCACCCTAGAAACTAGTAGGAACACCGTTCCCTCTAGAGTAAGGGACTGGTCCCTAGTTTGGGTCCAGAGGAAGTAACCCTCGACCCTCAGAATCGGTGACCTGGAGGTCCTTACAGGGATAAGAATAAAAATAAGATTCTAGTGGGTATCGGGTCACAAGTAAAATGTACACTCTATATGCACCAGACACTTACTTACTATACACCACAGAAACGGGAACTCCAGTCGGAGAAGTCTCAATGTGCACTGTGAAGTACGTGAAGTTTGGAGAGTCGAGTCGAGACTTCGTCCCTCGTGCCGACTCCAAAGTGGGAAACTTTTCGACTCCGGACCTCCTTATCTCACTTAACGAATGTCAGAATGTCGGTTCGATTATTGTAGGAAAATGAAAAAACAACGTCAATCATCTAATCATTTTGTCACTCACGTTCACAACTAAAGACTTCCTGTTAACCGTCCAGTCAGGCCGACAGGGATTGGCACTTTGTATTCACTACCGAATCACTGCAAAGTCAGTCCACCAATAATAATAACACCCAACTTCTGGACCCCTGACAGTGATTTATCCAACCGGACTGGTTTACAGGTGGGACCCCTCGGACGGGACCTTACCCAGTGTAAACGTGACTCTGAACTTACTTGTCGGACTCTCAACACGGATGACACACACACCGACTGCAGGTGACCCTTCCGGTCGGATAGTCTGGACCCCACTGACTGGGCTTGAGGACATCTGGTGTTCCCCGATCTCCACCTATCTTTGGCCACGGCTTTAATTCAGTTCCAATTCTATATAAATATTGTGTGGTACTTTAATTTTCTGCGAATGAGGAACCTTCTTTTCAATACTGGTTGGATCTATCGTATAACTTTTCGTCTCTGTAATGAAACGGTTGTTTCCAGGCAGATCAGTTCCGATACCAAAAAGGTCACCAGTACATACCTACACTCTCAACCTGACACTTCTCTCGACTCGTGGCTTCTTAACTACGAAAACTTGACACCACAACCTCTTCTGAGAACTCTCAGGGAACCTGACGTTCCTCTAGGTTGGTCAGGTAAGGCTTCCTCTAGTCGGGACCCTAAAGGAACCTCCTTACTGCGACTTCGACTTTGAGGTCATGAAACCGGTGGAGTACACTTCTCAACTGAGTAACCTTTTCTGAGACTACGACCCTCCCTAACCCCCGTCCTCCTCTTCCCCTGCTGTCTCCTACTCTACCGACCTACGTAGTGACTGAGCTACCTGCACTCAGACTCACTTGAGGCCCTCAACCACTACCTGTCCCTCCGGACCGCACGACACTAAGTACCCCAGCGTTTCTCAACCTGTGCTGACTCGCTGACTTGACTTGACTTGACTATTGTGTGGTTTGACCTTAGACCCAATAACACTGTTCCCCGTGTTTTGAACACTGGAAGGACATTTGTTTGTGGGTTGTGTACAGGGGGACATGGCGGTGCACCGACGACCGTCCTGGACACCTTGTTCCGAGTCAAAGCGAATCTTTCGATGTCACTAACCAACGCCACGCCCCCCCCAACGGCGGATCTCGGACAGGCCAGGTACGTACCCACCCGGTACTCTCCAATTTCCGAACTTGGAGGGAAAAGTTCCTTTTCTTCTTTTTATCTAAGGTTGATATACCATAAGACCTTTTCCGTTCTGATACCTCCGTTAATTTTCCAGTCACCAACGATCCTTAAACCCCCGTCTTCCCTCTACCTACATGTCACGTTTTCAAAAATACTCGACACTTTTATGAAACATACTGTTGTATCCCCACCGACATTTATGAAACATACTGTCTCATCGTCGTCGTCATTACCGTCTACCTACAGGAGTATAAAAACAGGTCTGCGTGTCTTACACGTGGTGACAAGTGAAGTAATTTCACCGGGGAGTCTACCTGACCCCTGAACTACGCAATATGTAAGTAGGAACCAATTTTTCCTTTTTGAATTTTACTAAATCCTATCTGCTAAACAGTTTTGGAAACAAAGTGACAATGTATACATATACATAATATGCACAAACACATAAACAACCTGCCACTATATTTTACGTGAAAAATCTAGTTTTTTCAAACGTCCGATGACATCAATTTAACATGACCGCCTATTTCCGTGTCTAATTGGAGTTCCTTTTTTTTCTGGTTCCATCTCGAGACGTGTCGAAACGACGACAGGTCACCAATCCTGAGGTACGAAGGGGACGTCCCCTGTACCAAGCGAGGTACCAGTCCCCTGGTTCTAGGGTGTCCTACATGACGGGGGAGGGTTTTTTTCGGGAAACTAACCGCCCAAGAAGTGGGTTATCTTCTTCCCGCCCGTCATCTCAGGGACCACCTAAAACTCGACCTCCCGTCCACCCGGACTTCAGACGTTACCCTCCGGCGAGGACGACACGACCCACCCCCCACACGACAAAGGATTGCCCCAGACGAGAGGAGTGACCCACTGGACGTGTCCCTCGCCGGCGATGCGTGAGCATCCCCAAGTCTATGACTCCAGTCGTCCCAAACCACAGTTTCCCCGCCACCGGACTCGAAACGGAGAAACGAACGGGTCCCACACTCGACGATCTGGGACTCGAGGTGACAAGAAAGGGGTGACAGCGAAGTAACCTAAGTAACTAAGAAGGAACCAGTATCACGTGAGACACTTCAAACAGTAGGTCAAATTTTACTTGATTGTGTCTGGACTGTTGAATTGTTAGTAAGTAGACGACGACGTAATTATTCAACAAAGAGGGTTTGAACCTCCTAAGTTTGTTGTCACTTGTAAAGAGCGAGGATCAAGGGCACCCGGTCCTTAAACCCTCGTAGAACCGACCCAACAAGACCGAGACTGAGTGAGTCATTTAACGCCAGGTCTAACGACCGGTCCGGGGACCAATAGACACCGAACACGAAACCGACCTCGAGAAGTGGACGAATGTCTACCGCACGAATGGACGGATCGTTCCAGTACGACCCAAAACCGTCCACCAGATCAAGGAGAGATCCGCCCGGAGAGAGTCCTGACGGATCTACAAAGGTGACGTCACCACAGAACGGGATCTCGTTAGTCTCTCTCGGCCCGCCTTCAATAGGAAAACACCGGTCCAGAGTCCGGGGCATCGTCGTAACACGGCGCAAGACCGGTCGACATTCAGACGACGTGCACGGTCCCCTCGTCCCAATCGGTGGCGGTAGAGTCCCTCCCTCCTCGGTAGGCTTCGAGTACACGTCCAAAAGGAGTGATCAAAAAGGTAGTCAAGTCGACAATAAGTTAGAGATTACACGGTTCATCAGGTCTATCTCTATTTATTCTGTTTCAGGGGGCCTGAATCTCTCGTCCATCCTGTCGTCCCTGACAAACCCACCACGAAGTCTCGAGTCACTCTCGGAGGTGTGTGTAAGCGCAAGACGGAACGGTCACCGTCGACACACTAGTGATGTCGACGAAACGGGAGCACCGGGTAGAGAAGACCGGGAGTCTACTACCTCCCAAAAGAGTCCACCTATCTTGAACTGAAACACTGATATTTATCGGTAACACTGATATTTAGGGAACGTGAAAGAGGATGGTGTCCGACACAAGGACCACCGACGACATAGTAAGACACGAGTCCGCTCCTTCGACTCCGACGTGAGTGGCTCGTCGAGAACTGTGACATTAAGGAACGGAAAAAGTGGTAAGACGCGACACGAAACCCCACGTTGTGGAAGTTACGAGACGACTGTCAGTGACAACAGAAGAACGTCTTTCGGGACCCACGTGCCGTCATGGTACACCGGAGTCAGGACACGGTTGCCCGGTTCCACCGGTACTCGGTGAAACTTGGGTTACTCATGTAGGCGATACTGGACGAGCTCTTCTTGTAATTGTAACAGGCGTTTGCCATTCCGACGTCCCGCTCGACACCTCTGGCAATCTCCCGAACCACAAAGACCACAAAGAACGGGGAGAGTCTGTCACATCCTCCACGAACCGCCTCCTCCTACCACCGTCCTAGATCCGCAACTCCCGTATCGCCAGGGACGACGCCTTCCCACAAGGCCTAGTGACCACCCGGAAGGCGGGAGAGACGGTTCCTCTTCGGACCTCTACACCCGGGATCTCTTCTATAGTCCGGGAGAAACCACGACACCGGACTTGCAGGGTCGATGGGAAAGGTTCTGTCTGTTGACCGAGACCCGGTAAGGAGACCCCAGACGGTCCAGGTCCCTGAAGTCTTAATGATATAAAGGAGAAACCAGGTAGTCGAGCCCCCTCTCGAGTTGGAACTCTGAGTCTTCCTTCGAGTCTACCCGTGAACTCGTAGGGAAAAAAGACCTGGAGAGAAACGGGTACATCACTTCACCGTCGACAGAACGAGACGACAAGACTCACGGTCCAAGACCCGACCTACGGCCGAGTCCTCCCCTCTACCTACTCTAGGGTGTTCTCCTCCCTACCCCCGACCAGGACGTACCGTTCGTCGTGACAAGGACCTCGAACTTGGGGACGTCTGTCTCGACGCACGGGCGGACCGTCCACCGTACCGGGACCGTCGTGCTCCCTCGGTCGTACTCGCGTGTGTCTTAACGACGAGTCTCGGCCGCCCGCCCGAATCCACCTGTCCCGGTGTGCCACTCTCTCGCTGACCTGGAGTGGGTCACGAGACCGGTGACACGGTGTGCACGAGGGGCAACCGTAAACGAAGGCGGAATGACCACAGGAGTGGAGGCAAAATTCCCAGTCCCTGATAGAATCAGAAATAGAGGTTGTCGGAGGTCGTATCGTAGTAGATTAATGTCATTCCTGGATAAGTACAGGTAGTTCCCACAAGTAGACTAAGTCCACCATACTTGAATTGATGAGTTTTACACCGAGCACCTAGTCGTCGCAGCCACCATACTTGAATTGATGAGTTTTACACCGAGCACCTAGTCGTCGCAGCCATGGTCGTTCCTCCGGACCCCCGAACAATCTGTATCTCTTGGAGTCCGGGGCGGGGTCTGGGTGACTCACTCTTAGACGCCAAAAGTGTCCTCGGGGTCCACTGACTCACCTGTAGTCTGACACTCCTCACGACCGGTGAAAGGGCCAACCAAGACTACACGTCGGTCCCAACTTTGGTGACAGGAGTAGTGAGACGTTGGAACATGTTTATGAAAAACGGGTCTTTTGCGATAAAATAAATAAGAATCTCGAGAGTCTAGTGTCGAGTCACCTTTTTCTTACCTAAAAGGAAATCAGACGTTTTTGTGGAGGGGAACGAACCCTCTTCATTGTGTCTTCGAACGAAAGTGTATGGAACTGTTTTCTCAGAAATGGTAAAACAGAAACGAAGTTTTTCAATTAGTTTTTTGAAACTAAATTTAAAACCAAATTTTTAAAAAAACAAAACCAAATTTAAAAACAAATTTAAAAAAACCAAAATTAAAAAATAGTCGCTTTAATTGAGAGGGGAATTTTAAAAAGGAAACGGAAAAATAAGGTTGGGACGTGGTTGGTCTTTTTAGGTTAGTTATTGAGACCCGTAAAAGGTCTAATCATATCTGATCCCTACAAGGTAAAAGTAACAACAGTATCTCTTCACCAAGAGTAACTCCCACCCCCACTCCCCAACTAAAAACAGAGGGTCCCTTTAAATCGTTACAGGCCTCTGTAACATCCAACAGGATTGGGCCCCACCCTACCACCAACTGACAATAGATCACCTATCTCCGGTTCTCATGCCAGTCTATGGGACGTCCTACCTTCTGTCGGGGACGTTATTTCTTAGTAGACCGGGTTTGACAGTCACCACCGTGTCACCTCTCTGGGAAGGTATCTTTTTTCTTCCGATTTCACCTCGGTAAGATCTTTCTACGATTTCCTAATCCTATCTACACTCCCACAAAATCTCCCGGTCCCCCGGACGGACCCCTACTGAGGTGGGGTACTGTCTCTTCGGACTAAGACAAGGACCCTTGGTTCAGAGACAGCAAGTCACTTCGACCCGTCGTCTACCTGCAACTCCTAGGTAAAACGGCAGGAGTGAATTAGGGGTGTCTTTACACTACTACTTGAGCAGGAATCGAAAAAGTATGTCGAAGTCCGTAAACGACAGTTCCAGAAACCAGACTTTCGGGCACACGATAAAAAGTAGCGGGAACCCTACGTCCTTCTCCCCGGGACGAGGCGCGTCACCCAGTGACGGAGGAGTGGTCGGTCCCTCTACGAGGTGATTGCCCCCGCCCGACATGAGGTCCGGTCCGGATAAAAGTAAGTTCAAGAGTACCGTCGTCTCGACTCTCCGAAAGTCTTAGCCGCCAACGAGACGACAACGGGTGTTTTGGTCGTCGGATCCCTCGGGAACGAGAGTTCCCCACTTCGGGTGAACCCCCACTCCCCGACCTTGGGTCCGGTCGTCTTCCCGGGCAGAAACGAAGGGGCGTCTCAGCACAACCACTTTCGTCATCGTCACTCCTATCAGCACCTCGTGACCGATGTTCGGCCCGACCTGGGACTCAAAGGTCCACAGTAACTCTTCCGTCACATTCCGGTGCCACCGAGCAACGGAAGGTCGAGCCGGGGAGCGATGGAGTACTGGTCCCAGTCCCAAGAAGTGGAGTGACCCGGAGTGGAACGAGGAGACACAACACTCTTATTTCACTGAAGACATGTAGGTTCATATCTACATACATCTGGTCGAGACGGGACTCGTGACTTTCGCGGTCCTTCTTTGATCCTGTCTTTCGTCTAGTCACCAACGGCCCCCTACCCCCGTCCTCCCTCCCCAGTATTTCCCCTTTCTCCTCTGAAGCCCGAACACCCACACACGCAGCAGAGCCGCACCACTGCTAAAGTACCCATATAAGTATACAGTCTTAACTAGTTAACACGTGAATTTATACACGTCAGACAAGGCGTGGTCAATATGGAACCACTTCGACAAATTTTGTGCGTACGACATATTCGAGACAATAGACAAAGGTCATGGTCGGGACCTGAAATCTCTACCTGACCACTCGAGGGACCGAATAGACCAATGTGTCACCCAAATCATTATCCCAGTCCAGATTTGGGTCTCGGAGACTGAGACTCAGGTCAAAACACACACACACACACCAAGCAACCCATACTCACCTTGAGACGGGAAAACTCCTCCGGAACCCAAACCGAATTCGAAACGCTCACCACCTTCCGTCTCACACTCCAGGTCCGTCTACCCGATACGACTCTCCGTCACCCCCAACCACTCTCCACCGGGGGTGCCTCCCTCGAATCTCACGTCGCCCCTCCGACATTGCTCTTCCGTCGACCTGGAGGGGTCCCCGGGACCACCCTTCCCTCCCCACCCGGGGTGTCCCTTTGTTCCAGATCCTTGTCCCAGAGCACTCCGACCGTAGTCAAAGACAAGACTCTCGACCGTCGGAGTGGGAAGAATCACCCCACTCTCGTTCACCCTGACTACCCCTTCCGAAAACATATTATCCCACTACTCCGGAGGTGGTGGATTCCACCTCCCAACACCCACGTCCCTCCCCTCCTACCCCACTCCCGCAGCGACCCACCTAAGAGACACAGGGTCACCCGGTTGACGTGCCCCTTCCACCGGCACCGGGTTCTCTACATCTCCTAGGTCCCACTCTGAGGAGGACGCTTGGACTCGAAACTTATAGTGAGGAGACTCAGAGGTAATTGAGATCCAGCAAAATGATTGCTGCTCCGATGTCATTCCTAATTTGGTACTCTGTATCTACTTTTTTCACGAGTAGTCTATTATCCTAAAATTATGCGTACCCTTTCATTTATAGGAAATCCCTTTTTTCTTTTGGGAGGGGGAGAACACCACCACAATAAGGAGTTCACTAAAACCTGGGTCACTCACGGTCCACGACACGACACACGACCCCCATGACCAAGCAGAGGTGGAACCTGTGTCCCACGGGAGGGACCGGTGGCAGCTCCAACGGAACATGAACTCTCCCGGACCGACACCCGTCTGTCCTAGCACACGTCGACCTTGGTCCGTTCGGGGGCGAAGAGGGCGGTCCGACTTGGCCGGAGACTGGGAGAGTCTCTTCTAGCACATACCTGTGGACCTACTGGGCCGGTTGGTCCTCTAGCTCGCCCCGTTCTGCATGGACGCCGACGCCGGACTGGCGCACCGGTACGTCCTGCGGTGCCGGGTCTACCGGTACGACGTCAAGTAGTCGTCGCCGGACGGGTCCCACCGGCACGGTAGGTGGTAGGTGACGCTGGTAAACTAGCTCCGGGTCGAGCCGCCCCTCTTCCTGGACGCGGCCCGGTTCCACTCGACCTCCCGACGCCTCCGCCCGCCACCCCCACTGCGCCCCACCCTCCGTGGCGGGGGGTCCAGATTCCCCGGGACCAAATCAGAACAAGAGAAGACGGAGATTTTTGTGGTGAACGAGAAACACTTCTAGAATCTTTTATGACTCTTTTGGATCTCTTTTGTTTTTAGTAGGGGTCAGAATTGGTATGATTTCCATGAGAAGAGTCCAGGAAAAAGACATTATTTTGTCTCATACTCCCTTTAACACGTCCAAGACTAAGAACAGAGGTCAACGGGACCTCTCAGTAGAGAGCACAAGAAGGGTCCCGGGACCCCTGGAACCGTCCCTCCACCCACTTGTCACAGCGACAACCATTTGAACTTCGTAGGTTCAACACACGTCAGGGTGTCGACGTGTCCCCACTCAGATCCCGGTCTGGGAAGAGGGTCGAGGGTGACTGGCTATTAGGGACACCCGAAAGAAGCAGACACTCAAAACGAATTACTCCACCTTCCCCGACCGACGGTGTGACTTGTTGGAACCGAATGGGAGAGAAAGAATCCTTCGGCTTAAACACGTGGAAGGAGGTCCGAGACGACACCGTGGAAACACACACGGGTGACAACCGTTGTACGCCAGAGAGGGTCGAGACCCGGAGGTGGGAGAGGTGGGTCAGTACCTTCACCCGGGGTGAGAACCCCGGGCAACCGTCCTCGACTCACGACCGTCCCGACGTCGGGCTGCCCACGTCTCGTCTCACGAGGCCGAGGGTCCCAGCCGCCGAGTCGGTCGGAGAGTCTGGGGACCCTCTCCGCGTCCCGTCGGACGGGTGAGTCCGGGAGGACGGGTGGGCGAGTGAGACAGGACCGGCGTGCCGCTGAGGGGAGTCGGCCGTCTCAGGTCGACCGACCGGGCACCAAGGGTACATCGTCGTCGACATCGTGGACCATTTCACTGCCCCAGGACGCCACGACCCCTGACCCAGGGGTCGAAGTCGGACTCTCTACGTACTGGCGGGTGTCCTCCCGGTCGGGGGAGCCTTCAGCCGGGAGAGGACTGAAAAACCTAATTTTGGATGACCTCTACTCTAAGTCTCAGTACCCCAGAGTCTTGGGTTAAGGACGAAATGAAGTGGGTACAAATAACTTGCAATTAAAATACGGTCCGTGACACGACCCTAGGTCATACTTGCACCTAGAACCCTCAGGTCATCTCTCTGTCGTCGATTCGTCAGTCGTCTGACCATTGGCGGTCAGACATGCACACAAGAGTTCCTTCGGACACCCCGGGACCTTCTATGTACACCTCAGCCTCCCCTACATTGTACATTCGACTCTGGTCCTGTCTACTCCTTCGTGTAAGACCTGTCTCGTCTCAAGGAGTTTCGGAACTCCGACCTTCTTTCGACTACGGAAACACCTCGACCTTCCCCGGACACCCGGACCCCGAGACTCCACCCGTCCCGTCCTCGTCCTCCCGGAACTCCGGAGACCCGTCCTCGCACCAGTCTAAAGGTACATAGACATTTCCAAGGGAGACCAACCTCGAGTCTCTCCGTCCAGAGACACAGGTCCCAGTGTCTCTGGTGGTCTCTCCGTAGATCCGACTCAGTCCACGTCTGTCGTCGCGCGAGGCACGGGTGGACCGACAGAGGGGGCGGTGGGCGTACCTGTGTCCTCGTCGACGCCGGTGTCGGTAGGTGGAGGACGGGAACCCTGGTCAATATAGTCACTGACTAAACATTTACTCCTCTGGTTGCCTAATTAATAATTAGTCTTTCTCTGACGAAACCCCTGGGTTCGAGAAATAGGCGGTGAGAAAGTGAATCCCCTTGGTGTGCACGGGAGTCTTCCTACACACCAACCAGACGTCAAAAAAAATAATAATAATAATGAAGATTAGAAATAAATAAACCGACGTGGTCTAGAATATACGTCATACACCCTAGATTAAGGGACTGGTCCCCAGCTTGGGTCCGGGAGACGTAGCCCTCGCATCTCAGGATCGGTGTGACCTGGTGACCCTTTCAGGGCAACCAGATTTCACATTTACTTCCCTTGACGTACGAAACTCCCACAAGGAACCTCCCGGATCACCTCGGGTGTCACTCAGGAAGGAGACGGATACCAGGGTAGGGAAAACAGGGACTCAAGAGTGGACAGGTCCCTGTACGAACCAACAGGTCAATTTACAACCGGAGTATAGGTACACGACCCTATCGGAAGGGAAGGGGGACTCCTTCAACGGAAACTTAATATCCGTATGACCAATGGCAGACGACGGACAAACCGACTTTGGATGTCAACCCTTGTACCAGGTAGACTGTCAGAAAGTAAACCCCGGGTACTTTGTATAATGGTTCACAACTGGTGTGGATCGTGCGTAATCTGTCACCAGATCCACAAGACTCTACATCGGAGACACGTCATCGAAACAAGGATAATGTCACATTGCTGCCCGAGACCGACCTGTCCGGACCTAAGTTTGAGACTGAACAGATAAATTGGGATCCCAGAACTCGTTCTGGAGACTCAAAGACAAAAACGCAGACATTTTACCCCAAACAAAACCGTACCATGGTGAAGGTATCACCCGTAAGTCATTTGCAATCGGTCTTAATGTCCGTTCCGTAGGCTCCGAGGCTTCCTCTTTGTTGTGGGTCGTACTCCGCACCACCCTGGCCCACCAGGTGAGGCAGGGCGACGAAGGGAGACTACCAAAGGGAGGGGGGTGGTACAGGGTCAATCAGGACACCACAGAACGGCGGGGGAGCGACGACCGGAACTGGTTCCTGAACTCACGGTCTTCCTGGGAAGATGTCTATTCCTTCGACTCTGGGCCCCCCACCCCGCCCTTCCCTAAACAAGACCTGGATGAGGGACCGGTACACAGTGTCTTGACCCGAGGCAGAGACAAAGGACCAGAAAGAGGACCCGGACGGTCGGCTCTGAACGCCCGGTCGTAGGTTCGGAAAACCCTTAACAAACATCTTCCGGAGGTCCTCTCCCGGACGGAAAGGTCACGGTCGTAAAGTCACTATCCCCTCTCCTCCACCTCCCTCCCTCCGTACTCGTTTGACAAAGATTACGGGACCAATAACTAAAGAGAGTTATCCTGTATTTGGTCCTTCACATATTAAAGGACCGCTGACGTCCACGGTTCATGCCGCACCCGAAGACCTCCGGACCGAGACCTTAGTAAGTGGTCCATTTCGTCCCGGACCGGTCGGAAACCCCCACCCGTCTCCTCGTCCGATCGGAAACCCCCACCCGTCGTGGAGGGTCAGACATACTCGTCCCCGGAGTCGCCCGTCAATCTACTGCAAAAGGAGTTGGGAATCTGAGGTGAAAGTAAAATGTCAATTAAAAGTAACACAGTCCAATGTGTAAGAGTCAGAGGTACACTCTTAAATCTCATCAGGGAAGACTCGTCGTAAAAGTCCAACCGTATAAAACACGAGATGGAAGAGACTTGCTAGCACGCATAGCACCACCAAAAACGAAACGAAAAGAGGTGCTCGCAGTATGGAACCGACCTAACGATTATGAACGACGCTATCCGTGAGACGTCTATCATTGAATGCGTCGCGAGCGGCCCTGGCCACTCAGACCACCAAAATAACAGGCGTGGAATGTCCACTCCTTCGATTCTTTACCTCTAAATTAGAGGAACGGGTCCCTGTAGGTCGACTGGTTCACACCTCAGTCCGAGGACGCTCGTAGGCCCGTCGGACCGGGACCCCGGGCACGAGACGGACGAGACACGAGAGGACAGTGTGGTCCCGAGTAGGGGAGAGTCACGTCCCCCACGGGGAGTCTCAGACCGGTGACCGACCTCAAGACCTCCCCCTCCATGGGTCCAGTACACCGGTGTAGTCGGTCCTCGAGAAGACCCAGAGGGGTCCCCACTTATAAGAGAACTGTCCTCTTATAGCACGCACGCACGCACGCACGCACACCACACACCCACACACACAAAGACCCCTCTATCAACTAATCGACAGTAGTCGACCACACACAAGTAGACGGGAGGTAGGACACACACTTTGGACGGAGAAACATGGAAGGGTTCCACTGGGAAGAGGGATGGAGGTCGGATCCGGAGTGAAGGTCTACGCGACTCAGTCCGACATTGGGCTGGGACGGACCCGAGGGTGTGGCGGGGTGAGACTTTGGTCTCGGGTGTCTAGTGGCGAGACGGGAAACTTTGGGAGAGGGAGCGGTCCTTCCCCGAGGGGTGCTTACCGTCCAGTGTAACCAGACGTCCCCGGTCTTCCGGAGAGAGTCGCCGTCCCGTTCCCTAGTCCACCGGGGTTGGAACCGAAAAACAGTAGTTCCCCTGGGGTTAGGTTCGCAGGGGGTAAGGGGGACTCATGTCTACGGGTCCGGAAAAACCCTCGAAAACCCGGTTCCAAAAATTTTTCTTTCAAGGATCCCTGACATACTAGAGACACGCCGAAAGGAGAAGGAGGGGGCTGGGGGGTCGCAATCCGTCGAAGTCAGCGGTACAGGTGTCGTTTGGAATCAGGGAAAGGGAGACGGAGCTTACGGGACCGACTAGGGAGGAGGTGGTACGACGAAGGACTAAGGGAGACACGTCGGGACCGGGAGGCCACGGGTCGTGACCCCAGAGACACTGGGAGACGCCCTGGGAAGCGCAATACCGGTGTCTCACACGGCGCACGGGACACCCCTGGTCCGGCCACCGAACAAATGAGGTGAGGCGAGACCCGACCGCAGGTCCAGTCATGTCTTATCCAGGAGTCATACGCGCCGAGGACGTGTATCTACGACGTAAAGGTCAAAGTACAAGAGCCACCATCAGGTCGGATTTTTATGTGAAGAAGGGGTGGTGTGGGGGTGGACGGGTCGATTGGCGACTCCAGCGACAGTGTTGGTCGAAGAAACACTACGAAAGACGACGGGAGGTCAGACGCGGCTGGTGAGGAAAGACCTACACCTGGTGTGAGTGTCAGATGCGAAACACTAGTATTACTCAAGATACACAGACCAGAAGTACCTCGTCCGAAAATGTTGGAACTCAAAACCTTTAATTGACTGATCAAAATTTAGAAACATAACCGGCTCCTATCCTCCCGACCTCTTAACTTTGTCCATTTGTCACAAGAGACGTCGTCAACTCAAACAATCCCTAAGGGAGGCACAACCGGAGAAGAGGGTCGGTCGACCGAACAAAGACCCCTTCCTTGGTCCAGAAGATTGAAGACGTAAGAGTTCTCCGCTCTGGGGAACTCGGAGTGAGTCAGACGACTCGTTTACGGAACGGGTTCCGTCTCCGGGACCCTAAAGACATTATAAGGTCCCTTCGACGGGTGGAAAGTCAACCAGAACTGTTAAGTATTCTCGGAAAGTGGTGAGACTAGAGTAAATCTCAGGGGCTGTAGGTATTATACACATACAACCCTGTATTTAGGTATACTGCCACTTGGTGTCTTGGAGTCCATTTCCGAAAACCGACGTTTTGTTCTTCTGACGGAGAGGGTCCGTAACAACGTCGAACGACGACGACGACGACGATTCAGCGAAGTCAGCACAGGCTGAGTCACGTTGGGGTATCTACCGTCCGGTGGTCCGAGGCGACAGGGACCCTAAGAGGTCCGTTCTTGTGACCTCACCCAACGGTAAAGGAAGAGGTTACGTATTTTCACTTTCACTTCAGTGACTCAACAGAGGCTGAGAAGCGCTGGGGTACCTGACGTCGGGTGGTCCGAGGAGACGGGTACCCTAAAAGTCCGTTCTCATGACCTCACCCCATGGCAACGGAAGAGGCTAATGTCGAACTCCCTGTACGAAGGTAGTGCAGGAACGCCACCAGACCACTCCTCTCGTGATAACAGTCGACGAGAAATGTCTTCCCTTCGTCTCCGAGCCTCTCTTCGCGCAACGGACCCCGGGTGTCGACCCACCACCCCGGCCTTGAGTCTGGGGGTGCACCGAGGGAAACCGGCGTCGAGAGGAACTCTTTGGGGCGTCGGCGTCTCGCAGGTCGTGGAGTCCACGACCCACCGCGACGAGACCCTAACGACGGGGATCCCGGTGTAGTCCATAGAACCCCCCTTTACGAGTGACGGTCGAGGAGGGAGGCGACACGACCTCGGTCCGGTGCCCTCTGACAGGCGAGAGACCTCTTCGGTCTATTCGTGTGACGTGTGTAGGTGGTGCACTCCGTCGCTCACAATAGCTTCGTGGAAAGTCGTCAGTCGTAACAGGGGCCCGGACAGGGTCCTGTGTGAGAACCTAGGGTCCAGTAGACCAAGAGTGGTGGTAGGACCCCAGCCCTACCACGTCGGTAAGAATTATGACATGATTGTCTACTCCTTTGACTCCAGGTCCCTCCGTCAATGATCAGGTTCAGTATGTTAGTCCTCGAAAGTCTCGACAAGGACTCGGGTTCGATGGTCAGAAGGTCCAGAGACCCAGTAGGTCCGATGTGACCTCTCCGGGGCACGTCCTCCGTGCGGATCCTGATTGAGTCACCGGGTCGCAGCCGTCCCCCGTCAGAACGTCTGGGGTGACCTCGGGATTCGAGGAAAGAGACGAGTCCCGAAAATTTGTCTTCTGGAACCTAAGAAAAAGTCTAGTAAGACCTTTTGATACGGATGGGACCCCAAGAAGACTAGCCGTGACTAAGGGTGTGGGGGTTACCGCCACCGGACCCTCCGTAGACGTAACCTCAGCCCCCACGACTACGACACCTGCAATACCGACCCTAGGGGACCCTCGACTTCACGGGGTTCCACTCTTCACCCTTCCCGAACACAACCCCACCGTCGTCTCCCCACCAACCACCCCGCTCATCCTCTATACCCTGGGTGTTCTCGACTCGCGTATCCAGTCCGAGTCGAGAGAGACCCTTCCTCCGTCCCTATTTGTTCGGGCTCACTCTTAAGGTCGTCTATCCAAGGACCAGCCTTACACCCCACACTGTGTGCCCGGACACGGACGAAAGAACGGGGTGGATAAGTCCACTAACCACACTTCGACTGCCCGAGGGAGAGACCGACCTGGAGTGGATTTCTACACTAGGACTTCCACCGCCCGTAGGAGTGTCACTTTCCACCGTGCCCGCGGTAGCACCTCATGGTACCCGGACCTCATCTGAGATAGAGGACGTGGCCACTCCTGCCGTCGACGTCCGCACAAGGGTCGGAAACACCCGGGTACCCGGACACCAACTCGACATCTGTGTCGCCGACCGGACGGGTACTCCGAGACCGGTCAATCAAACCCTTGAACGTTAACCGAGAATCTCCATCTCCCCTCCAACAGATCAGGTCCGGGAAGTAAATTACCCTACGACCCCGGGGAGTTCCTACCGTCCAGTGAAGGGACACCGGTGTGCCTCAATCCCCGACTCGGTCGCACCGGTACCGGCACCCGACGGAACTCACTAGGTCTTCTTAGGTGTCTTCCACCTCCACCTCCCGTCCCTGAGTCTCGTCCTGAAGTCAGTGTCTCGTCGGGCCAAGAGTGTGGGAGGGAACGGACCTCAGTCTTGGAGTGAGAGAAGGAAACCCAATCTCTGGTAGTGGACAGAGATTCTGGTCCACCCTCGGTCGTGGGAGGGACGAGTAGTGAGGACCACTAGACCGGAGTTACGGACCCGGGAGTCTTTAGGTTCATCTCAACCTTACTCGGAATCTCTACCAAGTCAGGTCTGAAGGGACAGACGGAGTCAAGGTGTCGTGGGGGTGTCTTGACCTCAAGTCGACCGGGAACATAAGGAGGTCACGACGCCCCGAGTGAGGACATTCTTCGCGAATGACGACTACCCGTAAGACAATCCTTCAACCGTTGTTCGTGTCTGAGTACAGGGTCGTTGGGGTACCCAGACCTCACGACCAACGACAGTTCTACAGACATCGGAGGGGTCAAGACACCCGTCGAGACACCAGGTCCGGCATTTGCAGTAAGGTCATAATATCGACCTTTTGGGGTCCGGGTCTTTGTAAAGGTGACACCACACCGACTTTCGTGCGTCCGGACGGGTAGTTCGTCCGTCTGTCCGGGTCAGGACTACGGTGTGACCGCAAACGAAATACCGTACTGGTACCCGGAGAGACTCAGTCAAGGGAGTGGACGTTTACCTGTGTCGTTACCGACCCGTCAGACCGGTCCAGTCGAGAGTTGTGTACCACCGGTAGATCAGACGACTCGTCCGTCGGTCCGGGTCCTAACCTTGAGACGAGCATCCCGATCTTAGAACACAAGAAGAGGGACATAGGTCGTCGGTGGGGCTGTCGGTCCTGTGACCCGAGACCGGGGCACCAGAGAGAAAGGGACCGGGAGGAAAATTGGGACCTGGTGTTCCCGTTACTCTCGCTCCCTTCTTCACTACGGTCGAGGGACCACGTTTCTACACATACGCGGAGATCGTCCACACCCCCGGAGCGGGTCGACGAGTCGGTCGGGACACCCAAGACAGAGATATGTCCGTACCGCTGGTAGACGTTGTACCCACGTCTTTAACCCCGGTGGTGAAGCCACAAGGGAATATTGGTGTCCTACTTCTTTATGGACTCGTTCTGTCCGGCCCGTCCACTCGGCCACCCCCAGGATTAGGGCAGAGACTTGACTGAAGTCCCGAGACTCTTCGGGGACCTTCAGACACTCTCCAATACACACACTGACGAGGATTCACCCGAAGACATCGAGAGTAGTCGAAGAGTCTCCGAGACCGGAGAGTCGCACTTTGTAGTACCGAGTCCTTAAATCAAGGGGACCTACCCGTAGGAACCCTAAATCATTGGGGTTTTCCCGTAGACTTAAGCCAAGAAGAACCGGACCAGGGACCGCGGGAGATACCCTTCGAGACCTTTACTGCACCTAAACGAAGACAAACATTAAGGATGAGATCGTCCCTTCCTCCTTTTAGTAAACCACGTTCCTGGTGAAAGAGTCGGAGGGGGTTGTTGAAGGGACTCGAATCGAAGAAACTTTGGGTCTCAACCTTTACCCCGGACCCCTCTCGAACAACCCAGAAGACTTCCCTCCGCTGACCACCTCGGTCTCGGACCCCCTGGACCCCTCTCGAACAGTGAAACAAAGGCTCGAGAAACATGTGTCTTAGGACGGACCTTCTGAGAAGGAAATTAATAGTTCATTGAAGAGGAGGAGATTTTAGGTCACGAAGAGGAGAGGGACTGAGACTTGGGGTTCAGTCATGGAGACGAGTCACAGGGGTGCAAGGACACGGAGAGGGCATAACACAACATTGAGGCCCGAGTGACTACCGCGGAAGCGATCTGACTTAAGGAGCTCCCGTCCCTGACACGGGAGACGACGACAAAACAAGGAAACAAACGGGTCAGTCACGGGTCCCGGGCGACACACACCGCCCACGACCCATTGACCAGGAAGACCTACCTACCTCAGAACACTGGTTAAAGACAGAATGTACGAAGTCAGAGGGAGGGAACAACTAAAGTCTGTAACGGTTGGAACGACTACTTAAGTTCCTAGTGAACCATGGACTGAGACCGACGGTAATACTGGTTGACTAACTTTAATTGGAGTCACTCCACTCCGTCCCGTAACCAAGGTTCCTGAAAGACTCCCACGCCCAACAAGTCCGCGGTAGACCTCTGAAGACCACCCGGAACCCCTCTCGAACCCGTCCAGGGACCGACGTGTGGGTCGTTCCGAGAACTCGAAAACCAAGGGGTCGACCAGTAAGTCTTTGCAAGTCAAACGGGGACGGAGTCGAGAGTCTTTTCGGTTCTAAAATGGGAACTCGAACGAAACAACACTCTTAAGTCTCCCGTCCCGGGATCTAAGGTTCGGGTTGGGACCATGGGACTCTGGACTTCTAGTCCCATCGTAAACCTTCCGGTCTCTTTCCTACCCGATCTCCCTGGTTTCATCGTCTCGTCGACTCCCAAATCCGGGACTTCGGTTGGGTGTGTTCAAGTTTAGGACTGAGACGGTGAATTCGGACACTGGAATGAAGTCCAGTGATACCCGGAGTGAAGTAGTGTACACTTTGGGCTCCGTCAGTACCCTTGACTTACTCGATTAAGTACATTATTGACAACGACTATAAATAACTCCCGATTAACCCACGGTCCGTGAAGTGAGTCACGAAGTGCAACCACTATTCATCGCAGTGCCTATTTTACAGACCGGAGGTCTAAGGTCTTCATGGTGGAGTACCCTCTATTGCCCGACTCCCTCGGCCGTCGGAACTAAGTAGTGTACCGAGACGACAGAGGTTCGAGCACTGGAACCCGCTCCGTCCGTCGAGACGGTAGACGTCCGCCCTCTATTACTGGAACCCCCACCCTCCCGACGTCCTCGCCCACGTACCTGTCACGGGCGACGAGCCCGCGAAGGACCCTACTCGACACTCGATATCTTACTCTCGACCGGAGGGTCCGGGTGGCACTGACCCGCTCGTCCTCGGTCCGGTGGCGACTTCCCCTCTCCACAGGAGTGTGGTTCGACTCCAGGAGGGGTGACGGTGGGGGCGGAGAAAACGAAGTCGACTTCGGCGTGTAGTTACCCGGGAAGTGGGGACTGGACCGAGTGGGACACCGTCTTCACCCGTCACACCGTCTCTTTCTCCCCACCGGGAACCTGTAGGCTCAACCACTCATGGGGGATGAGGGTTGGGGTCTCGGTCGTCCAGGTGGGTCCCGACACCTGGTAGAGGGCACGAATGGTACCCCGGGAAGGACTTACCAAGTCCGTGAAACACTTTATTAAAAAAAGGGGAGGTGTCGAAGAATTTCTTTGATGAAAAAGAACCACATTTTCTTTATGCATAGTCACATCTTTGACAACTGTTTTGTTCTTAAAATTTTGTGGGGATTAGAGATGGGAGTCGGTCTTGGTCGAGAAACATGTACGGGTATGACTACACACACTTAAAACAAAATGCTTGTAAAGGAGAATGGTTGGTGGTACGGACTGAAATGAAGTGTACGAAATGTGTGTGTGTGCCCGTACAACCACGGCGACAACAGTAGAAAAGCACTTCGTGCACTTGGAGCACCGGACTCTCACTTAGACTGAGACGGTGAAGTATCGACCGACCGGCACTCGAGTAACGAAGTGGGGGACACGGAGCCAAGGGGTCGAGACTTTACCCCCACTAAGGCAACTGGAACGACCCTCCTCCCCGCACAACTCCCGACCACCCTCTAAAACTACCGTGGATCGTACTCCGCGACATGTCACACACGTCGGAATAATCAACTACATTTATTTTTCTTTAGAAACCCATTGAATTATTAGTCTTTTATTTAGTGACTTGACCATTCTGTCTGACAGAGACATCTGTCACACTACAGTAGTCAGAAAAAACCGAAAAACTTATTGATACTATCTGAAGAAATTTTCTTAATAAAAGAAGGACTAATATTTTGGTTCATCTTTCGGTCTCTTACAATGTTTTATATTTTCTTTTACCCGGGGATCCAGGAAGGGGTCGTCGCCGGGGACAGTCATAACGTCACCCCCGGGAGGTCACACACAGGTGTATGTCTGCGACAAGTGAGACTCTGTCGCCCAATATGCGACGGTTCACACAAGTCGCAGCACGAGTCGCCGGTGTCAAAGAGAATTCACAGACCCAACTCTCCTTTCTGTCGCTCTATCCAACGAAGGTCGAAGACAGACAACCCTCGTCCCAGCCCCTTGGGAACTGGCCTACACCTAGCAAACGCCAGTCCGCCTCCCGAGACCAGTGAGAGGAGGACTGTCAGGCACGGGGGTGGGTGCTGCGTGGTCCAGACTAACCGTCGACATGGTTGAGGTCGATACTTCTGTACCCGGCGAGGCGTCGGCACCGGTTCGTCCGCGACCGGGTGCCTGAGGTCACGTTTAGGGTCAAGTGGTAGTGGGGCCCGAGCCTCGTCTAGGCGCGGTGGTAGCTCGCCCTACCGATACACTCACGGGCGCACGGCGCGGGGCCGAGGGGGTGAAGAGGACGTCCCCGGCCTCGAGACCCCAAGGGCGGTCGGACGGGGACTGGGGAGGGGCAGGAGAGAGGGGTGACGTCCGCGTCTAGGACTCCCTACACCCACCGTAGCAGGACCGGTTACGGACGCCGGGGACGTAACCGGTCACCCTGTCCACTCTTCGTGTCCACAAAAGAAAAAAAAATTATATAAAAATTTTTAATTAAATAAAAAATTAGTTTCCTATTAACGAAATGTCTTAAAACAACAAAAGACGGTTTCTTCGTGTCAAAATATCCTGCCGGGGAACACAGGAAGGACCCCATGTCTCGGGGTCTACACCTCCCTCTACGGGGACCCCACCTCGAAGGTCCCAACATCCCATAATCTTCTGAAAAGGTCCGTCCTGATCTTTCAACCCGACCTCCATTTCTCCCAGGGGGCGTCGCGACTCACCGACGGACCGACTTCGGACCCCTCACCCTTCTTCGGTCCCTCTGGCGTAGGACTGCGTGTGTGACCCCCGAGTCCACCTGGAAGGACTTTCCTGCGGTACCGGGACCAGTCCCTAGCGAACCGGGGAACAGAATACACACCGAAGATTGCTTCGGACTCCAAGGGAGGACGAGGTACCCACTCAGCTCAGGACCCTCCACTGGTAAAGGTCCAGAAAGGTAAAGGGACAGGAGACGGTACTCGAACCGTCCAGTCCGGTGCACTATTCCGGTCTACAGGGATTGACACAGGGAGGTGGGACCGTCCTTCCTGTAGTTCTTCCCCCTCTTCTTGTGGTAGCAGTGGAGGATGTTGTCCTTGAAGTGTCCGGCGTTGCTGCGTTTGGGGCTCTGGGTGCGGAAGCAGTGCAGGGGTCTCCACTCCGAGGCGGGATTGGGCCCTACCGGAGACCCCCGGGACGGGACCGGTCAGTCCCCTCAACCCCGGGGTGTCTCGACGACTTCCTTTCAACCGTAGTGTCCCGGTTCCCAACAGTCTCGTCTTTGGTTCTCGGTGCCCGGAACGGCCGGTGTCTGTAGTTCGAGGGACCCACACGGGACGGACCGAGGGGAGTCGGGGTCCTCAGATTCCAAAACAATCTCAATGGTGGTCCCTGTCTTCCGTCAGGACGGAGGTGGGCCGGTGTACCCGGTCTAGGAGTCACGGGACCTCAGGGCAACCACTGGGTAGTTGTTGCGTCCTCCGCGAACGTGACGGGCTCGGTCCTCCCTCCGGCACGGCAGTGCTACTCGTCGGTCACTCGACGCACGAGACCCGTGAGCCACCAACAGGTGTGTGTCGGTCGGGACACACGGGGCAAAAAGGACGCGACCCAGAAACAACGCCACGCGTCCGAAAAGAGATCCCCCAGTGAGAACAACGAACAACCCAAAGAGTGGCGTCACTGAAGAGAAGGACGTCTCGTACCCGAGGTCCCACGTTCCGAGGCATCGACACCACGTACCTGAACCGACGGGGTGCCGTGTACCTTAGAAGAACCTGGTCCCTAGTTTGGGTACAGGGGAGGAAACCGTCCCCCTAAGAATTGATTACTTGGTGGTCCCTTTAGGTACTGAACCAAAAAATTTACTCGTAAGGTCTTTATGAAGTCGCTTCTTTACCGGGGGAGGTACAAAAGTGACGGGTACTTCCTTGGATCAGCAGTACCCTCGTAAAGACACGGTCCCGGAGTACCCCAGGTCGTGACCGGAACGGGTTCCTCCGCCACTCTAGGTCCGGGACTCCCCGTCATCTCCACCCACGCACTTAGGAGACGTCCGGGACCAGGGTCTCTGTAACGGCGTCGAGGACGGACACTCCTCTGTTAGACCTGTAAAGGGCCGAGGTAGAGTCAAAACCGGATCCGAAGACGACTTCATTGTCCTACCCGCCCCTCAAACCACGCTTACTGTTTGACCGGCGGAGGTAAGGTCTAACAGTGTCGGGACCGGTAACGGCCGTGGGAGTTCAAGTTGGGTCTCTGACTGAAGGACTGCCCGTTCCTGCCGTTCTTCAAGTTCGACCTCCGAGGTCTGCGCCTACTCGAAGGATCTCGCCACTCGTCCGTGCCGGAGACGGTGGGCCGGACCCCGAGCCCCGGCGGCTCTACGAAGGTCGGGTCCTCCCCGCGAACGACCCTCCCTCTCGAACCGTGGGCCCCTCGAACGGACGGTGCCCTCACACAGGTGCACCCTGACTCCCGAACCGTGAGTTGGACGGGACAGTGGACGACATCCTCAAGCTGGGGCCTGTCCTGTGGATGGTCGTGGGGGGGTTCCTGTCGTCACCCGTCGTCCACCTGCACTCAGGGTGGTCGGTCGCGGACGTCGAGGACCTTGGAAAGCTGTTCACCCTGCCGGCCCTGGACCTCCTGGACGTCTAGGAGTAGTTCCAGTCGCCGAGCCCCTGCACGCTTGTCGGGACGACGGTCCCGTGGGAGGGGACCACCCGTCCTCCCGGGTCCTTTGGTGCGGCCGGGGGCACCTCCTGTACCAGTCCTCAGTCCGTCCCCGTCCTTCCCTCCAAACCGACGCCCCCTCACTCCACTAGACACAGGGGATAAGACGACGGGACACGGTACGGTCGACGAGTCCCCGGAGGTCCCCATACCCGTCACTTACGTCGCAATCCTCCCGTCCCACCCGTGACACTGGGAGTGTCGTCCGGAGACACGTGACCCGAACTGGTCTGTCCGAGACCGCGACAGCTAAGGACAAGGGCACCAACTCGTAGCCCATCCCGGACACAGACCCCCGACTCGACTGGCCGGTCTCCGGAACCCGGGTACGGTGTGTCCGTGACACGACAACTGACGCCCCAGACGGCCGTCACTTGCCGGTGGCAATTCGGGTGCACCATCTGCTTTGACTAGTCAGTGGTCCGTCTTGGGTCTGTGTAGGGGCCCGAGTAGACAGAGACCGTAGTCAGACGTCCACCAGAAGGTTGGACCCGCAGAGGATGGACCCACGGAGTCCGACTTCCCGCTCACTCGTTTGTGTGCCCAGGAGGTACGGACCGAGACGGGGGAACTCCCCGCCCCCTGTCGGAACGGACTTGGGAGAACCGGTCTCGCACCACTGCGGTTCTGACGTTGGGCACAGTCTCGGACTGGGCAAAGAGGACAGGGGTGGTGGACGGAGGTCTCCCGGACAGGTAGGTGGTGAGTTTCGGGTGTGAGACTGGAGACAAGAGAGACGAGTGGGTGGGTTCCAGTTTCCCTTCACATGGTGGCTGGTGTAGAGCCGACGGCCGGGGACCGAGTTCAAGGCACCCGTGGACCTGTTGTAGAGGTTGTTGGACGAGTAACCGCGGTAGTTGCACCTTTTGCCGTTCCGGTTGAGGCACGCGTTGCGGTAGTGGGTCCTCAAGCCAGGACAGGGACTGTGGCGGGCGATGATGTTCCACCCCGTCTCGACCGCGAAGGACCACCGGTCCAGCCCGTGAGGGTGAGTCCCTTCCCCGTAGGTGTGAACGTCGAGACGTCACCTTACCACAGGGTCGCGGCGGCTCCGTCGGGGTACAGACAGCGGGGACGACGGGACTCGAGACCCAGTGTCTTCCCACCCAGTGTGGAAGGGTCCGGGACGCCTGTCGGTCCGGGACAGAGTAGGACAGAAGGCTCCTGGACCGACCCCGACCTAAGTCGAGATTGGAGGGCAGGAACCCCACGTCCACTCCGCCCCCCGAGACCGGGGAACTGGACACTTGGAATCCGCCGGACTCCCGACTCGTCCTCCACCCGGTCACGGTGGGAGAGGGAGTATTTGAGTGAGGAATGAGTGGGGGCTGTCTTTGTGCCGTAGGCCACCCACCACTAACCTCTACTTTTGATACCACTCCCGAGCTCGGCCCTCGTGCGCCGGGACCTCGGAGCGGTGGAGCCCCCGGCCCGGTAGTAGTGGTTCTCGAAACGGTCCTAGGTGCCACTCGTCCTCGGACCAGGGTCGGGACGGGCGGAGGGGAGTGACCGTCGGGTCCCAGGGACCGGGCGTCACGGACCACCCCGGCCTCGGTGTACCGACCAGAGGTCCCACACAGGTGTCTCTGGGGTGTCGGGGGACCGGAGGTCGGAGACGGGGAAGTCCAAACAACCAAGACTGTGGTGTCGAGGGGTAGGGACCGTATATGGCCAGAGCGAAGGTGTGAACCTCGTCAACTCTAGGTCCGGTGCACCAGTCTCCTGACAGAGACTAACAGTCACCGGAGTCCCTTTGTGTCCGTAGGTTCGTGTGAGCGGATCCCGGGGTGCAGTGACCCTCTCACTGGTTCGACCGGGAGCACCAGTCACTGGGTCCAAACAGGGGTGTACCGTCCTGGGCCCCACTGGGAGGGTCTCGGGATTGACCTGAACCAACCACTCCAAGGAGTGTCTCTTCCCTCCCTGCCCTCCCTGGACGGGTGATACCTGATGACAGGAGACGGAAGATCTTTGGTTGGACTTCTTCGTCCCGGACGACGGGGAGTGGAAGCGACTGGGTCGACTGATGTTGTTCTAAGTGGGACACCTGTTCGACTGGTAGTTCCCGGACTTCCTGAAACGGGGACCGTTCCAGTCCCCCGTCCCTTCCTCCCACCCGGTCGGTTCGGGTAAACAAAGAGGGTCCCGGGAGGACTCTCCCCTCCCCTCCCAACGGGAGGATGTGGACCGGGGTGGACACGGAGGAAGGTACTCGGAAACGAGATCGATCTTCAGGGACTTAAGAGGTCCATTGGGGACTCTCCCTTCCCTTTACGGAAGGGTCTCTACTTCCATTTCGGTCGAGTGCGGGGGTAAGGTAGGTCAGGCACCGGGTTCGGACCGTGAGGTGCCGGTGTCGGATATGGGGTGTCCCGGGACATCAGGGTCCTCAGTCCCGGAGACCCAGAAGGGCACCGGTCGGTGGCTCCGGGTCTGGACCGGATCCTGGACCAAGTGGAACGACCGGGGTCCGGGGCTTCGTCACCGGGTGCGAGGACTCGGAGATCGCCTGGGCTCCCGGCACGAGGGCTCCCGGACAGGCGGGTGTGCGCAGGGAGGAGTGTCGGCGACTGCACGTAGTAGTTCGTGGGGTTGCCCTGGGTCCTCTGGTAGGAGGACTTGGTGTGGAAGTTGCTCTGGGTCTAGCTCACCAAGGCGCGGCCGTCGCGCGAGTTGTCCTACTTTCTCGACGTCTTCACTCCGGGGTGAGTCGGCGGTGGCGGCGGCTGGACGAGGAGCCTGGGCGAGGTCGCCGTGTTCCCGCCAGGACGCAGTGACCTTGGCCTAGGCTAGGCTAGGTCGGCACCGAGGTGAGGCTCTACACCGCCGGCCCGGAGGACGGGAGGAGGGGAGCCGGGTCCCTCACGGGGTCTCGGCCCCTACCCCTCCGAGAATTGTCGCACAGTGGGGGGGTGGGGCAGGAGGACAAAAATCAGGCTAAGTCTAGAATTCGTCGAAGTACGTTGACATAAATAAAAACTACTGTCTGCGGGTAGATTTCAAAAAGAGAACGGACAAGTAAAGTGACCACCGACTTCCTAGACTTTTTTAGGAAAACCAGAATGTTCCTTTTATTCTTAAGTGTAAGTCACTGACAGCGACACACTCACCACCACAGACGACGACAGTCGAGGTCGTTCCCCGTCCCCCCCAAGAAGTGTCGGTCTCAGTCACCTGTGGGGGCTCTCGGTACGGTGTCACAAACAAAGAGTCGGAGTGACGGGCACCCCGTCGGAGGGGAGGGGTAGGGGTGTAAGGTCATCGAAGGGACTACCCGGACCCGGGTTATACCTCGGAGAGGAAAGAGGACCCGAAACCCAACGGGAAGTCTGTGCGTCACACACAGACAGCATGTCTGGCCGGTGGTGTAGGTTCCAGTGTCGATCAGGGACACACGGCACGGGGGTAGGGAACCGTGGCCCGCCGTCGTCCGTACCGAGGAGAGGGACCTCACGGCAGGTGACCGTGGTGGGTGCCGAGGTCTGGGCACAGGTGCACTCGACTTTCCGGCCCCACCCTCCGTCCGAGGTGCCGCTGGGGAAGTAGTCCTGTTCTGAACGGACTGTCTTTGTACCGCAGGCCACCCCCGATATTTTGGTACAGGATCAGGGTTCTCTCCAAAGACTGTCTTTACTCACCTCCCCGTCCTCTTTAGACCGTTTCGGTAAGACAACTCATTTGCTACTCCGGGCGGAGGTCCTAGAGTTTAGTGTTCGTCTGTCTGGGTGTCGTACAAGTGTCACACCGGCTCCAGCGTTTCACTGTCGGTCGGGCTCCGAGGGGTGACATGACGACCACCCTTTGCTGCCGTCGTCCAACGGTCGGGAATGGGGACCGAGTCCTCTCGGGCGGCGGCGGTGAAGGACTACCTCGACGGACCGACTCAGGTCCGGGGGCGGAAGGTGTACGGCCACCCTTCCTTCCACCAAAGGGAACTTCCAGTCCGACTACTCGCGGACCGTCGACGGGGCCTGGTCGGAGAACGAGAGACCCAATGAACACCCCAGTGGTCCGAGTCGACCGGGTCTCGAACCGGACTCCACCGGCCCTGGAGAGTCGGGGTTCAGGTGGAGACCCAGTAGAGATCTGCACTAGACCCCAGTCCTTCCCACACGACAGGGTCAACACCGTTGAACCACTGATCTAGTGATTCTGTTCCCGCCGAGAGGGCCCACTACGACAGAAGTAAATAATTTACAGACGACAGTGGTTGCTCGTCTTCAGGCACCCCTGGCACCGTGAGTCCACCGAGACCCTCCCCGTCCCCTCCCCTGTCGGACCGTCCCGCGTCTGACGAGGGGTAGACGTGTTCGCCACCACCAGAAGTCCCGGTCGACGCGGAGGAAGGGCTCCCGGTCCGCCCCAGGCACCAGTGTCACGTCCCGATCGACGAGCAGGTGGTCCTCTCCTCCGGGTCCGGACCGAGCGACTACCTAGGGACGGTCCCACCCCTCTCCCTTGGCCGCACGAAGTAGATGGCGAGTCGGACCTCGGTTGAGTCCGTCTTTCGTTTCCCCCCGGGAGAGAAGATCCACTCCGGGGTCCCTCCCATCCCGTGTCGGTCGGTCCTCCGAGACCCTTGTCGGCCCTCGGTGTGGTCGTGGGGTCCCCCGTCCACCTGAGGGGCACGCGAGGTCGGAGAGTCCGGATATTCCTGTCACGACCAATGGTTCCTGTGCCGGGGACCGGGGAGTGGACGTACGGACGGGTGTTCCCGTGGTCGCACGGTCAGGATCCGGACGAGAGGACTCGGCGACCACCAGACCAGGACGGTCTTTTTGAATCACTGGAACTCGGGTCGGAGGCTTAGTACGTCTCCCCTGGTGGTGGGGAGAAGGACTGTTTCTGTCGACGGGACTTTCACTTGTTGGACCCGGGGTGCAATGTGATCTTTTGGGAAGGGCGTCCGGGGCTTTGGGGTGAACCCAGTGCACAGTGGCAGACCGAAGTGCCCCCATTTTCTGTTCTCTGGGTTCAGTCTAGACCACCCAAAGTCGAAGGGGTCCGGGAGTCCGGTGAGCCCAAACGTCACCCTCGTCGGAACTCCCAGGTGGGGACCAAAGAATGAGTGCGTCGGCCGAGTTGTCGTCGGAGCAGATCGACCACGACAGGAGAGTACCCGTCCCCGGACTGAGCGGGCGGGAGGGGTTGTCGCACCGTCGCAATACTGTGGCGGCGTTCCTGATGACGACGGGACCGGGTGTCTTTGACCCAAGGGGTCCGACCCAGGTGGGTTCTGCGGTGTCGTCCCTGACGTGGGGGTGGGCTACCCGGGGGGACGGGGACCGGAGTAGTCCTGTCGAGTGGTACTCACACATGCCTCGACGGAAGAACCCGTTGAGGAGTGACCTTCTCCACCGGAGTCGGCTCGACCCAGGGCACCCCCTACACAGGTGCTTCGAGAGCAGGTGGTGGGCCTTCGCCTGGAGGAGCGGCTACAGGTACATGTCTAGCACCCGCGGGAGGAGGCAGAGCATGAGGGTGTGGGTGTGGACGAGACGGAGCAGCGACCTGTCCCGTGTGCCAGTTCCGTTGTTGGTCCGGTCACCCCTTCGGGACCCAAACCTCCGCCCCCCAAGAAGGGTATCACGGGTTTGGGGGTCCTTCTCCGTTAACGTTCGACTGTACAAAAAGGGCCCTTCAGTGTCCTTCTCTCCCGAGTCGGGGTGTATGTTCTCCACTCCAGTCCGGCGGACCTCGGGTACCTCACTGGTCTCACGGTCCTGGGTCCGAACCTTGTGCCTGTAGTCTCGTCTTCCTCGAGCCTCGTCTCGTTTTCGACGTGGCGGTGGACCTGGGGTGGACACACGGGAGAGTCTCCGACCGAGGGTGGCCCCCGGTCCGGGTTGGAGGCACGAAGTCCCGGGGACAGCCATATGGTCCCCGCGATCCCTCTGGACGGGAGGCCCCGACGCCGCCCCTCCATTACTTCGTCGTGCACACCTCCCGTGGGACGTGTCCGGGGTGCCAGCTGGGCTCGCGGTCGATCTCGACCGGCACACGAGGCGTGTCGCGCTGGGGCGTACGGAGACGTGCGGAGACACGAGAGACGGCCGTCCGTGGGGTCCTTGGAAGGGCCAAAGGTTGTCCTGTCCCGTCCAGAAGACTGTTCAAGGTCTCAGTGTGTTTCTGGGACGGGGTCCGGGACACGTACGCATGTGTGTGTGTATGTGCGTGTTTGCATGTGTGTGTGGTACGTAGGTGTGTGCATGTGTACCTGCGTGTGTACACGTGTGTGTTTTGGTCCCGGGGGAGGGAGTCGTCTAGGGTGTGACTTCCCTGTATGACGGGAGGTCACCGTCGGACGTCCACCCAGGACGGAGAGGAGCGACGGTCCAGGGGACGACCCGTGAAACCCGTGTCGAGCCTGTTCTACCCCAGAGAGGGCCACTCGTCAGAACCCCTTGTGCGTGTCTTTGTCGGTGGGGTCACGTCGTCCCACTCCCGGCCCTGGACGTCGTGGTCCGGGAGTCTGCGCACGGTTCCTCCCCGCCACCCGGCCGGTCCCCGGAGTCTCCCTCCGCTGGACTCTACGAAGGACTCCCCTGTTGGACTCGTTCCGCTCGATCTTGGTCCGGACCGTCGGGGCTGCGTCCGCGTCCGGGGCACCGGGCACACCCTGTGTGTCCGTCCAGGTACGAAACCTTCGTTTACTCTTTTCCCCACCCGTCTCCGGTCGTCGTAGTCCGGGGTCCGGGGTCCCGGTGGGACTCCTCGCCCCTGGGAAGACACCTCCCGACGCTCGAGAGTGGGACCCTCCTATGTTGAACCGGCCGACGACGTCGCTGAGGCCTCCCTATTCTTACAGCAGCTTCTTGGGATCCCTCTGACCTTCTATCCACTGTTACACTCATCTGTCCGGTCGGGGCTCAGACACGACGGACCCCTGGGGAGGAGGTGGAGCCTCGGGGTGCGGAGACGGGCCGGACTCGTCGGTGGGTTTGGGCTCCACCCGGGACGTGATGACTCCGGTCGTCGGACCCAGTGGAGGCGGTCGAGGCCACGGAGGGAGTCCGGCAGAGTCGGAGGACCGGTTCCGGGGCTCGCCCGGCCCCAGGCGTGACAATGTCCTGCCTGTCGCCTCGTCGGGGAGCCCTTCCAAGACGAGCAGATCCACCGGCAAGGGGACTGGTGGACCTCTCCGATGCCCGGGCCGCGGACGGGGGTCGTACGAGGGTCCAGAGCGCACTCCTGCGTCCCGGCTACAATGGCACGTGAGGGAGGCCCGACGTCGGAAACTAGAAAGGTTAGTCTTAGAGCAGGTCCTTGCCTACCTTGTGGTGTATCGCTTTCACTTGACCTTTGCCTCTGTGGCACCGCACTACTCGTCCGGCACTCGTTCCCGGTGAGGCCGACCCCCGCCGGAGCGAGTGACCGTGCGACTGGGGGTCCCGCCGTGGATCTCGGGTGGGTCGTCAGGTACGGTCCGGAGGGGTACCCGGATCTGGAGTAGAGGACGTTCCGGTGACGAACCGGAGGTGTCCTTCGGTCGTCACGACCGGGACTTTGTCCGGGCGAGGGTTGGGTAGTCGGTGCGGACTCGGGTGTAGGACCGGTAGTTACTGCGGTTTAGTTAGAGTCGGAAGGAGGCCCGCGAGAGGAACTTTAAGATTGTTCCCGTCTTCGTTGACCGTCTCTCTTGGTCCAAACCTTTGTTCAAGGGGTAGAGGACGACTGGCCGTTTCAAACGGGGTCCGCGTCGAGACTGGACCTTTTCCTACGATTTTTACGGGACTTTAAACCCCCCCGTCCCTCCAACCCCCCTCGGTTATTTGGTCGTTGTTACGGAGACATCCAAGAGTCCAAGACGGGATCCACCAGGGATGAGTGCACTCGGGTTCCTTTCATGGTCCATCCCAGAAACGGGCGTAGTGTCTGAGACTGAGGTGCCGGACCGTCTTCGGCAGGGCACTAGTGACGACGGGGAACGTCTCGCGGAGTTTCTCCCACGGGTGACTCGCGTTTTCCGTATGCCACAGATCCCGGACTTGAGGCGGTCCCGATCTATTATTGGTGCTCCGACGGGGGCGGGTCGACGGGTCCCGGGTAGAGTTAGGCGGGCACACTCACAGTGCGAAGGGGTGACCTTCGTTCGCCGAGGTCCTCCAGTTCACCGGACGGGTGTCGGCGTGTCGGCGAGACGGTCGCCCTCTACGGTTCGGAAAGACTCGGTGGTGGATCTAGGTGCCCCAACCCAGACGGAGGGGACAAATTGGGGTCTGTGTCCGAAGACGCACGTCGCGGGAGTCGACGGACCAGACGCTGAACGGGGGTTCCTGTCGCCCCAGGTGGACGGGGGGCGGGGCCGAGGGACGTCCGACGAAGGGTACTCAGGTGGTCCGTCCTTTCGTACCCCCTTCCTGTCCCCCGTCGACCACGTGGAGGGAGGGTCACTCCCCTGTTCGTGTCGACAGGCTCGGAAGCTCTGTCCTCTCGGCGTGCGACTGGAGCCTCTCTCGTCGACTCCCGGTTACAGGAATTACGTGTCTTGCCTTTTTAGGGAGACGGGCACACTGGGTCAAGGTAGTCGAGTCAAATTATTCAGGGGTGCCTCGGAGACGGTCCCGACACGGTCCGACCCGAACCCGTACCTCGAGAGACCCCGTCCTGTTGTGCACTAGGACACGGGTCCCTCGAGCTCAGACCTTGCTGGTATTCGTTTCGTGCACCACTCGTCGGGTCCACAGGCACCTGTCTACCTACCCATTAGTGTGACACTGTGTCGGTGCGTTGCCTTCTGACAAGTCAGAGTCCTTCCCTACTTCCCGATTGTGGCCCTTGGTGTGTCTACTGGGGACTCCTATAATCCGACGTCCTTTATTCGCTTCGCTTCAGCGAGTCAGCACAGACTGAGAAACACTGGAGTACCCGACATCGGGTGGTCCGAGGAGGTAGACACCTTAAAAGATCCGTTCTCATGACCTCACCCAACGGTAAAGGAAGAGGTCCCCTAAAAGGGCTGGGCCCCTAGCTTGGGCCCAGAGGGCGTAACGTCCGTCTGCAAAATGGCAGACTCGGTGGTTATTCGGTTGGTGTTTTCCGGTCGTGACATCCTAGAACGAGTGTCCTTTACAGGTCTTCTCCGTTTAAGTCTCTGTTTCGACTACCTACCAACAGTCCCCGACCACCTCCCGCCCCTCACTACCGATTACCCGTGTCACAAAGAAGACACCCACTGCTTTTATAAGATCTTAATTCTGTTACCACTGTCGGTGTGTCGAGACACTTATGTTACGACTTCGGGGACTTGACATACTGAATTTTCCCACTTAAAGTGTCCTACACTTAATACAGAGTGAATTTTTGGTTTTCCTCCGGTGTCTGGTCCACCTCCCGGTCGATCCCATCACGACACAACCCCCGGTGGAGGGTTCTCAGGGGGTGACTTCAAGATCCCTACAAGTCGGCCTTCATCCTTTGGACTTTTCAGTTTTTCCTACCCAGACTTCTTGGTCATTCTTCTCCTTCTGGACAAGAATCAACACCCGGCTCCTATTCGTCCCCACGGAATCCTACATCACTCACAGATGTTTCCTGTTTATGGAACTAAGGTGAGGTCTCCACGGACCTCCTCGGTTTAAGTGTGTCTGTCTTTCATCTCACCTCCGACCCCCCCATCCCCATCGCCCACCCATCCCTCTCCCCTCGCCCCTTAGCCGCAAATCACCCCTGCCTCTAGGTCACAACCCTCTGCTATTTTCACGATCTCTACCTACCACCACCGCCAGTTTGTTGTTGCATTTGACTGACAGTGCCTTGATATGCGATTTGTACCGTTTACAATACAAGATAGTGTCGAAATTTTTTTTATTTTCCCTTTTCTTGTTTCGTTTACCGTCCGTGTTCTGTCCGACGAGGCCTCGGTACTCACCCCGGGATCGAGTCGGCCTCCGCCCCCGTCGCCCGTCCAGTCCTCCCTGAAGGACCCCCGGCCCAGATGGGTCGAACCTCCCGTACCCCGTGCGTCCCGACCACGGTCCACTTTCATGGGATCCACTGTGCCCTACTCCGAGTCACAGTGTTTAGTTTTCCGACCGTAGAGCACTCGTGAACGATACACGGCCCGCGGTCCGGTTTCCGAAGGACACCAAAAAGAGGAACTGAGGAACATTAGAGATGCACTCCGTCCATGATACTCATAGTATGACAAAAGGGTCTTTACTCAGAGTCTCTCTATCCATTTCATTGGACCGGCCCCATCTTCATTTTTATCTTCATCTTCCGCTGACCGTTTACTTATTGGGAGATTCGTTTCCACCTCCGGGTCACGACTCGTGGGGAGTTGTGTGGGAGTCGGTGTCGGGACCCCTCCGTCACCCCCTTCCCCCGGGACCGGGCCCCAGTCGGAGGTTCGGACCGGTGATGGGGTGGTGTCTAGCTGTTGAGCGGGACGTGCTACGAGGTACCCGGGGCTCCTCGGACTGACGGTATTCACAATGGGGTAAAATGTCTACTCGTTTCACTCCGACTCGGTGTATCGGTGGACGGGCCCCAGGGGGACGTCCCCCCAGTCTCGGTCTTAAGTTGGGGTCCCTGTGACCCCTGGGTCCGTGTCCCCCAGCCAGTCTTTTGGTCGTTACTGCGGTTTGTCGTCTTTGTTGGGTTATTTGTCTGTCTTAGAGACGTATAAATTGAAAAGAGAGGTCAGAGAGAACTTCAAGACCGGGGGTATGGTGAACAGAGGACCTGTCGTTCCGGGGACAAGGGGTCGTCTCTGACCGAGTCGACCTGCCGCAGGAAGCGACATTTGTCCGGGGCGCACCGGATCAGAGGTGTAGTGGTAGACTGGAAAGACGAGTGCTCTGGCAGGGCAGGTGTGTGTTGAGTCTCGAGGTGCCGTAGGAGCACTTACTTAATTCAGAGGTCTAAGGACCTGTGTGTGTGTGGTCCGTCGGAGCGCCGTGCAAGACCTTGCGAACGTGTAGGGATACGGCTCCGATTTCGGGGGTCACCCCCAGCCCCGACCCACCCTTAGTGACGCCCCGGGAGGGGTCTCTTAGACTGAGTCTCCCAGACCCCGTCTGCCCGCTCGTGGGTCGACTACCGCTCATCGTACAGATGTGGGATTGGGGTTTGGTAGAGTTGCCGGAGGACCGGGAGACGAAGACTGAACCAAACAGGGTCGTCCTCTCTCTAGTTGCGGGGTAAAGGAGGGACTCTCGGGAGGAGGGTACCCCACGTGTAGGGAAACGTTTCACTGACGTCGAGGAGGGTGACCCCCTCAGGAAGAGGTCGGGAACTGAGACCGGAACCGGTGCACTGGACGAGACCGGTTACCCTAGGCTCGTCTCCGAGTCGGGCCTCCGCGAACCCATGGGTCAGACAGACGGAGGACTTTCTTCTCTGGTGCACCTCGTCTCTACTCGTCGGGTCGGCTCCGGAGGGTGGGTTGGTCACACGGTTGGTGGTCTGTGTACTCCGGTGAGATGTGGTAGGTCGGGACCAGTTCAGTCGGGTCTTCTGGTGGTGGCTCGACTGGCTGTCTTAGTCTCCTTGTTAAGTTTAGTTACTCGATGGTCCCGAACGATATTCGGTTCCAGGACAGGACTCTCGAAACGCACATAATTGAGTCATTGGGAGTTGTCAGGGCATTGAATCAGATGACAATTGACGGAAAATAACTTCTCCTTTGTCTCCGACGGATAAGGTGTGTCGTTTGTTCGTCGTCTCGACCATAAACTTGGGTCTCCGGTACTCAAATTGGTAATACGGGACCACAGGGAGTTCCAGAGGGTGGGGGTTGGTCGGAGGACACGGGAAGGAGGGAGAGGGATGAAAATAAGTCGTTACGGCTGAGGTGATAGACAGGTGAGGGGGATGGACTCGCGTGACTGTCGGTCCGTCTCCCCCGAGTCTGTTGTGTGTCCTGGCGTCCCCTGTGCCCGCGTCTGTCTCGGTGTCGGAGTCTCGACGGAACTACCTCTCCGGAGCTCTTGGTGGAGTAGGTGGAGGGGCAAAAATAACCAGTGCAACGTGACGTACACCCTAGAATCAAGGGGCTGGTCCCTAACTCGGGCACGGGGGACGTCACTTTCGTGGCTCAGAGTTGGTGACCTGGTGGTCCCTTCAGGGACGGAGAAAAAAATATCTGTCCTTTGGCTCCGGGCCTTTACCCTTCTAAGACGGGTATGGTGGGTCTTTTAAGGACCGTCTCACGAGTCCTGATCTGGGGTCTAGAGGGTTGGGGTCTGGTCCTGGGAAGTGGTTTTTGACTCGGGGTTCTTTGGGCTTTTTGGGTCCTCCTCTCGTGGGTGGAAAGCACACACTGCGTGGTAGGGGACCCTTGTGCATGCGTAGGAGGTCGAACCACTACAGTTTGTCTGTCTACGTCTCAGGGTGCAACATGTGTTGGACACACACAGGTACCTGTGCGGTTCACTGAGGGTCCGGGTCGAGAGGTCTGTCAGAGAGGACTCTAAGCGTGGAGGGGGGAGGTGACCCGTTCATAGGGGTAAAATTTACGTGACCCCGTGACGGACTCCGTTCCTTGAGGTCATCTACTCGAGATTTTTCTTGTTTCGGAAACCACTGTTCTGTCTAAGTTCAGTGTTGTGCTCGGGGTGGTGAGGGACACACCGGACGCTCCAGTGAAGAGACTCGAGTCAAAGGGGTAGACGTTTTTACCTGTATGGTCCGACGTCCCGACAATTTAGGTTTTTCTTGTCTACACTTCGTGGATCGAGTCATCGGTCGAGTGAGCGATCTTCTTTGGGAGAGGTTAGTTCCTAGTAATGATAATCATCGTTCCTGACCCACCCCTTGGGGGGTCCAATTTTGATGTGAAAAGGTTCCAGGGTTCAGGTAGGACCTCGAGTGTCAAGTCTCACAGTCTTGGTGTCGATCAGCGACAAGACGAGTGTTTCAGAGTCTGTGTGTCTACACCGGCGTCCCTGACTCCGACCGTCTCACTGTGTGTCCTCCGGGACTCTGACCCGTTTTGTCCGGTTCCTGCAGGTGTTGGGCAAGGGTGGGGTGCTACGAGGTTTCCTGATCGGCGAGTCACAGACGAATAGCCTGTGGTCGTAGTAGTGTAGGGTTTGTCTCTGGAACGCCCTGACAAATGCCTAATCGTTCTTCGAGTCTCTTCACTCAGGACCGGTCTGGAGTTGTGTCACTCCGGGTCTCAGACCGACCAAAACCTTCGTGTTCCTCCGTCCGCGGGAACGGACGCGGAACCTGGTGAAAACGTTCCAGAGGAGGGTTTACTAAGTCATTAAGTTTACGTCTTTATGAACAAACCCTTAAGGGACCGTCAGGTCACCAATCCTGAGTCGTGAAAGTGACGACTCCTGGACCCAAGTTGGGGATCGACCCCTTGATTCTAGGGTGTTCTGAGTTCCTCGTTGTTGTTTTTTTCTTTATGAACAGACTTGTCTAGTCTCTTCCGGGACACGGTGTCTTCCTGATGTAAGGGAAGAACCTGAAAAGTATCGAAGAGAGAAACAGGGGAGTCTTCGGGGGAGAGGAACATGGAATGTTTCGTTGGTCTGTGGTAGGTGATTCCTGAGACACTCAAGAGTGGTTGTTGCGGGGTCCAGACATGTGGGGTGGAAGACACGGAAGTTGGAGATACCGTCCTGGACGGAGGTCAGAGGTCGGTCGGTCAGAAGAAGGACGACCGAGAAAGAGTCGGATGACCTCTACTTCCGGTAGTGAGGTCACTCCAGGACACCCGGGAGATACCCGACCGAGGGTGGTGAGAGGTCGGACGGGAGGGGAGAGAGGGAGACGGGACCGGTGTAGTCGGAGGAGGTTCGATACTGTCCGAACTATAAGGAAGGACGGTGTCCCGGAAACGTGTACGACAAAGACGAAGGACGTATCGAGATGAGACGGGCCTTAGGGGATGTACTCAAGAAGGAGTGGTGGACGAGAGTCGAGTTCATAGTGGGTGATCGTTTCGGAGAACAGAGGGAGTAACATCCGCTTCAAGGGAGTAAGGTGTCCGAATACTCTTATGAGCAGTATTACATTCATTCACTTCATCGAGTCAACACAGGGTGAGAAACGCTGAGACACCTGATATGGGATGGTCCGAGGAGGGAGGTACCCTAAGAGGTGCGTTCTTATGACCTCACCCAACGGTAAAGGAAGAGGACCCCCAGAAGGGCTGGGTCCCTAGCTTGGGCCCAGAGGGTGTAACGTCCGTCTGCGAAATTGGAGACTCGGTGGTCCCTTCGGGTATTGTCAATAGAGTCAAACAGTAGTGTGTGAGTTGACACTCTCAGAGAACAAGTATAGACGACAGGGGTGGTGTGATGTCTCATCTTCGCACAGACAAAATAAGTAAGTTGTTTGTTAATACCTTGTAGACGAGACACGGGTCTGAGATACCCCCAATGGACGCCTCTTCTTTTTCCAGTGACGGGAGCACATCTCCTTTTCTCTTTTTGTCATTGGGTCATTCGTTCGTTCCTCTCTCACACCGCTGACGATTCTTCCTTTCTCACTACGCGGTGTCTTATTGACGAAGTCTTTTCCGTCTCCCTTCCGGAGAACGACCGTGATTCCGCACGACCGGACCGTGCATTTTCCACGTGTTTGTAAAGACAACTTCCTTACTTACCGATTTGGAGGACTGTCGACTTGATGGTGGGTAGAAGTGTCGTTGTTACGTACCAACCTGCTGTTACTAATAAAGGTAAAACGTTTACCTTTGGCTCCGGGTCGCCCCCTTTACTGAACTAAATCTAACGTTTAATAGTCATTAAACCTTCACCCCTGCGACGACGACGACGACGATTCAGCGAAGTCAGCACAGGCTGAGACACGCTGGGGTATCTGCCGTCGGGTGGTCCGAGGCGGCAGGGACCCTTATAAGGGGTTAATGTTCTCGGAAAAAGTTTGGGTTAAAAACTAAGAGAGGTTGTAGTTTCCTACTCAAGTAGGGTGCATGTCCACTTCTTTGGCTCAAGACCCTACAATTCGAGGAACGGATTTGCGGTTCCCAACCGTTCCGGTCCGGCCGCCGCCCACCCATACGTCACAACCGGGAAGGGTACGATTTCTGGACGGACGCTGGGGCACCTGGGTCATGGAACAACCGGTTGAAAAACAAGTTGAGAAGCCGCTACCTTAGCAACTCGAAGGAGAGTTTGACGGTGCCCCCCTAGGCGTGCCACAGGTGGTAGAGGTGCTCCTGTTTGTAGGGTCGGACCCGGCCCCCGAGACCCTCGGCCTCCTAGTCAGTGCGTGGTCCCGGACGCCGCCACCCCTAGGGGCTCGGGCGAGACACCTCAGGGGTCCGGCCATTCCGCCCGACGCGGCATCCCGAGCCCCACAGGGCACGCCCCGCGCGAGGCTAAGCTGTCTATTTATTTTGTCCGAGTCGCCGCCGCCCCTCCAGAGGACCGACTCGGCCTTGCCGCGCGCCGGGCGGTGTACGCCGGGGAGTGGTGCGCGGCGGCGGTGTGTGGCTCGTGGGTCCGCGTCGGGCGATGCCGTTCTGGACCCCGCTCTAAGGCTTAAGTCATCGAAGGCCTCCCGGCTGGTTATTCTTCGAAGCCGGGCGGGGGCTGCGCCCCGCCCCGACGGATGGCCGAGCACGCTTCCCGCCCCCCTCCGCCCCCGCCTCGGAGGGGAAGGCGGACGCGCCTCGACAGTTTTGGGAGTCTGTTGCGAGAGTCCAACGATCCGCTGGAGCCACGGTGGGTCAGTCGAGAGCGGATCGGACATGCAGGAGAGGAACGACCAGAGTCTGTCAGGAGACGTGATGACGGGCTCACTAGGAAAGGTTTGCGTTTGTGTCAGACGAATCTGGGTTGGCCTAAGACCTTTGCCCCTCTTAATTGGCCTTGGCCCGTCCGCCCTGGAAAAGCCTATTATCTTTACAAGACACAGAGGAAAATCGTCCACCAATGTGTCTACATAGCCTCTTCTGTTACCGTGGGGTGAGGTCATGAGAACGGACCTTATAGGGTACCTACATCCTCGGACTATCCGACGTCAGGTACCCCAGCGATTCTCAGCCTATGCTGACTCGCTGAAGTGAAAGTGAAAGTACGTAACCTTTACCGTTGGGTGAGGTCACAAGAACGGACCTCTTAGGGTCCCTGCCCCCTCGGACCACCCGACGGCAGATACCCCAGCGTGTCTCAGCCTGTGCTGACTTCACTGAATCATCGTCGTCTGTGTCTACATACATTAACAGTTTTGAGTAGGTTGAGTTGTAAATTCTAGAAAGAAACGTAAATTGACATTCGTCTAATTTAGAGTTAACTCTTCGTTATTATTTAACCCTGGTTTTTCTTTTTCTTTCTTTTGTTGGGGAGTCACCGAAGAACACGCATGATTTAGTAAAGTTAGCACGGGCTGAGAAACGTTGGGATATATCTGACATCGGGAGGTCCGAGGAGACAGGTACCCTAAGAGATCCGTTCTTAAGACCTCACCCAACGACACAGGAGGAGGTCCCCTAGAAGGACTGGGTCTCTAGCTTGGGGATAGAGAATACAAAAGACGTAACCGTCCGCTAAAGAAATGGTGATCGTGGTAGACCCTTCCGGGTCACCGAAGGGTAAGTCAAGTCAAGTCAAGTCAGTGAGTCAGCACAAGCTGAGAAATGCTGACGTCGTACGGTCCGAAGGGTCAGGTAGTGGTTAAGGGTCTCGAATGAGTTTGAGTACAGGTAACTCAGCCACTACGGTAGGTTGGTAGGGTAGGAGACAGTAGGGGAAAAGGAGGACGAAAGTCAAAAAGGGTCGTAGTCCTAGAAAAGGTTACTCAGTCAAGAAACATAGTCCACCGGTTTCCTAACCTCAAAGTCGAAGTCGTAGTCAGGAAGGTTACCGATAAGTCCTGGCTACAGGAAGTTCCACCTGACCAACCTAGAGGAACGTCAGGTTCCCTGAGAGTTCTCAGAAGAGGTACCCTAAAGGAACTACCAAGTCACCAATTCTGAGACTCGAGTATTACGTCCCCCGGGTCCAAGCTTGGGACCAGTCCCTTGATCTAGGGTATACGTCGTTGATTCTGTGTCACGTCGGTTTATTTACTTTTTATTTAAATTTTTTCTTAAGAGGGTGTGGTGTCAAGTTTTCGTAGTTAAGAAGACGAGAGTCGAAAGAAATATCAGGTTGAGAGTGAAAATATGTACTGGTGACCTTTTTGGTATCGAAACTGATCTACCTGGAAACGACCGTTTCATTACAGAGACGAGACAGATCCAAATGGTCTCGAAAAGGAAGTTCCTCGTTGGCAGAAAATTAAAGTTCCGACGTCAGTGGTAGACGTCACTAAAACCTCAGGGGGGTTTTATTTGAGACAGTGACAAAGGTAACAAAGGGGTAGATAAACGGTACTTCAATACCCTGACTACGGTACTAGAATCAAAAGACTTACTACTTCTAGTACCGAAGGGTAACTTGACCATTATTTTAGGTTTTAGAAAGACCATCGAGTGTTCCGAAACGTCCTAGAACTGTGATGGGTGTCCGGAGGTCGGAGTAAAATAAGAGAGGGCCGTAAGGTCAGAGTAAGTAGAAGGATACCATCGATTGCACCCGAACCCGATTCTCTTCAATCATTGAATTCTAATACCCAACGATTTACCGTCTTCACCCGGGGTGGGCTTAGAGATGTGATGTGTCAGAGATTTTCAACCACCCAGTACCTTTGTGTGACGTGCCACAACACACACCAAAGAAAAATTATAAGTAATTAAACCGATGTAACCCAGAATCAACATCGTGAGTCCTAGAGGCAACGTGGCACCCCTCAGAAAGTGACACCACGTGTCTGAGAGGTCAACATCGGGCACCCGAGACCTCGTGATCCCGAGTCGTCAACGGCGGACGTCCGAATCGACGAGACTCCAGAGACCCTAGAATCAAGAGGTTGGTCCCTAACTTGGACTTAGGGGACGTGACCTCCCGTTTAAGAATTGGGGACCTGGTGCTCCTTCAGGGACGTCATACAAAATTTGTTTATTTTTCTCTGAACCTCACGTGCTGTCTCTGTCAGTCTTCACGTACCAGGAAGTTAAACGACTAAAATGTGTGTATCCCTATAGAGACATGCAGACCGACGGCACTGGTTTAAACCGGAAGAGACGTAGATATAATAAATATCCAGACAGACGAAAAGGATCCTAAACTCGAAGAACTTCAACCCTCCTTTACTCTGAAACCGAGAAATAAGGGTGTTGACGGGTTGCAGTAAAGATTCTACGGAAGTCATTTTCACAAATCCTCTAGTATAATTAAGAAAGAGAGTTTAGAGAGCTTCAAAAGGAAGAAGTAAAGTAAGGGTGTTGAATGACGGGACTTCCTGAAAAGTAACGACGGGGTCTCGAATCGGTGGTGTGTAGGTTCGATGACCGGAGTCAGAAAGAACGTTGACTGGGTGGGTGACAGTGTTTTTGGAAGGGAAGCACCTAAAAAAAACAGATGTGTCTCTCAAGACCTGATACGGGTTGGAAGGAGAGGTCGGATTGGAGGGAAGACAGGAGGTCAGTGACCCTCGAAGGTCGAGGTTCCTACCTCTTTCAGGAAAATATCGGGTCAGAACTTGTGAAGAAATGGACTTTTCGAGGATGAGTAGGTAGTCTTGGGTTTACATTATTGAAAGAGTAAGTAAATAAGTTATGTGATACACTGTTGACAATCTCTAGGTCACCCCTTCCTCTTGACCAAAGATCCGGGTCGAATCCGAGTCTCCCCAACCCTCTTTCTCTCCCTCCTGTCCCGGTCTCCGAAACTCTTTTGGTTTTTTACAAAGTCACCCAAATATCTCCTCTACTTTTGACCATTCTGACTTCTGGGGACCCGTCCCAGGTCTAGTGTTTCCGGAATAATAATATAAGTAATTGAAAAACCGGTGTGGGGTGACATACACCCTTAGAGTCAAGGGTCTGGTCCCTACCTTGGATGTAGCGGACGTAACGTTCCTCTAAAGAATTGGTGACCTGGTGGTCCAGGTAATTGAAACTTAAGAATGTGGTCGACATATTCCATCCCCAATAGTAGTAGTAGTAATAGATTAAATAGAGTGATAGTAAATAGAGTAAAGTCAAACGGAGTAGATTCCGTTTCCCGAAGAGTGCACCGTGATCACCATTTCTTGGGTAGACGGTTACGTCCTCTGCATTCTCTGTAACCCAAACTAGGGACTCAGGCCTTCTAGGGAACCTCCTCCCGTACCGTTGGGTGAGGTCTTAAGAACGGACCTATTAGGGCACCTGTCTCCTCGGACCGTCCGATATCAGACATCCCAGTGTTTCTCAACCTGTACTGACTCCACTGAATCGTGCGTGATCGCGTGTTCCGTTTCTCTTCAATTCATCCAGTGAGTTCCAGTGTGTCGATAGTAAGTTCCAGTGTGTCGATTATTCACCGTATCGACTTTAAGTCTGAGGTTTCGGGAGGATTGGTGACCCGAATACGGTGGTGGAGTAATCGGGTCCCCGTCGTTTCCCTTCACAACCTTCCAATCTTGGTCCTTTATTGTGGTCCTGTACACTCGACCTCCTTATCACCCTCCCTCCTTCGACCACCTCTTTTCTTATGGTCCCTCCTTTAATGACCCACCGGGGACATTCTCCTCCGGGTTCGTCCAACCATCGGTACCTCTCGTTTCAACCCGTCTCAGGTCTTCAGAAATCTCCCACCAGAGTCTATCCCACGTCCTGGACCCCTACCTTCACCCTCCTCGGATCCGGACTCCGGAAAGTGACTCTACCCTTTGACCTCCCCCCGGTCCAACCCCGCTTCTCCGGTCGCGATGACTCAAGCTACAAAACCCAAGGGTCCGAAGAAAATACCACAAGTCGAATGCCCCAACATTGTCACTAAAGAACCGTGCTAGCCAAAGGAGTAATCACTTTTGTCCCTGGTCCGGAGGAACAATTAAGAGACGCAGCAAGGTACCTGCGAAACTCCACCGACTGTTTTTGTGTCTCTGTCAGACGGTCGAGGAACGGCCGGGTCCTGAGAAGGCAGCACAGGGGGAGGTAGGAGGGCCGGATCGGGACACGGACCGTGTTCCAGTCCCGAACGTTTATGCACGATAAACTTCCTTGTTTTCCTATGGTTTTATTAACGATTCTTGTCTCCTCACTCCCTCTTTACCTCAACCTTTGATTAGGTCCTCCTCTCAGGTCACCCACCAATTCCCGTACCTCAAGGGTGCGGCGTCGCGTGATCGACTCGTCGCCGCCGGTCACTTGGAGAGTCGTCGAATACCGGAGGGACATTTCACCTCTATTATTATCTTGGGTAGAGTCTACTGACAGGTAGTCACCTCCCGACCTACTTTTTTCTATGTACCACATGGTAACTCATTTTATTATGTTTCGGTATACTTTCTTACTCTTACGTAAGACACATACCTACCTCTTACTATAACTCTTATATAATAATTCATATTTTTACGTTCCATGTCTCGTCAGATATACCCTACAATGATAAGTACAGTTTTTCTCTTTTTATTATGACACACACACAGACACACACAAAGACACAGACACACAGAGACACACACAGACACACACACACACAGACATACACATAGAGACACCGAGACTCACACACATATAGACACACACAAACACACAGACACACACACACAAACACACACACAGACACACATATAGAGACACACAGACACATAGACACATACACAGATACACACACCCCCCAGACAAAGACACACACAGAGACGTTGACACACACATAGAGACACACACATAGACACAGAGACACACACACAGACACACAAACACGCACAGAGACACAAGCGGGTCCATACACACGTGACTAGTGTGACCGACAGAGGTCCCGTTCCTTGACTTACGGACTCCCTACACCTTCTCCCTGGCCCATCCTCCCTCTTACAAAATTTACGGGAAGCCTTAGACACTACACACCCTAGTACCCCGTGTCACAGGTGCCCGAAACTGGGTAATCCCAGTGGTTAGTCTTAGAGTCCTCGTCGGACAACTTTAGAGACCGACCCTCTACCCCTGCAAACTTTCGGCCTCAAGAGTGACGACCCCCTAAGGGTAGTGATCCGCACAGGACTCAGCGAGTCAGCACAGGTAGAGAAACACGGGGGTACCTGATATCGAGCGGTCGGAGGAGACAACTACCTAAAGGGTCCGTTCTTATGACCTCACCATCGGTAAGGGAAGAGTCCCCAAGAAGGACTGGGTCTCTAGTTTGGGTCCAGAAGACGTAACGTCCGTCTAAGAAACGACGGATTCGGTGGTTCCTTCCCGTTACGTCCTCTGGGCCCATACTAGGAACCCAGTCCTTCTTGGGGACCTCTTCCCTTACCGATGGTGAGGTCATAAGAACGGACCTCTTAAGGTACTTGTCTCCTCGGACCGCCCGATGTCAGGTACCCCGACGTTTCTCAGTCCTGACTCACTACTTGTATGAAAACATAAGAGTACGTTTTACACGTCACTAACAAAATTGGAATAATATTAAACATAGTACCCTTGTATAATGGATAAGTTTAAGTTTCGCTTTATTTTAAATTTAATTTTTTTCGTTAATTCTAAAAAAGGGTAGAATTTTTTTGGGAGAGTCGGGAGAAAGGGAGGTCGATCACGGGGTAAAAGACGAGGGAAATGGTCGTTTTGGCGAACTTCCTCAGTTGACGTAAATGACAAAGGTTTAGGAGAGAAGAACAGACAGAAGTCGGACGAGCCAGTCCCAAAACCGGGATGGAGAGTTGGGTGCGACGAAAGAGTCCCAGTTGTTACCGTAGGTACGACCGTTTAGGTCTCCGTTAAGAGTCAGGAGTTCCTGGCGCGAATAGGACCGACTAGTGAGGGAGGAGAGGTTGTGGGCCCAGGAGGAGGGTGGAGGAGAGGGGTGGAGATCTGCACCCGTCAGGAGTCCCGAGGCGACTCGTCAGATATGTGGACAGACGAGTGTAGGGGTAAATCTCTGAGTTTAAAGTGGACCCGGTTTTACCAGTAGAGAAGGGGGTGTTTGGACGAGGACAATCTGAAAGGTAGAAGTTTTACCTGAAGTAGTCCCTGAAGGGACGACCAAGTCACCGATTCTAAGGTACGAGGGTTGTGTCCCACGGGCCCAAGTTAGGGACCAACCCCTTAATCTAAGGGAGCACGAAGTTGATTCAAACGTCCGATACTGATTTCCAGCGTGTCCAGTGTTGCTTCTTGGCCGCGTCGGTTTATTCAGTTGATTAAAATTTTTTATTTAATTTGCAGTGAGTCTTTAAGAGTCAGGAGGAAAGGACTGGACCGTTACGAGGTAGAGTGACCTCCTTCTCAGTCAAGAACCCTACCGGAAGAATCGGGACTCCCTACGTGGTCACTAGGGATACTGGCGCACGTGGGTACGGAGACGGATCCCCGACAAAGAGTTTGGGACCCGTAGGAGGGGTGAGTGCCGGAGACGGACTGCGACAGAGGAGAGGGATCTTGTAAGAGGGAGAGTCGTGGGAGTACAGAAGGAAGGAGTGGAGGAGGTCCAGGTAGTGGAGTTACCACGAAAGAGACCGTGGTGGGGAGGGTAAAATTTAACGTTTGGTGGGGGGCGGTGAGGGAGGGAGTGGAGGGACACAGTACCGAAAGGTATCGTAAATGACAGAGGACTGTACACTGTACCAATAAAGAATCCAACAAAAGGACGGAGAGAGGAAGAAGGACTGACATTCACGGTGCTTCTGTCCCCAAACACAGACAAAACAAGTGACAACTAAAGGGTGATGTCATGAATCTTTTCACAGTTCACGTGTTATTCGGGTCCTGTTTATAAATAACCTACTAATTTAGTCTACTCCTTTTCTTTTATAATTGGGACTCAATGCGTACCAGGACATTTAATTGAACGATAACTGTTTCCTTCTTAAACCGAGGTTCTAAAGATCGTCAGTTTTGTTTCTCTTTTTGTAGAGTTAATATTTTACCTTTGACAACCACCAAATCAGCGATTCGGCACAGGTTGAGAACCCTGGAGGACGGTCCGAGGAGACAGGTACCCTAAGAGGTCCGTTCTTATGACCTCACCCATCGGTAAGGGAAGAGGTCCCCTAGAAGGACTGGGTCCCTAGCTTGTGCCCAGAGGACATAACGTCCGTCTAAGAAATGGTTGACTCGATGTTTGACGACGGTGACGATTCAGCGAAGTCGGCACAAGCAGAGACACGTTGGGGTACCCAACGTCGGGTGGTCCGAGGAGGTAGGGACCCTAAAAGGTCCGTTCTCATGACCTCACCCAACGGTAACGGAAGAGGCTCGATGTTCTCTTCGGGGTTTATCTTTGATTGGTTAACATTAACCAATCCTTGCAAAGTTAATATTTTATATTTGATTGGTCCATAGACCTAAAAGGACTAAGACTCGAGAGCTCCCGGAAGAGGTCCAAGAGTTTCGTACCTTCGAGACTCCTCGTCCTACTACGGGACCTGGTACAGACCTTTCCGGGTCCTTACTGTGTGTGGGGCGGCACCTGTCGACCCCTCGTGACCCCTTTCATCAGGACCTTCCCTGGATTTGTCTCGTAGGGTCCTGTAATGAGACAAGGCCAAACTCGGTCGTTCGTTTCATCTCTTTCAGTTATCTACAAACAATACCAACGACACGTCCTCCGGGACGAGACCATCCGAACACGGGACCGTTCCTCCTGGGCGTCCTTTGTCCTTTTGTTTGTCTCCGTCCAGGAGAGAGTCCGGAACGACAACTCTTTCGAGTGTACGTTTTAGACTACCACTCCCTCCCCGCTGACGGAGAGACCGGTTCCGCCAACCCCTGCCGGAACGAGACTGTCACTCGCACCTCCTTCGTGAGTCAAACCCTTCCGACCTCCACAAGTCCTGGCGCATAGACGCCCGTCTACCGACTAGCTCCGGGCGGAGTGTCGGTAGGGTCCCGGTCCAGTCGACCCCCAGTCGGACCGACTAGGTCGGGGTCAGGAGACCCTTTCCACGTCCCCTCCGACCGGCACCCAGTCCCTGGGGGGGGGTGGAGGGGAAGAGTAGTGTTTCTCGAGGAGGATCACTGAACTCCTCTAGGTCCGTCGATGTAGTGCGCCTCTACGAGTGGGCCCGTGGAATCCCATCCGAGGTCGGGGTCCGTTCCGGTCCTCTCGGAGGGTGTGGGGGTCGTCGAACGGACGGGACTGGCGATACGACCTGCTCGGCACTCCGACGGTCGCTGTGACAGAGTAAAGTCTACCTCCTCGCCTGGAGAACAGTCCGTAGGGGGGTCTGGGGTGTGTCGTGCCGGAGACGGGAAGATAAGAGACGTGGTCGGTGTAGTCTTTGGGATTCAAGGAACTTATACGTCACACAAAAACAACAACAAAAAACCACCGTCCCGTACTGTACGTCTTGAAGGAGTACGTCGTTGTTTCTGGGTCCTGTCGGTTTTTATTTTATTATTATTTTTCTTCTTAGGTGAAAGGTTACGTCCTCCACGCCCAAGTTAGGACCTACTCCCTTGGTTCTAGGGTACACGAAGCCCCGTTGCTTCGAGTGTGCTCCGTTGATGACTCGGGCACTCGGCGTTGTTTCTGGGTCGTGCCGGTTCAATTACTTAATTGACTTTTCATTTATTTATTTATCCTACGAACACCTCCCGACGTGTTTGGTCACTGTAAATTTTACTTATTTATTTATTTATATTTTAACGATCATGTCCGACGTCTACTCAGGGTGTCGTCTCCTATACCCACAGGTCCCTTGTCTTCTGTAAAGTCTCGTCACACCATGTCGTCTTTCTTGTTATTATTGCTTCGGTCTTAAGAACACGAAATTAAGGTCGAGGCAATGGTCGACACACCACGACCCATTCAAAGAATTTGAGAGACACGGTTTCAAAGTCGTAGACAGTTCACCGTGGTTGTGGAATCCTCCTCACATGCATGGAATTTCCCAAAACACCTAAGTTCCGGCACCTTCCGATCCTGCCCCGGGGTGGCCACCCGACTAGTAGTCATTGTTTTACCCCTAAAATTTCAAGTCAACCTTGGTTGTCCTGATTCCCCGAAGAGAGAGGACTGGGTAGAGATGTCGGAGTGGTTCACTCCTTCCTAAAGATCCCCCACTCGAAAACTTAAGAACCCAAAAGTGTCTTTATCGGACGTACCGCCTCGGGGACCAAAATTCGTCTACTAAAGAAACAATGAGTCGACGACCACCCACCCACCCACCACGGAACCCGACGAGTAAAGGACTTACTTGTCGACACGGGAGAGCAGAAGCACCTCTTATTAGTATTATGATGAAGTTTGGAGTCGGGTCGGAGGAAGTAAGTGCGAGGGCCGACGGACCGTCGGCGTCGTGTACGAGCGGGCGACCGCCCCGTCCCTCCCGGAGTCTTCCCCTCCGACCTGCACGTCCCTACCCATTCCGGGAGCCGGGATCACATGTCGTCTGGTTCGGTGTCGCAGGAGTCTCGACCGGAAACTCCGGGACGGAGAGCCGGAGGTCTTAGTACCGGATGGAGAGGGGGGCGGCGCGGGGGAGGTCGGTGTGGTCGGAAGAAGGGTCACGAGACCGTGCGGTCGTGAGTGTGGGTGGACTCCCGGAAGCCTGTTTGGTAGGGGAGAAGGGTGTCAAGAGAGATCTGGGACCGTTCTGACCGACGAAACACAGTGGTCTCCGAGTCGAATTTGTAGTAGTGAGGTCTCTCTAGGAGGGACTGATGAAGAGAGACGACCGGGCACTAGGTGGCACGTCGGTAGTCCTGAGTTCCGACCTGGTCGAGGCCTGGAGAGATGAAGTCCATGGCGGAAACCCTGAAGGACCACCGGGACGTCGTCCCTGAGACACGAGGGCTACGCCCCCCGGCCCCTAGCTGGGACCAGTCCCCCGGTCTCGGGTGTACGGTTGTGATTCTGAGTCGTCCTGATTTATTTATGTGTCTATAAAAATTTTATACAAAATTTTTCAGTGACGGGAACACGGTCTCTTCAAGAGAAGGACGTCAAGACGGGTGTAGTAAACAGGTAACTGAGGATGCAGTGTGTTGAGTGACCAAGCGGGAGTCACGGAGAACGATCGGTGAAAATAATCCATAAACATAGAAAGACCAGAGGGAATTTTGAGAGACGAGGAAAAATAAAATTATTCTGAAGAAACCTTTTACGGTCCGACACAGTCGACATGATTTCTATATGCTTCCTGGCTGAAAGAAGAAAGGACTCCTCTTCCCTACCCATCCCCCTGCTCCTCGGTCAGAACCTCCCCCCGGAGGAGGTCGGTCCGAACATGTGTTCGACGGGACCTCGGAGGTTGTCGGGGGAGTCGTTCCCGGAGGAAGAGACGAAAGGTCTCGAGTACCCCCTGGTCTCAGCACTCTTCGAACGGGTCCAGTGGGTCGAACCTTCGCGATCCCGCCTCTGAGTGTGGGTCCGGAAGGGTCCGACACCTCCGACACACACACACACACACACACACACACACACACATCGATGGAAAGTGAGGGAATCCCCGGAGAAGTTAAGTCAAGTTAGGTCGTCTTTGTCGAGTCCCAGACGGTGCCCGATCTGTCTCCTTCTGTACTCAAGAACGCTGATCTGAACGGGTGTACCCAAGTGACTCCTCCTCGGGTCTCGGTTCCCTCCTCCCTCGACACCTCCCGTCCCCGGTGAGACGGCTCCCCTGTCTTTCCTCTCCCTCCGACCGCTCAGGGACCCCGGGACGACGCCGGAGGTGAGAAGGTTTGAGTGGCAGGTGGGGTGTCGGAGGACCGTCTGTGTGTCTGTTTGTGTGTGTGTGTGTGAGTGGTGGGAGGAACGAGAGATTGACGGTCCTTACGTCCGACAGGGGTTCGAGAAGGGGGAACGTAAGGAGTCGTCGATGAGGGTGGACCGTCCCGTTTAATATGGGACCGGACCGTTATTTTCGGTGAAAGGTCTTTTTCTTCGAAGCCCCGGGGGCTCTCTGCGTCGAGTGAGAGAGTGTGGCGGGCACAGACTGAGTCCCCGGGCCACAGGGAAATTCGTCCCTCATGTTTAAGGGTGGGACCAGGGAGGGAGGACGAGAAGGACTGCAGTCCTCCTTCCGCACACACTCACTCACTCCCCGGACTCCACGGCGTACGAGTGTGTGTGTGTGTGTGTGTGTGTGTGTGTGTGTGTGTGTGTGTGTGCCTCAGTCTGTGTCTCGTGTAGAGAGTCTGGGTAGGGACGAGTAGTCGAGGTTCGTGCGGTCTCTCTCCGGCTCAGACTTGCCGACGCCCTCCGACACACCCTGGAGCCGGCAGTCTCTCTCCATTCCCCGATCTGGGACCCCGGAGTCCGCGAGGTCGAGCCCTTTGACCGAAATTGCTACCCCCCCGTCTCCCTCCACGTTACCGCCCCCCACCCCACGAGACCCTTCCACCCGGGGGAGGGGACCCCGACCGGGTCGGGTCAGGTCAAATGTCTCCTCTCCGTCCGTACACACTCGCACCTTCTCGGGTGGGCCGGTAGGGCGGGGCGAGGGAACGAGACGGACCGGGGGTCCCCTTCGACTCCGACGTACCAAGGGACACTTTCCCACACCCATACACGCACACACACAGACCCTGAATACAGACCGAGTTCTCCGTCTCTTGTCGTCTGTGGACGGTTCGATATCGGCGTCGGAGGACAGACCCTTGGTCTCCCCTCTCTTTACTGACCTCTTATTAACCCAAGGATGGTCTGCGATTTTCGTCTCACGTCGTCCCTCGTTGTACCTAGCAAGGGGGACCTTAAGCCCCGACCCCGGTCCCTCCCTGGCAGTCCCCACCCCACCCCCCGCCCCACCGGTCGTCTGTCAACCTGGACCTCGCCGACAGAGTAGGACTGAGACAAAGAAGGCGCTACACAACCCCTATTAACCCGATTAACCGAACCTCTCCACCGAGGTGCGAAAATAAAGGGGGAACCGGAACCTCGGTGGGGATGGTCCTCGAAAACGAAGAGGGTTCCGGTGAGGAGAGGGGACGTTCGACCAGAGCTCGACTGGAGGTGGGAACGGTCCCGCGTCGGGGACCTCCCGTCCCCACTAGTCGGTCCCAGGTGACCTAGGGCACGGCACCCTAAGTACATGAGTCCGTCGGAACCCATCATCACGGTTCAGGGGTTCACCGGACTGGGACCGTGTTCCTCAGGTCCGTCTCTATTCCCCACTACGACCGTAGGTGTTCCCTCTGTCGTCCAAGGACGGTTAGACGGTCGGACGTCTGAGAAGGGTCCCTCTCCCCTCCCCCGGCGCCCCTCGCTCTTGTTATTATTTATGTCTGACACTTGACGGAGTAGGCGACCCCGACCCCCTCCCCTCCTCCTTCACGTGGGCCCATCTCCCACCCGGTGGAAAGGCTCTCGAGGTCCCCTCCGGAAAGGGACCCTTCCCCCGACAGACGTCGGGAGACCCCCTACCTCGCGGACAGGACGTCCGGACCGAGAAAGAGTCTTCGGAGACTCAGGTGGTTTAAGACCCATAGAGGAGGGGAGTCGCAAAGGAACTTCAGAAAAGGTTTTTGTAGATAAAGGGTATAAACGGGGCGGGGAGACCCAGACAGACTGGGAGGAGGTTTTTTTTTGTTGTCTTTCTTTTCTGTCCACATTCATCCTTGGTCGAGTGTTCCCGGACCCTCTCCGGTCTCCTGTTAGAACCGGTGTCTCCAAAGAGGGTCCCTACCCGTCACCAGTGCCTTCAGGTGACCGGCACCCCCCTCGGAGGGATCCTCCTGGAGCCCCCAGGGTGTGACGGCCGACCACTCCCTCCCTTTGGGCGTCCGACCAGACCTCCGTTCAGGGGTCCTCACCGTGGTCGTCTCCCGCGAGTCCCGGACCGACTCGACTAGTATGACCAGTGTTGATCGCGCCGGTCCTGGACTTCGGACCACCCTTCTCCTCCCGAGCCCCGTTAAGTCTGGAAAGAGGTGTGTCTGATAATTCTACCCTCTGTTTTTCGTTACCCCGTCGAGAAGGGGAGACGGGGTTCGGTCGTTTTACTACTCGTGGTCCTATTCACTGGACCGTAAACTCAAGTTCGAGTCGGTGAGAATTCACACTGAAACTGGACAGGTAAGGAGAAAGGTTCCTCCCGAGTCTCACCCTTTCGTTGAACGGGTGCCAGTATGTCGGGCCGCCCCGACCCTACACTCGTCCCGAGAGAGCACCACGGGTAGGACCGTAGGTATGGGAGTGATTACGGGTGTTTCGGGTTTCCGGAATTAGTATCCTCGGGAGGACCCGTTGGACCCCTGTATTGTTCCTCCTCTCAATTTCCCAGAGTTAATTCGAGCTCATAACCGACCCCGTCACGGGGGGGGGTTGCGGACGGGGCATGTGTGTGTGCGCGTACGTGTGTTTGTGTGTGTGTGTGTGTGTGTATGTGTGTGTGCGACACCCTCTCCCTTTCTTGGTCCAAATTAATCCAGTGGAGGTCGACGAGGTCGTCGAAACCGTGACTACATAAAATTCCTCACAGACTCTCCGACCCTCTCCCGTCCCCGTGACCCCTTCTCGGTCGAAGACGGACCACCCGAACTCCGACAGAGGTACGGGAGGAGTCCGGGTGGGACCCATTCGGGAGTTTCAGGCCTTTCGGGAAGGCGGTAGTGGGGCACAAGGGACAGGAAGGGGGATTCGGTAGTCTGGGTGCGGAGGGTGACAGACAGGGAAGAGTCACCCCCGAACCCGACCCTACGAAAATACCTCCCTCAACAAAAATTCGAACGGCATCAACCGTTCACTGAGTGGGTTCCAGTGCCAGACTCAGTCGTGTTTCGGTCCTTATCTTGGGGTTCGGGGCAAGAAGGAAGACGTCCCCGCCGCCCTCGAACGTCCCTGCGCGTCCAGGAGGGAGGGAGGGAGGACGGACTCCGGAGACAGGGTCTGGGGGGTTGGTTTGTAGAGGTCCTACGATTTCACGTCCGGGGTTGACCGACACACTGGGGTCGTTCTGAGAAGTGGAGAGACCCGGAGTCAAATGAGGAGACTTCTTACCCCAATATTACTATTAATGGAACATCCCGACAACACTCCTTATTTACTCCTTTCCCCCGTTTCCCGAACGTGTGGAGAACCGTGCACCAATGATTAGGTAGCTACCACCGGTACTAGAACAACACTGGTTGGTGGGACACAAGACGAACAGACAGACAAGGGGGGCCTGGACCCGAGAGAATTCCGTCCCGACAGAGAAGACAAACAACAGGGTCACGGACCGTCAGTGTGAGTCAATGTGCACACAAAAACTGTTGGAGTCTCCTCTCCACCTCACTGGGAGTACGCAGTAGTCCTAGTTACTACTAAGTACATCGGCTCCTCTTTTAACTCCAGGTCTCTTCCCGTCCACGAACGGGATCCAGAGTGTCGTGGCCCACCAACTCGGTCGAAACAAAGGGACTGGACGGGTTTTCCTTTCCCTAAGTGTCCCAGTTGTCTTCTGAGACTGTCGGTAGAGGACGGGTCAAGAAAACCCCCTCACCTACTAACCTCCTCGGGGTTGTGGACGACTACCAGTGGACGACTACACCGACTTAGTGGGAAGTGTCGGGGTACTACGACATAGTCCTGGAACGGATCCCAATAGAGACTTGTCGAGACGACAAAATAAAAATGGAGGGGACCGGAAAACAGACGCCTTAATGACCCCGAACTAGACGTACGTCCCTTTACTTCTCCTCGAACCGACCGTCCCAGTCTTGGTTTTATGAGAGCCCCGTGGTGACTGTGTCGAGGAACCGAGGAGAGCCTTGGACCTGTCCCTGAAACTAAGTGCGATAAACTGTCTACCCATTTGTCTCAGAGACCTCTTCCTTTACCGTTGGGTGAGGTCATAAGAACGGACCTCTTAAGGTACCTGTCTCCTCGAACCGTCCAATGTCAGGTGTCTCAGTGTTCTCCGCCTGTGCTGAATCATTTGGTGGTTGTCTCAGAGTTTCTCCTTCACAACTCTGAAGGGACTCCCAGGTCACCGATTTTGAGGTTCGAGGGTCACGTCCCACGAGTCCCAAACTGGGGACCAGTCCCTTGACCTAGGGTGTACAACGTTAATTTCTAGGGTGTATGGTGTTGATTCTAGACCATGTCGGTTTATAGATTTATTCATTTATATAACAAAATTCCCTCCCAGTGGGGCGATCCTGTGAGATCTCGGTCCTCAGTTAGGACCCAGTAGACCCTGAGTCCGACAGGAGAAAGGGAGGTCGACGATCAAGACTTCCCGTAGTAAGGTCCGGTCTCTACCGGGGTCCGTCCGTATGGTTTAGGGAATCCCCAGTCCGAAATCGAGACAAACTCAACTTGGTTTACAAGATGCTTGTGTAGATCAAGAGACGAGAGTCAGTAAAGGGGAAACGAAAGAGTCCCTTTTAAGAAGACCCTTGAATAGGAGTCTCCTTCTGTGGTAAACGAAAGTCTGTTCTAGACCGGAGACAGTGAATGGACGACACACTGGAACCCGTTCAGTGAATTGAAGAGACTCGAAGTTGAAGGAGTAAACATTTTACTTGTGTTAACATTAAAGTTGGAAAACGTCGTTGACCCTCTAAATTTTCACCTTTTATTAAAGACATTTCTGAGACACCCAAAGGGACCGTCAGGTCACCAATGCTGAAGTGGAAGGCGACGCCCCCCACGACAAGATAAGGACCAGTCACTCGATTTTAGGGTATACTTACCACCGGCGTTTTAGTTTTGTATTTTGTCTTCGTCGAAACATTGTTCAAGTTATTTCTGAATTTTTCCTGAAAAAACATTTCTGATATATCGTAAGTCTGCTAGTTTCGGGAGAGAAGGGAACGGGGGAAGACGTCGTTGTAAGACCTCTTTCTTAGACTCGACCTCCGAACGAGACGTAGGGGAACAAACCGAGAGAGATCAAAGGGTCCGATGGGACGTGACCCGTCGAAGAAGTTCAGGTCCCGAGACCGTACCTAGTCTCTCCGTTTCTGAGACAGGTTCCAGTGTGTCGTTCAACCATCGTTATGATCCTGACTTGGGTCCTGGGGACTGAGGGGTGAGGTCCCGAGGTCTCAGTCTAACGGGACCAAGTTCGAGACCGAGTCTGTAATTAACGACACACCGGGACTCACTAACTCTCGGAGGGACTCGGAGTCAAAAGAGTGGACGTTTTACCCCAGTATTATCGTTCTCGGAATTTCATGACTGTGTCCTTGATTTACTTTCCTCTTTCACACTCCCCGTCCCGTCCCTGGATCACCCACCCGCTCAGGAACCCCTTTGTCCTCTCCACTCTTATTTCCCACCCAAACCGAGGTCCCAGAGAAGAAAGTGGGTGAGGGAGAGGGGGCGGTTGGGTACGGGCGGAGTCGGTGGGACGGACCAACCTCGGGGGAGAGTACATCGTGGATGAGTCACGAAGGGTGTGAGGTAGGGCACGGTAGGAGTGCCTGCGGGAACCTCCTCCCCGAGAGCATCAGAAGTAAAAGGTCGTCTCCTTCCTCTCTCCCCTCTAGGGTCGGGGTTGAGGAAGGGCTTCCGGGTGAGGGGTGGAAGAGGGTCCTACCCACCCCACTACCTACCCCTCACCCCTCCGTATGTACAAGACAGCGACGACCAAAAGGTAGAGGAAGGGGAAGGGGAGACGACGGACCGGGTGACGCCCTCCCCTTCCTCCTCCGACGGGAGGTGGGGATGGACCCTATCACGGGGAATGGGGAGGGGTGACGGGTGTAGCGTACCTTGGACTCTCGGCCCGAGCAAGTCAGAACCCAGGCCTCCGGACCGACCGGTCTCGTCCCGGGTCGAGTCGACGTAGAGGGACCGTTGTCGACACCTGGCGGAGTCGGGGAGGGGATGGAGGAAGGGAGGGGAGGTGGGGGGTGCTGGAGGGTCGTGTCCGACAGTGACGGTTCGTGTTATGACCCGGACCCTTTCGGCACGTCACCCGTCGGGTCCTGGCGGAACGAAGGACCTCTTTCCCTCCGACTCAAAGAGAGGGACGGCGGACGGTGGGAGTGGGTCCATCCCATCCCCCGTAGGTCCTCACGTGGGGTCCCGTGGAGGACGAAAAGACGACAGTAGGACCCATCGAAACGAGGGACAGGAGGAAAAGGGATTGTCACAATAGCTCCATAGTAAGGGTGTGATACATTAAATAGACAAACAAATACTACCTGTTCAGTCACCGAAAATCGTATAAATATCTCGATACGTTGGAGTGATATCAGTTGAACTCCTGTAAAAGTAGTGGGGGATTTTCTTTGAGACATGCGTAATCTACAGTGAGGAGTAAAAGGAAGCGGGAAGGGTTGGGGATCTTGGTGATTAGAAGGGTAGAGGTACCCGAACGGTGAAGACTTGTAAAGTGCATGCACCTTAGTCCATTGTACGGTAGAAAACACTGACCGAAGAAGGTGGATCGTCGCACTGAAGTTCCAAGTTCCAAAGTTCAAGTCGACAGTATCTCGAGATAGTTTTGAAGTAAAGAAAAATACCGACTTAGTACAAGATAAAGTACCCTTGGTGTATTTCTGTATTTGGTGTACAAGTAGACAAATAGACCCCTACCCGGAAACCCAAGAAAGGTGAAACCCCGAAAATACTTATTACGACGACACCTGTAAGTACTCGTTCCAAAACACACTAACGAAAAGAAGAACTTCGAAGTCAAAAGAAGTGATTTTACTCCTGTTCCCTTAAGGGACCTCCAGGTCACCAATCCTGAGACGAGAAAGTGACGGTTCCCCCGCCCAAGTTATGGGCCGAAAATTTTCAATTAACTAATCAAACAACAACAAGTCAACGAGTTAACATAGTCTGAGAAACGTTGGGGTTCCTGATGTCCTGTGGTCCGAGGGGACAGACAGTGGTAGAGGGCCTCGAACGAGTTTGAGTACAGGCAGCTCAACCACTACGGTAGGTTGGTAGAGTAGGAGACAGCAGGGGAAGAGGAGGACGGAAGTTAGAAAAGATCGTAGTCCCAGAAAGGGTAACTCTGCCGAGAAACGTAGTTCACCGGTTTCATAACCTCGAAAGTGAAGTCGTAGTCAGGAAAGTTACTTATAAGTCCCAACTAATTTAATTAAGTTAATCAATTGATTTACCCCTATTGTTACGATTTGGACCGGGGACGGACAGAGGAGTCCACCCGAGTCTCTCTTTTTGACGTGGAGTCGCACTCCCTGGGACTCCCCGTTAAGACTGGGAGACGGACGGAGGGGTGCGGGGGCGTCGTCGAGAGGACCGACCTACCCTACACGACCCCCGGACGACTTCCCCGCCGTGTGACTTAGAGGTAGGGTCCCTACCGTCTCGGTCGAGTAGTGGAACTGGGTCTTTTCAGGGTGGACGACATCCTGTAACTTGTCACCGGTCCTCTGGACGGTCCCTCAACTCACCGCCACTGAGGAGTCGATAAGGCCAGGTACGTCCCGAGACCTCAGGATTCCGCAGAATTTGAGAAGGGACCTTTGATGCCCAAACGTCCCCCGTCCCGTCTCTACCTCCAGTCTTTATCTGAATCGAGTCTCCAAGTGGAGACCAGGGTCCCACCACCCCCCTCACTTCCTTACCCCCACTCCCCCACCTCTCGGACAGTGGGAGTGAGGATATACAGTACCCGGTACCCGTTGAGAAACGTAGGGACGAATCAGTTCGGAGTGGTATCGGGTACTCCCTCACTCCGTCCCACAGAGTCGAGGTAACACGTCCACTCCTTCGACACCGACAAGTCAGTGAGTCAACACAGGACGAGAAACGCTGGGGTACCTGACGTCGTGCGGTCCGAAGGGACAGGAAGTGGTAGAGGACCTCAAACGAGTTTGAGTACAGGTAACTCAACCACTACGGTAGGTCGGTAGAGTAGGAGACAACAGGGGAAGAGGAGGACGGGAGTCAGAAAGGGTCGTAGTCCAGAAAGGGTCACTTAGCCGAGAAACGTAGTCCACCGGTTTCATAACCGCGAAGTCGAAGTCGTAGTCAGGATGGGTTCTCATGAGTCCCAACTAAAGGAAATCCTAATTGACCAAACTAGAACGTCAGGTCCCCTGAGAGTTCTCCTTCGACTCCGACCTCCTTCACGATGGGTTCGGTTGTCGATTGTACGACACTTTGACCTCGAGAGAACCATGTCCGCAGGACGACCGGGGCGACGCCGTCCGGTGGGTGAGGTCCGAGTTGTTTATCAGATCGTAGAGAGCCTCGGGTTCTCAAAGGCTAGGGTCCCCTGGGCCTCCAACTCACCTACGTGCCTACCCCATTGATGTAAGAAAAGGAGGTGTCTCTTTTTATGTCCTACTTCCTGAAGGGACCACCATCTCACCAATTCTTAGTCGGAAGGTTACGTTCTCTCTGCGTCCAAACTAGGGACTAGACCGTTGATTTTAGGGTGTGTGAGTCCCCTTGATTGGGACTAGCGGGTTACTTTCTAGGATGTACAGGTTGATTCTGGGTCACGTCGGGGGGGGTTTTTATTTTTCCTACTAAAAAAAAAATTTCAAATAGGTCCGGGACTCGACAACAGTCCCCTTGAAGATAACTAATCGTAACTATTATCGTTAAATAACCCATAGACGTGATTTAGTAACTTCGGTATCAGTGAAACGTGCCATTCGTAAGAGTTGAAAGAAAATCTCTCCTTCTTTGACCCCGATTGCTTTTTAGAGGTTGTAATGTTTCCCGAGTGGTATGGGGTCAGGACAAGATTCGTGTATCTTACAGTAGATTAGGAGTGTCACTGGAGAGATACTTTATTCTTGGTTACGAAAAGGGTAAAATGTCTTGTCCTTTGGTTCAGTTTCCGATACTCACAACTGGTTCCGACGTGTCGGTTGTCCATCTCTGCCTAAGTTTGGGTCCAGTAACCCCAGACCTCGCGTGTGAGGGTGGGCGGTACAACGTTGACAACTCACCGAACGAACTCCAGTGGTCCAATGTCCACTGTTTCGACTCTAAGTCTGGGTCCAGACATCTGACCTTTGACGACCGTTAACACGGTTTGACACAAGGTCCAGTAGCCGGTGAAATGCGTAGGGTGGAGGATCCGGGAGTTCAACTTCTCGACTTGATGTCCGACCTTCCTGAAACGCCAATCAGAGTCAGTCGAGCCAGGTGGTAATTGTTTTGTGGTGTCTGCCCCCCGAGGTGCCTCTGTAAATCAAGAAGACCAAGACCTCTGATCTCCAGGTTCAAGACACACCGTCGTACCAGACCAAGACCCCTCACAAGAGGAGGATTGAACATCTGGTGGGGGACGATCCCGAAGGGTCGACCGAGTCGTCATTTCTTGGGTGGACGGTTGTGCCCTCTACGTGCTCTACGCCCAAGCTAGGGACCCAGTCCTTCTAGGGGACCTCTTCCTTTACTGAGAACGAACCTCCTAGGGTACCTGCCTCCTCGGACCGTCCGATGTCAGGTACCCCCAACGTTATCACCTTGTTATTACTTCGCTGAATCGTGCGTGCGTGCGGGGGACGACCGACACAGGAGTGCTCCGTTCTCGTCTCCTCCGTTCGAGAACCCTTCCCCACTCCTCCCTTCCCAGAGAGGAAGATTCCTGTGGCTAGGGTATTACCCCCGGGGTGGGAGGACTCGAGTACATTTATGAAAAAAATAAATAAACCGACGCGGCCCAGAATCAACGTCGTGAACCCTTAGAAATCAACACCGTGCTCTTGAGAATTAACGACGTGCACCCTAGATGAAGGGATTGGCCCCCAGTTTGAACCCGGGGGACGTAACCCTCGTTTCTCAGAATCGGTGATCTGGTGGTCCTTTCAGGGGAAGGAATGGAGTAGATTTGGGTCAATGGAGGGTTTGCCGGGGTATAGGTTTATGGTAGTGTGACTCCCGAAGTCTAAAGTTATCCACTGATAATCCTCTGGTGTCAAGTCGGACGTCGTTCCAAGATTCTGGGAAAACAGAAAGACCACTCCTGGGACACAGTCCCTCCCCGACACTCACCGGACTTGAGTGCCAACCCTCGTCGTCCGTCCGGGTCGGGAGGTCTGCACACAGGTCTTCGACGGGTGGGACCAGGTGTGAGTGGACATGGAGAGAGAAGGGGGAAGGTCTGCCTCGGACGCCGACCACTCCGGCGGCTCGTCCCGGTCCGGCCCGGGACGGGCAGTCCTGCGGGTTCGGGAAGTGGCCGGGGACGCGGACCCTCGGGTGGGCCGAGAGGGTGACCGGGGCGGTACTGAAGCCTCGGATGCGGCGGGCGCCAGCACGGGGGCGACGTGAGGGGGTTCAGGGGACAGACCGGGTGGAAAGGGAAGGTGTCCCTCCCGTCGTCCCAGACCCTCGCTCCGTCACAGAGTAGAGCCCTGGACGGGTCAGGGGACGGGTGGTTTGCCTGGTCCTGCATAAGTCGCACTCATGGTCGGGGAGCGGGTCCGAGACGACTAGAAAGGGTCCTACCCCGAGGTCCACCCCGACAGGCCGGAGAAGGAGGCGGTAGGGGACGATAGGAGTGGGGTCCCGTCCCCTCGACACATTCCTGGAAGATCATTGATGCTCGCAAGTAAGTAAGTCAGATGGTTCGACATACCTCGAGGAAGGGGTCCCCTAGGTCACTATTTTTTCCGTTGTGAAGTCAGGTGTTTGACGAATATTATGTCCCCCTCAAACAGGTGTCAAGTGCTGTCGACCGTCCCAACCCCCTCTCCTGGGTCACAGCCCACACTCCTGTATCACAGCCCGAAGCCCCTTCTATAGGATCGACCGGAACCTTCTACATAGTCCTCTCCTCCCTACGACCCACGAGGACGACCTACTTTGTCGGACCCGTTCTTGACACCGTGCACCGACTGGAGACCTCTCTCCACCCGTCAGACCTGTCTCTGGTCGGGACCCGGAAGCCTTAATCCAGTGACGCCCCCACCCCTCAGTTTAACTTCTCCTCCAAACACGGTCGGTGGACTCGAAGGGACCACTGAACTTGTCATTTCTTAGACGGACGTCACACCCTCTGGACCTAAGCTAGGGACCCAGCCCTTCTAGGGACTTCCCTTACCGATGGGTGAGGTCATAAGCACGGACCTCTTAAGGTCCCTGTCTCCTCGGACCACCCGATTTCAGGTCCCCAGTGTGTCAGCCTGTGGCGACCACTGATTGTGACAGTGAGCACCCCCGGTGCGCCTCCGACCAAACCGGTTTCCTCCCCAGACTACCGTCCACGCCTAACAGGACACAGGTGTGGTTCCGGTCCACGTCTCGTCTCCGAATTATTAACTACGTACTTCCCGACTTACTGGTTACTCACTTATCCTGCCTCTGACGACGAAGCCCTCTCTCACTCGAGGGACAAACCCCTCCATAAGTTCGGATCCGACGTGTAAGAAGTGAGTCGTAAGAATGTTGTCCTTAAACACAGTCGGTCTGGTCGGAGTCCACCCCTCCCAGGACACATGTCTCTCCCCTTGACCGACGGTCGGTCTACTGGGTGAACGACCTGGTGGGCCCTCTTGGTCAAAAGGGAGAGACCCGAACAGAGGAATAACAGGTCACCCCATTACTCTCCTGATTTGATCAGCGTCCTATCCACCAAAGACGAGGCCCCTCCCAAAAGATCCGTCCGAGACGTCCGTCCCGCGTCCTCCCGACCCCACCCCCCGTAGGTCCTTGCGTCCCCCGTCACACGAGTACGGTGTACAGGTTAGGAGGATGGGTTAGAAATCCTGTCGGGCACGGAGCCGACCGGGGCACAAGTTCCCGCAGACATTCGTCAAGAGTGCGAGTGTCCCGGTGCCGAAGTAGTGGGGGCTCTTGCCCAGCCTCCTGTAGAAGCACGTGCACAGACTCACTCAGGGAGGGTCGAGGGGCAAGAGCCGACCCGGGACGATGTCCCAGGGTCGTCACGGAGGTTTTACGGAGGGATCCGGAGACGGGAGTAACCGACTTCGGACACCAGGACCGTCGAGAAAAACGAGGATCCCGGAAGTCCCTGTCCCCACCTCCTCCCGACCCCGGTCCACCTCTTCCCCCTTGGGGTCTTCGGGACCCTGGGTGACGGACTCAGGACCTAGGATAAGGGTGTGGTACCCCCAATTCCCCCGACCCGGTCGGGGACCCGGAAAGTCGGACCGCCCTCCGATCCTTTCCGCCCCACCAGAACCAGATCTGGGGTCGGGAGTACGATCCGTACCGGACACCTCAGGGACTCGAGACTCGGAACCCCTGGAGGGACTCAGGGAGAGTGTGAGAGTTGTAATATCGTCACCAGGGATTGGAAAGACCGTGGTCCCTGGTCTAAGTATCTTCTGTTAAAAAGGTACCTGACCCCTCCCTACTACAGTCCTACTAAGTTGGTGTAACGTAAATAACACGTGAGACGAAGATAATAATAATGTAGTCGAGATGGAGTCTAGTAGGCCGTAATCTAGGACTTCCAACCCCTGGGGACGAAATATCTCTCCCCGTCCAAACTAAAGAGAAAATGCTCAGACCGAGACCGAGGTGCCGGATCCCTTTGGGTCCCACTCCGACTGGAGTCTGGTCTGGTGTCCCCAACAGGTCCCAGCTCTGGAGAGGACCCGACTGTGGGGAGAGGGGTGGTGATCGTAGCTCCCCCTCATGCACGGCCACCTTCCGCTGCTCCACTGGATGTTCCACACGGGCTAGGGCGGGTTCTTGGTCTTCAAGGTTCGACACCTCCACCACGAGTGGGTCGACCGGGGTGTGTGAGGGGTGCTCTGCACCAGGCCGGTCCAACACCCGAGGATCCGACCCCCCGGGGGCACGGTCGGCGGCTCCCTCCCTCCCTCGGTGTGTCCCATCTGCCCGGCGTCGGTCGGGACGCGGGGTGGCGCGGCCGGCTCGGGCAGGGGGCCCACCGGAGCCACACTTGTAGACACACAGACACGAACACCTGTACTTACACCCGGAGGTAGGTGGGGCACTGGGAACACACTCGACCTGGCTCCGCCTTCGGTGGTCTGGACGGAAGAGACGAATAGACGCGACAGGAGGGCGGGGAGGGACGGTGTATACGTAACCTGGGGGAACGGGAGGATTGTGGGCAGGGTCCCAGGTGACTCGGAGACTCCCGGTCACAGTCCGGACCCCGACCCACAGTCCCGTAACCACCCGGGACGGGATGGTCGAACGAGGGGAGCGGAGACGGAGTCCGAACCGGCCGCCCCAACGCCCCTTCGGTCTAAGACGGACACGGTGAGTGTGGAGGGGGAGACCCGACCCCAGAGGGGGACCCTGGACCTAGAGAAAGGGGGTCTTCGGTCCGGTCACTCACGAAACCCCCTCGGGGGACCGGAGAACGTCCCCTTCTCCCACTTTGGACCTCCGTCTGTCGGGGGAAGGGGGTGACGGTTCCGGATCGAGGCCGAGGAAGGAGGAGAGGGGGGTCGTGTGACCTCTCCGTCCTCCGTCACCCCTCGAGGACCGGTCGGGAAGGAGGCGTCGGACCGTTACCGACACTTGGGGTTTGACTCCGGTACAGGTGATGGGATCCGGCACGACTCGGAGCGGTGGAGTCGAGAGGAACCTCGATTCCCAGAAGTCACCCCACCCCCGTATCGAGGGGGTCGGACCTACCTCGGTGGGGGAAAAGGGACTGAGTGTTTGGGGTACGGGTGGGTAGTGTCGACGCTGCTGGGTCGCCATCTGTGTCTGTGTGGGGAGTCCGTCCCGGTCCGTCCCCGTGGGTGGTCTTATTCGGGAATCGGACCCTCTGGTGGTCGGGACGTCCGGGGAACGACCTGGGACAAGGGTTTCGGTACCCCATCTCCGAGGGCGACCGGGGGTTGTCCGGTCACCGATTCCACACCAGGGCTAGAACAGGTAGGGAATTTACACACCGTCGGGAGAGGGGAAACTGGTCCTACCCAAACACACGTGAGAACCCATCGTCCGGGGGGGTGGTGGTGTGAGGGAAGGTCTCTTGTGTAGTGGACACCCCCTTTTTTACCCCAAGTTTCCTCCCGAACGGTCCCTCAGTGGGAATCCTCTGGGTCAGACTCATTTTCTCCCCGGGTTTACGGGTGCTACCCCCCAGTCACTGACAGATCCTCCTAGGGTCGGGACACCGATACACATGGGGTAGGGACAGGGCTCCGACCTTCTGGTCTCGACAATCCCGCGTGACCGGTCGGGGGATTTTGAGTCTTACCGGGGTCAAACTCGACCCGGATGAGTTCGTTCCGGACTTCGGAAAGTGGACTCCTTGTCCGAGGGACCGAAGGAGTCTCCTTCCAAATGACCACGTCCAATTGAGGACCCTTGGGGGTTCTGTGGGGGCGGGGGTGGTCCTCATCCGAGGGGGGAAAATCCGTGCTTGGTCCTCCGTCTGACACAATTGTCGTTGGGACCCGGTGGGGTGAGTACCGGGGTGTCACAGGTCAGTCTGGAGGACTCTGGGGGTGGTCGGAGGACCTAGGGGGTAGGAAGGACTGTGACCGTTATTTGGGAGTTGACACTGAGTCGGACCGGGTCTCGACGGACGGATAGCCCAGGGCCCCCTTCCCCGACCCCCTCCTGTGGGGTTTGTCGAGCAGACCCCAAGTCACCGGGTAGGAGGCCCTGACGTAGTGTAGACGACACTGGACCCGGTTCAGGGACGGTGTACGCAGTCAGAGGAGACGTTTCACCCCCCGGCCTCGTCACAGACACGGACCCCGGTTAATCGGTGAGCCTATAGTCGGTATAGTGCGAGGTGTCCCAAATTATAGGTACTCTATTTCAAGAGTGCTTACACGTACCAGGGGTGACGAGACGTGGGGTATCTCCCGTCCGTCCGTCCGTCCCGCCCGAGATAGAGCATGGTTGTAAGCGTGTGTGAAGGGCGCATCTGTCTCTGGACAAGACGGTTCTCAGGCCCGTCGTCGACGTCGGTCCCGGTAGCCCAGCCCGACTTCCGACCTTCGGTCCGGGTGGTCCTCGACTGGCCGACGCCCACCGACAGGTGTGTCTGGGACCCGGACATCTCGAACCGGAAGTCATCGATTGTGCTCCGTCCCCACGACCCGGTCTCCTCCCCGGACCGTGGGGGTCGCGACCCCGGTCCCCGAGAGAGCCGCACCCGTCTCGAGGGACTTCAGGGCTCCCCGTCCATACCCGGGACCAGTGCGGAGCACCCGACAGAGACCCTTCTTCTCGAGCGCCGTAGCGACGTGGCACAGGACGCCACTGTGGTGCGACACTGGCTGCCAGGCCCCCAGCCATATCTAGAGTTTCAGCAAGGGCGGGACGTGTGGCTCCTTCCCGTCACCTCCGTACACATGTACGCACCACGGACCTCCTCCGAGGGTCCGAGCCCCTGGTTGTGGGTGGGCCCGGACCCCAGGGGAGGGGTGTGACCGAGGATGTGTCGACGAGGAGACCGGGGGGAGTCTTGGCGGTCCTCCGGGTGGAAGAAGTGTCGTACCCGGGACTGAACGAGACACTGTACCCCGTGCACACGTTGGTCGAGACCCAGGGTCGGAAGGTTAGACATATTACCCCGACCACTTGAGACTGACGAAAGACCCTCAAAGGGTCCTCCACACAGGGTAATAGGGCACAGGACCGGGACTAGGCCCCCCGATCCCCGTGGACCCGGCTCGGACTCCGTGTGAATGTCCCGACCAGAGCAAGGGTTTCTTTACCTACCACAGCTTCGTCAGGACCAGGTCCGACAGCTCCGTCATCGCGAACAGGGTCGGGAGCCCCTTCTGTAGTTTCGACTAGTACGGAGGACGTCCCACACCCCTCAGCCACTCGTCTCCCCGCCGAGTGCCCCGGAACCCGTTCCGGGAAGTAAGCAAGTAAGTAAAGTTGTTACGGACTCACAGATGACTCGTGGTCCACGACCCGTGCCTGTCCGAGTCCTAGGAGTGCCCCAATGCTAGGTCCACCCTCCTCCCCACCCTTCACTGGTCTGGTGGAGAGTCGAGTACATTCAGTTACCGTCCCCAGTCCCCACCTCCCCATCCCTTCGAGGGGTCGACCACACAAGTCCCCTGTCGAGAGGTTCTTCCACTGTGACTCGACTCTGGAGTCGGTCTCACCGTCGACCGGCCCTCGGTATACTAGGAGTCCCGTCTCTTCCCCACACGTCCCGGACCTAAAGTAATTTCAGTCTCCCTCGGAGCCTTCCCGAGATTCGTCCCGACACTGTCCCCGACAAACAGGTGTTCCGAGGGAGGCCGGTGGCATCCCCCTTCACCGTTACTCCCAACGGACCCAAATCCCTTTCGAAACCGCCGATCCCAGGGACGGACACAACCGAGTCGGACGGGAACTACGTGGACCCCCTGACCCTTCCCAAAGATTTTTACGAGTCCCACGTCGGACCGGAACCGTCACTCCGGGACGCACCATCTGGAGAGTCCGGGAGGTACCCCACCTGCATGGTGCCCTCTTAGAGTCAGGAAACGGCCGTTTGAGCCAAAAGTCCCGAAGGTGCTTGAAGAGGGCCTAGAAGAGGAAGACGTCTTCCCCTCCCTCGTCTGACTCCAAATCCCCCGGTGCACACGACCCGGGACCCGACCCGTCTGTCACGGACACTTAAGTGACTCGGACGGCCCACCTCCAGTACTGGGGGTGAAATGTCTACACCTTCGACTCCGAGTCTCTTCCGGTTACGGAACAAGTCCCAGTGGGTCGGAGTCTCCGTCCCGGTCTTCAGGACTTTCATTTAAGTCACGGTCCACACGATCGCCTTAGGCCCGTTCCATAGGACCTCCGGAACCTCGTCTCTGAGCTCCTCCTTCCGACTTCCCTACCCTGCCAGACTCAGGACTCAGTGTCACAGGTCGGGACAGTCGAGACGGGTCGGGTCGGTGCCGAGTCTCACACTTCTCGGTTCTCGTACGTCTCTGGACACTCGTTCTCTGTGACCACCAAATCGACGATTCAGCACAGGCTGGAAATGCTGGGGTACCCGACATCGGGTGGTCCAAGGAGACAGGTACCCTAGGAGGTCCGTTCTTATGACCTCACCCAACGGTAAGGGAAGAGGTCCCCTAGAAGGACTGGGCCTCTAGCTTGGGTCCAGAGGGTGTAACGTCCGTCTTAGAAAGGGTTGAATCGATACACCCTTCACCGTCGTCCGTTTCTTCAGTCGTCCTCAAACCCTGCTAGTGTCGTGGGTGGTGCCTCGTTACACGGAAGTGACTCGTGGAAGGTGCACAAGGACCAAGGATGGGGAGACCCGCCCTGGAACCTTCGGACGTCGTATAGATACCTGTGGTTCTTCCCCTGTGAGTGAGTGGTCGGGTCCCTAAGGGGTCGGACAGGAACGACCCCGGTGTCTCCCCTTGTCGACGTGACCCGGACCTCCCCTCGCAGAATCGACGACTCGACTACCCCGGGTACCAGCGCCCTCGTCTGCCGTCCGAGCGACACCGGCTCCGTGGTTCCACCCGTCGGGGGAAGACCGGTGGAACTTTCTAGTCGTCCTACTAGTCGTGTGTCTCCCGGACCTTCGGTCCGACCCCTCGAACCTGTGTAGGGTCCCCTAGTTCTCGGTGACTCCTAAAGTCTCGTACCCCCAATTCCACGGGTCAAGACGTGACATCAGTCAGTCACTACCCATCCTGATCTTTACCTCCTCTCTGTCCACCGCCGGTCGTCAGACCTCGGACCTTTACACCAGGTCCCTAGTGTACTCTCTATTTCCGTCCGACGGATCCAGGCTTCGGGTCGGCGACACGGAGGACCGATACTGAGACTCAGCTAAAGGACCCGAATTTCTATTCTCCACATGACTTACTTGGGACTGTATGAGAGTACCCTTGTCTCTACTCCCTATATTGGAAGGGTCTTTCGGAACCGAAGGGTCCCTCTGGTCGTAGATAGTCTCCGGTGAGACACCCAGGTCACAATCGCGATTCCCACGGGGTCCGAGTCTTATTTACCAGGTCTCGTCGACGTGACAGACAGAGGTCTCTTGGTCCGACCAGTGGCCTGTCGGGGTGCATGGTTCAGGTCGGAATCGTCTCTGGTCGTGCCACAGGAGTCCGACCAAGTGTACGAGAGACCGGAGTTACAGGAGTCTGGGACAGGAGACTCCGCCGACTTCCCTCCATTTTGTAATCATAATCTAGACACGACCACTTGACGTGTGTCTAGTCTTCCAAGTACAGGGAGAGGTCATAGTCTTCTCCCGTCTTGTTCTGGGTTTTATATTCTCTTCTGGGACTCCCGACACCCTTCTCAGTCACACAAGGTGGAGTACTCTACCCTTGACACTAGTAAGGGTGAAATGTCCACTCTTTTGTCTCCGTGCGTCGTCTCTTCGGGGAAAAGGTCCAACGACCCGTTCAGCCTCCACCTCGACCCTACCCTTTGGACCCACCAGGCTCTTTCCTGGTGGAGAGGTATACACACACCCTCCTCCAAGAACCGGTCACGAGTTAGTGGGTGAGGTTGTTCCTTCAGAGGTACGGGTGCCCGTAACGGACACCCGGAACCCCGGGGCCCGCCCTTACCCCTACTCGACCTATTCGACCCTCAACAGTGGTTCAGGGTGTGTCGGAGACCCTTTGTAGTCTTCCTTCGTTCGTCTTCCGGTTCAAGTTTAGAAACCCGACATTGAGTAAGGGATGTATTGGAACCTGTTCAGTGAAAAGAGACTCGGAGTTAAAGGAGAAAGTATTTTACCCCTATTGTAGTAGATAAAGTAAGTTTTTCATACAGAGCTCGTGAAAACAGTCCGAATGCGACCCGGGTACCTAGATCGTCCGTTGTCGGGAATTCCTCGAATGTCGAAATGACTTTCTCTGTCTATTGGTTCTACATTTTAGGTCACTGCGTGACCTAATCACCCACCATTTCCGACGGACCCTTCTTTCTTTTGAAACTTCTCCTCCTTCATGTTCCTCCGACCCAATACACAGTACGAATCCCTTCCACTATGACCGTTCCACTGTGTCTCCACTGTGAACTCGTCTACACTGCCTCCACTCTTCTGTGTCGGGACTTCGTCCTCTATCAGACGACAGAGATCTTACTCGTCCCTCCCGTACCGAAGCCGTCTCTGTCGTTTCGCCCCTCGTCTTCCCGTCCGGTCCCGTGGAGGGACCGCGAGGTCACCGACTCTTACGTGGAACGTTACGTCCCCTGCCCCCACGGTGGGGACAAGTCCCTTGATCTAGGGTGTACAACACTCCTTCTGGACTCCGTCGGTTATTTATCTCAAATTTTTCCCGTCGGTCACCCTTCCAGTCTCTGCCCGACTATACTTTTCCGGACCCCCTGCCGGAGATCGGGACTCTCGCCTCCCGTCCCTCACTACTCGTTGTAGGTTCAGTTCCAGTCACCCCCGTCACGTGGGTTTCCACTGTCCCTGGAACCACACAAGGTTTCTGTCTGTGTGTCCCTCTCCCACAGACTCGGTCCGTCTGGGGGAGTCCCGAGGTCTCTGGTGCCCTCCAACCGGCCCCCGGGTACCTTCCTGACAGTCCGTCCCGTCGGTCTACACGAAGTCTTCCAAGAGTCACCGCGACGACCTCTTGTCCACCCGTCCCGCGTCTCCGTGTGTGTCCCCACTTCCCTAAAAAAAAAACTCTGCTTGAGCCCGCCGACTTTGGGGTCCTTAATGACAACCCGAGATACCCCACTCTTCCACCTTCTCTACGGGGTCCACAACCGAGTCCGCTCGTCCGCCGACCACCAGGACCAGCGGTTCCCGTCAGTGGCTCGGTCGTCACGACCTTTCTGTGTCTTCACGGCTGTTGGTGTCGTGTCTCGCCCACAGGCTTTCCCATGGCCAGCTTAGTCTTGTCGGACCGTGGTGGCTAGGAAAAGTGCCTACTCTTTTATTTCCGAGTCTCTCCAGTTCACTGACTCCAGGATCTCTGATTCCGACTGTCACCCACCACCGTGGAACAGATCAAGCCTCTTGAGCTAAGCGAGGAGGTCCCACGTCGAGGCCGGCTACCCGCTCTACAAGTCGTACGGCAAGGCCTTGAGCTACTTCCAGGGTGACCCCCGCTCCCCCGTCCACCTCCCCGCCCCTCCGCCTCGGTCTCTCTTCTTCCTGGGACTTAAGTTTAGGTCAGGACGGCCCTGAAGTGGCCCCTGTGCGTAGGTGGGGACCCGTTCAGTCTCGGGCAGACGCTCTCGGGTCCGGGTGGTGAGGGTAAGACCCTCCCCCGGGTCCTCCGCGCCCCAGAGTGGCGAAGAACCCGTCAGACTCGTCCCGGTACATCGCCTCCGTCTTCAACTAGTCCAGGACGTCTTCGAGAAGGGGGTCCACCAAGACCTACCAGACCCGTTCCCTGTGTCCCGAGACTCCCGTCACCCGTGCCGCGGGGAGGGGCGGGTCCTGTCTTCCGTGGGTCCCTGACAAGGTGACACCTTTTCACAGGGTTCTGGGTCCCCCTCCCCGTCCCGTGGCTGGACGAACCTCTCGTCGGCAGGTACGAATATGACGTGGCAGGGCAAGAGTCGTTTGTGTATCAGTTTGAAGAGCTATTGAAGTCCAGGTGCATCTCCGGTCCCCCTTTCTGTGTCACACTCTGGTCTATGGGTCTCGGTTCCTCTCTCCACTTTGGGTGTGAGGAACCAGACCGTAAGTTTCGTGGGAGCAAGGTAGGGGTTGGACGAAAAGGTCGGAGGAGCGGAAGCGTTGAACCAAAAAAAGGTTTGTAGGTGTGTTCGGGCAGTGTCGGGACCCGGAAGGGAGGACGTCGAGGAAGACGGACCCTACGGGAGGGGGGAGTGAAAAGGAGGTTCGAGGTCAAGGTAGGAGACCTTCAGGGGGTCCTGAAGGGCCGTCTCCTGTAGTAAAGACAGGACGTGAGGATGTCCGGGACCCGTGTCCTTGAAGGGAAGACAAAATGTTGAAGGTAGTGACACGGTAGCTCCGACCGACGTGCCCCCTACAAAAACTGAGACTGACGGTGGTTCACCGACCTCGTGTCGGTCCTCCGACGACGCCCCAGTCCATCCCCCTCTCGTGGGCCTGCTACCACCCCACTACCTCTGTGTCTATGTCCTCTAGTCCCACGCCCCTCTGTAAAAACCTGAACGACTATTTTATCTGTTCCCCAACCCCTTTCCCCCGAAAGAATTACCGAGTCTACCATTTCTTAAGTGGACGTTACGTCGTCTGGGTCCAAGCTACGGACCCACCCCTTCTGCTGGACTTCTTCCTTTACCGTTAGATGAGGTCATACGAGCGGATCTCTTAAGGTACCTAACTCCTCGGTCTGTCCGATGTCAGGTACCCCAGTATTTCTCATACTGTCCTGACTTGTTGATTGAGAAAGTGGGAACCCCTTTTCAGAGATCCAGGTGTCTTGACGGTCCTACTGAAATCTTAGGACGAGACAATTTACTCTAATAGTATGGGTGGGATTTCGTATCAACACTCCTAATTTACTTTTCTTCAATTATGTTCCAGTAAAAGTTGGACACCATCGGGTGAAATTTCTACTCCTTTAGTTCTGAGTCGTCCCTCTTGATCCTTTCCTCTGATACATTCCCGACCTAAGACAGACGAACCAAGGGACGACAAAGAGGTTTCAGTCGTGTCACGGACCGTATATCATTCACAACTCCACAAGCAGTGAGTCGACACAGACTGAAACACTGGGGTACCTGACATCGGACGGTCCTAGGAGACAGGCACCTTAAGAGATCCGTTCTTATGGTAAGGGAAGGGATCACCTAGAAGGACTGGGTCCCTAACTTGGGTCCAGAGGGTGTAACGCCCGTCTAAGAAATAGCAGACTCGGTGGTCCCTCCGGACCGTGTATCACCCACAACTGGTTTACAAACAATTTAGGGACCTCGTTTGTGGACGGATAAGTGAGACGAAGGAAACGGGGTGTCTTCGTCCTGACCCAGAAACTTCCGTGTAACGAGGTCCCCAGAGGGTTTGAGGGGTGTGGGAGGTGGGGGTGGCGGGTTGACACCTTAACCAGACCGGAGAGGAATGGAAGTAGGGGGAGAGGGTCGACGAGCCGTTAAAAGCTCATCAGTCTCGGCGGGTGGTGTGGCTAGACGTGGGATGAAGCGTTGAAGACGTCCTTCCGTCGGTGGAGACCCAGCTAAAAGACGTCCCCCGTCCCTTCGTGTCCGAGGCAACCGTACAGACCCGGGAGGTGGGTCGGGAGTGAGTCCCGAGTCTCAGGACCCTCGGGTATAAGGTGGGTCTAGACCCCGGTCAGTCCCAAATCTTGGGTCTAGAGGTTTAATCTTCGCGAACCCAAGTGTGAGACCGAGTTCAAGGAGTTATCGTCTTACTGGACTCGTTTACCGAAACGGAAACGGAGTCAACAGGGTAGATATTTTGCCCCTAGTGTCATCTTGGACCTCTCCCAGTGACAATTCCTAATTTACTCTGTCACGAACCTTTTTGTTGATCGTTGACCGAAGGGACCACCGAGTCACCGTCTCCTAGACGGACGGTTACGTCCTCTGTCTCCCAGTAAGGGACTAGGCCCTTATAGGATGTCCGGTGCCTCGTTGATTCGGACACTCGGTGTTGATGACTCGGACACGAGATCCCGGTCTCTGTACGTTGATGACTTCGGGTTCTCGGACACAAGGTGTCCTCTTCCGGGGTGTGACTCTTCGGGTTCGTGGACGTTCCTTCTCATCGGGGACGAGAGACGTTGATCTCTTTCGGGAGTGAGTGTCGTTGTTTCTGGGTCGTGTCATTTTGATTTATTTATTTGTTTTGTTTTGTTTTTGTTGATCACTGATTAGTGAACTTTTCTACAGGGGGGTTCCTTTACATTTGATTACTCAAAGTCAGGAGCAATGAGTTTCGACTGTGATAGATCCCACCTGTATCCTCTTTACGTGAGTCTACAACGACCAGTCTCACATTTAACCATATCGGTGAACCTCCCATTAGACCGTTCTAGATCGTTTTGAAATGTACGGTCCTGAACAGTGGGTCTTAAGGGGCCCACATATACAAGTGACCCTACCAAATATTGTCACTTTTTGTCGTTTATTCGAATAGTTAACCTCTTACCGTGTGTCGACGAGACTTTAAGATAGGACACGAACGTGTCTTATTCCGTCCTGACACAAGGGTTGTACTCTCTCGTGGTTTTGTGTGACAATTACCAATTTTCGTTCAACGTCCTTGAAGGGACCACCAGGTCCCCCATTCTGTGGCCCGAGGGTTGTGTCCCCCGGACCCAAACTAAGTCCCTTGGTCTAGGACATACGACGTCACTTCTAGCTTCTAAGGTACACGGCGTTGATTCTGGACCACGTCGGTTTAATTAATAATTTTTTTTAATACTATAGCTGATAAAAAAAATTTCGTTCAACGTCTTCCCGTGTGTGTCATACTATGGTCAACGATTTTTGTTTGTGTGTGTTTGTGTGTGTTTGAGTGTTGAAACCCTACGCCGACCCGGCGTTAGGACTGATCACTCTTCCCTGAAATGGGAAGAGACAATGCGAAAGTAAGAAATGTTCTCTTACACAAACACTTATACGCATGTTAATTTTTAATTGAATTTTACACGATACCTGTCTAGAATCCACCTACCTGTCTGTCGTGACTGTGAGATCAGAACAAATCCGGGACCCTCGTCATCCTTCCGTTCTACCGGTCTAACGGAGGACACGGGGGTCCCGAGAGTAAGTCCCCGGCCCTACGATTCTGGTCCCAAGGATATTCGGGGACGGAACGGTGGGTCTAGATCACCGAGGACGAGATCCTCTAGGGAGTCATCCAGGACCACCTGGGTCTGGTCTCCCGTTCTTTTCTCCGGACGAATAGGTGTGTGGGTCGACACCCTTCACCCCCAACCCCCCCCCCATCTACCCCCACCCTCCGAGTAGGACTCAATCTAGGTTACCCTCTTTTTGATCCACACCTCGTCTCCAACCTCGTAGTTGGGTCACTCTACGAAAATCTTTCTTTTGGTGTGAGGGTGGGTGGGACATGGTGTTGTAGGGATGTCTCTGGTCTGGTCGGGGGGTGGGGAATGGAGGTCCTCCTTCTTCGGGGGTTTGAGTCGGACTTACCATGTCTTCGGGAGGGAGGGACCTTCTCCTCTTACCTCCACCCTCTCTTTCATTCCTTCCCCGAACTCTTTGATTTACGTCCGGTCGGGCTAAATCGTTTCCCTACCGAGGCTCTGGGGGTGGCTACCGAGAGCGCGGGGTGGCTAGCCCTGAGAATTGCGAACCCACACAACAGGACATACCTTTGGGTTCCAAGTCTGCTGTCGAGGCCCGATGACCACACTGGATCCCGACTTGACCCCCACCCTTGGTTCCGACCCCTCGGCCCCCGCCCCCGCCCCCAACCGCAGGGTTCCGTCCGGACCGCCCCCTCCCTTAATCCGGGGACGAGCGTCGAAGAAGGGAGTTCTTAGACTGGGTAAGGGGAGCGTGGGTCCGTATCTTTCACCCGCGGCTACGAGACCCCCCGACACTGCACCCCTTAGCCCTCCCGAGTAAGGGTCGCACGTCGGGACCCCACAGTCCCCGGCCCACAACGCCGTCGGGTGCGTGCCAGGGCCCCCTAGACCCTAGTGCGGCGACGTTCAGTGAGTAATCCGAAGACCCACAGGCGCACTGTGGGGGTTGCCCTCTAAGACTTGCTCGCCCCAGGATGGACCGCTCGGCCGCACTCCCAGGGCAGGTGCAGTTTGTCCGTCTCCTGCGCGAGGAAGGACGCCCGCGGGAGTCGCCACTGCCGGTACCAACGTCGAGGGCCGCGGGTCGACTCTGATACCGACCCCGGCGGCCTCGGCGAACCCTATCTCCTGCCTGCCCCGCCCCGGATTCCCCCGCCCCGGTCGTCCGTCTAGTCTCTCGCGGTTTAACCCTTCCCCGCACCGGGCCTACGCCGTCTGTGGCCCGGACGCGACTGCACCCTGCTCTTAAGACTACCGTGGTTTGCCTCTTCCCGGCACCGTAGCCCTCCCCGTTTTGGAGCGTCCAAGGCAGTCAATTCAATCAAATCAGCAAGACAGCACAGGCTGAGAAACGCCTGGGGTTCTTTACGTCGTGCGGTCCGAAGGGCGCCTAAAATGGTTCGGCTTGGCCTCCGCCCGGATCCGGAGCCGGGCCTTCCCTCCCTACCTTGGGCCTTCCTTCCCCGCCCCGGTCGAAACCGGGAACCGCCCCACCAAGGCTGCCGTTCACCCCCGCCCCGCCCCCGCCCCGGAGCTAGGGCGTCACGTCTCAGGCGCCCGCTCCGCCCCGAGTCGCGGGGCGGGGGAGAGAGATCGTCATCGAGAGGGGACGGGGAGAGACGGGTCAGGCGGTGAGTGGGGGCCCGTTAGTCACGGAGATCCCGAGTGGGGGAGGGAGGATTACGGAAACTGGATGTCTAGAGGTCGAAATTCTTTAGACTACCGGAAACGAGTTCCGAGACATGAAACGGCTTACCGGAAGGGACTGGGAAGAGGTCGACAGTAAGACGGGTGGGGTACTTCACTTTACTTTACTTTAGCGAGTCAGCACAGGCTGAGAAACGCTGGGCTACCCGACACCGGATGCTCCAAGGAGGTAGGCACCTTAAAAGATCTATTCTTATGACCTCACCCAACGGTAAAGAAAGAGGTCCCCTAGAAGGGCTGGGTCCCTAGCTTGGACCCAGAAGCCGTAACATTTGTCTACGAAAATGGCAGACTCGGTGGTCCCTTAGGGCAGGTGGGGATATTCCACATCGATTACCAAATGAAAGAAATTCTTTGGAATTCTGAAGTCCGGAAGTGACGTCCCTCGTGTCCAAGGTAGGGACCAGCCTCTTGATCCTAAGGGACGGTCGGCACGCGACGTGACGGTTTTTTTTTTCATATATACTTTTTTTCTTTAAAGAACCTGGGGAGAGATAAGTGTTGATAAATTGGTAGTGCCACTGAAGAAGGGTCCAAGTAGTAGATATACTGAAACCTGTTCAATGAACTGGGGAGGTTCCGAGAATGACTACACAAAGGTATACATTACCTCTTCCTTTACCGTTGGGTGAGGTCATGAGAACGAACCTCTTAGGGTACCTCCCTCCTCGGACCACCCGATGTCAGGTACCCCAACGTTTCTCAGTCTATCCTGACTCGCTGAAGTGAAAGTGAAAAGGCAGACACTTTACTTTTCTTGTGGTGGATAAAACATCCCAACGAAACGAGTACTCTTTCTCGGGTGTCTCATCGGGGAGAGTCCTACAACCAAAATACCGTTTAAAGTTTCAAGAAAGACGAGAACCTTTACGCAACCGGGGTCGAAAGAGGAGAGATTCTAAGAAACAAAGGAGGAATCTTCGGTCTTGGTTTCGGGGTGGAGGTGAGGGGAGACAATTGGGCTACCCAACCAACGGACGCATCCGTCCGTAAAAACGATGTGGGTGGTAGAAATGGGACTATGGACACTAACGGAGACCAACAAGACCAGTATGACTCTGTGTACATAGGTAACGACCGGTTTTAGAACCGAAAGAGACGGACGACTTCGTATTATTTTTTTATGTCTCTGTCTCAAACCTCCTTCATCTTTCTATCGAAATTAAGAGTCGGTCACCTCTCGCCTTATGTCACCCGATTACGGAGTTCTTGACACGGGGGAGTAAGTCCTCAGATCCCCGAATATATTCTATTTCCTCGACCACTACTCTTGTTTCCACAATCCTAGAACTGAAGAAGGAGAGAGTAACAAAGTTTCTGTCAGTATCTGACCGACAGTCATTAGGTTATTAACTCAGACCGAGACACCGGAAGAAAGACTATACATGGATGTTTCCCTTTCCACAACATTCCTATTTGTGGTCTATGACCCACATAAATCGTATTTCAGTTTCCTTTTTATCCACACTTGACATCGAGGATGTCTTCAAGTCAAGTCAAGTCAAGTCAGCGAGTCAGCACAGGCTGAGAAAGGTTGGGGTACTTAACGTCGTGCGGTCCGGAGGGACAGGTAGTGGTTGAGGGCCTCAAGTGAGTTTGAGTACAGGTAGCTCAGTCACTACGGTAGGTCGGTAGAGTAGGAGACAGCAGGGGAATTTTTTCGTTCGAATCAATATTTGTACGTGTCAATCCTCGTCAATTTTTTTTTTCCCGAAGGGACTACCGAGTTTGTCATTTCTTAGACGAACGTTACGTCCTCTGTGACCTCTGAACCCAGGCTAGGGACCCAGCTCTTCTGAGGGGACCTCCTTCTTTACCGTTAGGTGAGGTCATAAGGACGGACCTCTTGGGGTACCTATCTCAGGTACCGATATCAGGGACCCCAGTGTTTCTCACCCTGTCCTGACTTCACTGACTCGCGTGTTTCACTTTGTTTGCGATCCTTGCAAGCGCGGACGAGTGACAAGCGAAATAGAAGAAGCAGGAGTCCTTTCCCTTTCTCTTTTTGAGTAAGAAAAAAGAAAGAATGACTTTGTGTAAGTGTGTGGACACTCAGTTACGAGAACTATCCGGACAAACAAAAGGGCAGAACCCTCGACACCATGGGACCCCTCTAGGGACCTCCGCCTCAGGCCTCTTGACGTCACTCCACAGACTATTAAATCCCAGAACCTGTCCAGTGGAAGGAAACGACCCGGAGACAAAGAAGTAGATGTACTTACTCCTACATTAGGACCGGACAATCCTGACACTCTGGTAACACCGGTCCCTCACAACGGACCGTAGGAGAACGTCTCTTATGGTATGGACTGAGATACGACCTTGACAAAGAAAACTGAACGAAAAGTAGCGACAATGATATTAGTATGTATTACCGGACAGCGTCTCCTGGGACGGGGAGATGGACTGACAATTTGATTTCATTTCGTTTCACTCCACCGAGTCAGCACAGACTGAGACGCTGGGGTACCTGACATCAGACGGTCCGAGGAGGTAGGTACCCTAAAAGGTCAGTTCTTAGGTCCTCACCCATCGGAAAGGCAAGAGGTCCCCTAGAAGGGTTGGGTCCCTACCTTGGGTTCAGAGGGAGTAACGTACACCTAAGAAACGGTCGACTCGGTGTTCCCTTCAGGACAATTTGTTTTCCTGGAAACAAATCGAGTGTCCCTCTAATAGACTGGGACGAGTGGACACCTTTCTTCTCTAATTGTATAGGGAAGGTTTCCGAAGGGTCGACCGAGTCACCAGTTCTTGGACCGACGGTCACGTCCTCTACGTCCAAGCGAGGGACCCAACCCTTCTAGGGGACCTCTTCCTTTACCGATGGATCAGGTCATAAGAACGGACCCTTTAGGATACCTGTCTCCTCGGACCGCCCGGGTCTGGTACCCAACGAGTTCTCGGTCTGTACTGAATCCCTGATTAGTTGATGTTGTTTCCTCGGTATTGATCTCTCCGTTTCCCCTTTTAGAAAGAAAGGTCCGGGACGTCGTCTCAAACAAAATCAGTAATTTGTTGTGCAACCCGGTCTATGGTAATACCCAGGGTCGTTGTGACGTCCCTTGTTTTGGTCTCGCGAGTGACACCACTGATTCGTACGTGCCCTGTACACCCTAGAGTCAAGGGACTGGTCTCTAGGGACCTTCGTTCCTCCGAATTGGAGCCCTGGTGACCCCTTCAGGGTCCTTCGAAAACAGAAAACAACCTACGTCTATCGTTTACCTTGGGAGAGCCTCCTTCACTTCTGACTTGAGAAAAAAAGACGTGAAGGACAAGGAAGATCTAGACCGGAGACCCTGAGACCCACAAGGGTCCCGGGTTCTGGGGAGGGTCCTAGATGGATCAAATGTCCGTCAACCACCCCGACCTTGATGGATCTAGTCAGAGATTATAGAGTGTCAGTTATGGACAAGGAAACGAATTCTTAAGGATATCTCTAAAGGGACCACTAGGTCAACGATTCTGAGATACGAGGGTACCTCCCCCGGACCCAAACTAAGGACCAGTCCCTGATCTAGGATGTACAACGTTGATTCTGGGTCACGTCGGTTTATTTTATTCAATTTTTATATACAATGTTTCATTTTGCATGATATACTAAAGTCAATTTTTTTACCCGTACTCTTTACGTATTTAACACTATATAAGGATGTTACGATATGTTTTAGTGTTTTCTTTACTTAATCGGGAGTACATAGTCAATGTATCTCGAGTTTTGATATATCGACTCGTTTTTTTGTTTGTTTGTTTGTTTTTGTCATTCTTTTTTTTCTTAAGGATATTATAGGTAGTGTACGAGTCAGCACAGACTGAGAAATACTGGGAGTACCGGTCCGAAGAGACAGGTACCCTAAAAGGTCCGTTCTTTTCACCTCACCTAACGGTAAAGGAAGAGGTCCCCTATAGAGGGTGGGTCTCTAACTTGGGATCAGAGGACGTACCGTCAAGTCAAGTTAAGTCAGTGAGTCAACACAGGTTGAGAAACGTTGGTGTACTTGGCGTCGTACCGTCCGGAGGGACAGGTAGTGGTTGAGGGTCTCAAATGGGTTTGAGTACATGTAACTCAGCCACTACGGTAGGTCGGTAGAGTAGGAGACAGTAGGGGAAGAGGAGGACGGGAGTTAGAAAGAGTCGTAGTCCCAGAAAGGGTTACTCAGTCGAGAAGTGTAGTCTACCGGTTTCATGACCTTAAAGTCGAAGTCGTAGTCAGGAAGGTCACTTGTGGGTCCTGAGTAGAGGAAATCCTACCTGACCAACCTAGAAGAACGTCAGACTCCCCGAGAGTTCTCAGAAGAGTCCGTGGTGTCAAGATTTCGTAGTTAAAAAGCCGTGAGTCGAAAGAAGTGTCAGGTTGAGAGTGTAGGTATGCACTTGTGACCTTTTTGGTATCGGAACTGATCTGTCTGGAAACAACTGTTTCATTACAGAGACGAAAAATTATACGACAGATCCAACCGGTATTGAAAGGAAGGTTCCTAATTCGCAGAAAATTAAAGTACCGACGTCAGTGGTAAACGTCACTAAACCCCCGGTTTTGTTTATTTCAGTCGGTAATAAAGGTGACAAAGGGGTTGATAAACGGTACTTCACTACCCCGGTCTACGGTACTAGAAGCAAAAGACTTACAACTTGAAATTCGGTTGAAAAAGTGAGAGGAGAAAGTAAAAGTAGATCTCCGAAAAATCAAAGAGAAGTAAAAGACGGTATTCCCACCACAGTAGACGTATAGACTCCACTAACTATAAAGAGGGTCGTTAGAACTCAGGTCGAACACGAAGAAGGTCAGGTCGCAAAGAGTACTACATGAGACGTATATTCAATTTATTCGTCCCACTGTTATATGTCGGAACTGTATGAGGAAAAGGATAAACCTTGGTCAGACAACAAGGTACAGGTCAAGATTAACAACGAAGGACTGGACGTATGTCTAAAGAGTTCTCCGTCCAGTCCACCATACCATAAGGGTAGAGAAAGTCTTAAAAGGTCAAATAACACTAGGTGTGTCAGTTTCCGAAACGGTATCAGTCATTTCGTCTTTATCTACGAAAACACCTTGAGAGAACGAAAAAGGTACTAGGTCACCTACAACCGTTAAACTAGAGACCAAGGAGACGGAAAAGATTTTGGTCGAACTTGTAGACCTTCAAGTACATAACGACTTCGGACCGAACCTCTTGAAACTCGTAATGAATTGATCGTACACTCTACTCACGTTAACACGTCATCAAACTCGTAAGAAACCGTAACGGAAAGAAACCCTAACCTTACTTTTGACTGGAAAAGGTCAGGACACCGGTGACGACTCAAAAGGTTTAAACGACCGCAAAACTCACGTTGTGAAAGTGTCGTAGTAGAAAGTCCTAAACTTTATCGAGTTGACCTTAGGGTAATGGAGTTGGTCGAAACAAGCATCACTACGAAAGATTCCGGGTGAACTGAAGTGTAAGGTCCTACAGACCGAGATCCACTCACTAGTGTTGTAACACCAATAGGCCCAGTACTTCTAGAAAAAACATGTCAAGAAGACACATAAGAACGGTAGAGAAGAATTATAGAAGACGAAGACAATCCAGGTATGGTAAAGACAGGAAATAACTCGGGTAGAAACGTACTTTATAAGGGAACCATAGAGATTAAAAGAACTTCTCTAGAGAACAGAAAGGGTAAGACAACAAAAGGAGATAAAGAAACGTAACTAGTGACTCCTTCCGAAAGAATAGAGAGGAACGACAAGAAACCTTGAGACGTAAGTTTACCCATATAGAAAGGAAAAGAGGAAATGAAAAACGAAGAGAAGAAAAGTGTCGATAAACATTCGGGAGGAGTCTATCGGTAAAACGAAAAAACGTAAAGAAAAGGTAACCCTACCAGAACTAGGGACAGAGGACATGTTATAGTACTTGAAGACAGGTATCAAGTAGTCCGTGAGATAGATAGTCTAGATCAGGGAATTTAGATAAAGAGTGAAGGTGACATATTAGTATTCCCTAAACTAAATCCAGTATGGACTCACCAGAGCACCAAAAGGGATGAAAGAAGTTAAATTCAGACTTAAACCGTTATTTCTCAAGTACTAGACTCGGTGTCAGTCGAGGTGTCAGAACAAAAACGACTGACGGACGTAACGTTCGTCTATGAAATAACAAACTCGGGAGTCCCTTCGGGGTCCCTCGACCAATTTATGTCTATGGAGGTAGGGTGGGGGTCGAGACCCTAGACCTTCGGAATCCCACCCCGGGTGTTGTGTCCTGTCTAATAAGGGAAATCCCCAACCTATGTGAAAAGATTTCTGTTTGTTTTTACTCGGGCATGGAATCTAGACATCACTTGGGCTCAAAGGAATGTTCATGGAAAGTGTCAGAGTGATGTTAGGCAAAGTGTCTAAGTCAAGTCAAGTGAGCCAGTCAGTACAGACTGAGAAACGCTGGGGTACTTAAGGTCGTGAGGTCCGGAGGGACAGGTAGTGGTTGAGGGTCTCAAATGAGTTTGAGTACAGGTAACTCAGTCACTACGGTAGGTTGGTAGAGTAGGAGACAGTAGGGGAAAAGGAGGACGGGGATTAGGGAGGGTTGTAGTCCCAGATAAGGTTACTCAGTTGAGAAGTGTACTCCACCGGTTTCATAACCTCAAAGTCGAAGTCGTAGTCAGGAAGGTTACTTGTGCGTCCTGAGTAGAGGAAATCCTACCTGACCAACCTAGAGGAACGTCAGGTTCCCTGAGAGTTCTCAGAAGAGGTTGTGGTGTCAAGTTTTCGTAGTTAAGAAACCACGAGTCGCAAGAAGTGTCAGGTTGAGGGTGTAGGTGGTCACTGGTGTCCTTTTTGGTATCGGAACTGATCTGCCTGGAAACAACCGTTTCATTACAGAGACGAAAAATTATACGATAGATCCAACCCGCGTCCTCCCGCCTCTCCTCGATGAGTTGCAAGTTCCAGTCCTTTCCACCGTCACCACTCCTCTATGGGGAGGAGGTTCCATTCCTCGTCGTCGACACGAACCGACCTCGTCGGCACTTCTCTATGGGGTGCCGGTTCCATTCTCTTTGGGTTCATTCTGGCATCCACAACGCTCTCCCGTAGTCTCCCGTCTGTGTGACTTTGGTACTAGTGTCTCTTGATCAGTTTGATTAGTGTGCCTGGTGTCGGAACAGATTGAGTTACTTTGGTTCCGTACGGGCGCCCCGTTGGGTTCTGCCCGGCCAGTACCACCTCTCCAGACTATCTTACACCAGGTGACCTCTTCCCTTACCGTCGGTGAAGTCATAAGAACGGAACTCTTGGGGTACTTGTCATACTTTTCCGTTTTGCAATCCTATGACTTTCTCCTTGAGGGGTCCAGCCATCCACGGGTTGTGCGATGACCTCTAGTCACCTCTTTATTAAGGTCTTTCTTACTTCCCTACCTCGGTTTCGTTTTTGTTATGGATCGACACCTACACTGACCACTATCTTCGTTCCAGGCTACGACATTTCTCGTTATAACGTATCCTTGGACCTTACAGTCCAGGTACTTAGTTCCGTTTAACCTTCACCACTTTGTCCTCTACCGTTCTCACTTGCAGTTGTAAGATCCTTAGTCACTTGATTTTACCTAACCTTACCCACTTAAATTAAGTCTACTGGTAATATAGATGATGACACCCGTCCTTAGGGAATCTTCTTTACCTCATCGGTAGTACCAGTTGTTCTCAGGCTTTACGTCATGAACCTACGTTAGAGTTTTTGCTGCCGTACTAGAGACAAACAAAGGTGTTCCGTTTGGTAAGTTATAGTGTCATTAGGTTCAGATACGGGGTTGGTCACTGTGGTTTCTTCGACTTCAACTTACTAAGATACTTCTGGATGTTCTGGAAAATCTTGATTGTGGGTTTTTTCTACAGGAAGAGTAATATCCCCTGACCTTACGTTTTCATCCTTCAGTTCTTTGTGGACCCGACGACGACGACGACGATTTAGCGAAGTCAGCACAGGTTGAGACACGCTGGGGTATCTACCGTCGGGTGGTCCGAGGGAGCAGGGACCCTAAGAGGTCCTTTCTTGTGACCTCACCCAACGGTAAAGGAAGAGGTTACGTACTTTCACTTTTCACTTTCACTTCAGCGAGTCAGTACAGGTTGAGACTGAGAAACGCTGGGGTACCTGACGTCGGATGGTCCGAGGAGGCAGGTACCCTAAAAGGTCCGTTCTTATGACCTCACCCCACGGTAGCGGAAGAGCCTCTTTGTGGACCTCATTGTCCGTTTAAACCGGAACCTTATGCCTTACTTCGTCCCGTTTCCGATTATCTCAAAACGGCTCTCTTGCGTGACCAGTATCGCTTGTGGGAGAAGGTTGTTGTGTTCTCTTCTGAGATGTGTACCTGTAGTGGTCTACCAGTTGTAGCTATAGTCTAACTAATATAAGAAACGTCGGTTTCTACCTCTTCGAGATATGTCAGNTCTTGCGTGACCAGTATCGCTTGTGGGAGAAGGTTGTTGTGTTCTCTTCTGAGATGTGTACCTGTAGTGGTCTACCAGTTGTAGCTATAGTCTAACTAATATAAGAAACGTCGGTTTCTACCTCTTCGAGATATCAGTCGTTTTTGTTCTGACCCTCGACTGACACCGAGTCTAGTACTTGAGCAATAACGGTTTAAGTCTGAATTTAACTTCTTTCATCCCTTTTGGTGATCTGGTGAGTCCATACTGGATTTAGTTTAGGGAATACTAATACGTCACCTTCACTCTTTATCTAAATTCCCTGATCTAGACTATCTATCTCACGGACTACTTGATACCTGACTCCAAGTACTGTAACATGTCCTCTGTCTCTAGTTCTGGTAAGGGTACCTTTTGTTTATGTTTTTTTGTTTTACCGACAGACCCCTCCGGAATGTTTATCGATACTTTTCTTCTCTTCACTTTTCGTTTCCTCTTTTCCTTTCTATATGGGTAAACTTACGTCTCAAGGTTTCTTGTCGTTCCTCTCTATTCTTTCGGAAGGAGTCACTAGTTACGTTTCTTTAACTCCTTTTGTTGTCTTACCCTTTCTGTTCTCTAGAGAAGTTCTTTTAATCTCTATCGTTCCCTTATAAAGTACGTTTCTACCCGAGTTATTTCCTGTCTTTACCATACCTGGATTGTCTTCGTCTTCTATAATTCTTCTCTACCGTTCTTATGTGTCTTCTTGACATGTTTTTTCTAGAAGTACTGGGCCTATTAGTGCTACCACACTAGTGAGTAGATCTCGGTCTGTAGGACCTTACACTTCCGTTCACCCGGAATCTTTCGTAGTGATACTTGTTTCGATCACTTCCACTACCTTAAGGTCACCTCGATAAAGTTTAGGGTTTTCTACTACGACACTTTCACAACGTGAGTTTTACGGTCGTTTAAACCTTTTGAGTCGTCACCGGTGTCCTGACCTTTTCCAGTCAAAAGTAAGGTTAGGGTTTCTTTCCGTTACGGTTTCTTACGAGTTTGATGACGTGTTAACGTGAGTAGAGTGTACGATCAATTCATTACGAGTTTTAAGAGGTTCGGTCCGAAGTCGTTACGTACTTGAAGATCTACAAGTTCGACCTAAATCTTTTCCATCTCCTTGGTCTCTAGTCTAACGGTTGTAGGTGACCTAGTACCTTTTTCGTTCTCTCAAGGTGTTTTCGTAGATAAAGACGAAATGACTGATACCGTTTCGGAAACTGACACACCTAGTGTTATTTGACACCTTTTAAGACTTTCTCTACCCTGATGGTATGGTGGACTGGACGGAGAACTCTTTAGACATACGTCCAGTCCTTCGTTGTCAATCTTGACCTGTACCTTGTTGTCTGACCAAGGTTTATCCTTTTCCTCATACAGTTCCGACATATAACAGTGGGACGAATAAATTGAATATACGTCTCATGTAGTACTCTTTGCGACCTGACCTTCTTCGTGTTCGACCTGAGTTCTAACGGCCCTCTTTATAATTATTGGAGTCTATACGTCTACTGTGGTGGGAATACCGTCTTTTATTTCTCCTTGATTTTTCGGAGAACTCCTTTCACTTTCTCCTCTCACTTTTTCAACAGAATTTCAAGTTGTAAGTCTTTTACTTCTAGTACCGTAGACCAGGGTAGTGAAGTACCATTTATCTACCCCTTTGTCACAGTCTGAAATAAAAACCCCCGAGGTTTTAGTGACGTTTACCACTGACGTCGGTACTTTAATTTTCTGGGAATGAGGAACCTTCCTTTCAATACCGGTTGGATCTGTCGTATAACTTTTCGTCTCTGTAATGAAACGGTTGTTTCCAGGTAGATCAGTTCCGATACCAAAAAGGTCACCAGTACATACCTACACTCTCAACCTGACACTTCTTTCGACTCACGGCTTCTTAACTACGAAATCTCGACACCACGACCTCTTCTGAGAACTCTCAGGGAGTCTGATGTTCCTCTAGGTTGGTCAGGTAGGATTTCCTCTACTAGGACCCACAAGTAACCTTCCTGACTACGACTTCGACTTTGAGGTTATGAAACCGGTGGAGTACACTTCTCAACTGAGTAACCTTATCTGGGACTACAACCCTCCCTAATCCCCGTCCTTTTATTGGACTACGACCCTTTCTAACTTCCACCCTCCTCTTCCCCTACTGTCTCCTACTCTACCAACCTACCGTAGTGACTGAGTTACCTGTACTCAAACTCACTCGAGGTCCTCAACCACTACCTGTCCCTCCGGACCTCACGACCCTAAGTACCCCCAGCGTTTCTCAGCCTGTGCCGACTCACTGACTTGACTTGACTTGCTCCAACCAGTATTGAAAGGAAGATTCCTCATTCGTAGAATTAAGGTACCGATGTTAGTGGTAGACGTCACTAAAACCTCGGTTTTGTTTATTTCAGTCGGTGATAAAGGTGATAAAGGGGTTGATAAAGGGGACTTCACTACCCTGTCCTACGGTACTAGAAGCAAAAGACTTACAACTTGAAATTCGGTTGAAAAAGTGAGAGGAGAAAGGGAAAGTAGTTCTCCGAAAAATCAAGGAGAAGTAAAAGACGGTATTCCCACCACAGTAGACGTATAGACTCCAATAACTATAAAGAGGGCCGTTAGAACTCAGGTCGAACACGAAGAAGGTCAGGTCGCAAAGAGTACTACATGAGACGTATATTCAATTTATTCGTCCCACTGTTATATGTCGGAACTGTATGAGGAAAAGGATAAACCTTGGTCAGACAACAAGGTACAGGTCAAGATTGACAACGAAGGACTGGACGTATATCCAAAGAGATCTCCGTCCAGTCCACCAGACCATAAGGGTAGAGAAAGTCTTAAAAAACGTTAAATAACACTAGGTGTGTCAGTTTCCGAAACGGTATCAGTCATTTCGTCTTTATCTACGAAAACACCTTGAGAGAACGAAAAAGGTACTAGGTCACCTACAACCGTTAAACTAGAGATCAAAGAGACGGAAAACATTTTGGTCGAACTTGTAGACCTTCAAGTGCCAAGTACATAACGACTTCGGACCGAACCTCTTAAAACTCGTAATGAAATGATCAAACACTCTACTCACGTTGACACGTTATCAAACTCGTAAGAAACTGTAACGGGAAGAAACCCTAACCTTACTTTTGACTGTAAAAGGTCAGGACACCGGTGACGACACAAAAGGTTTAAACGACTACATAACTCACGTCGTGAAAGTCTCGTAGTAGAAAGTCCTAAACTTTGAGATCTCCCCAGATCACTCAACGGGACTCCGTGTCTACGTCCTTCTCGTCCGAACCATCCGGAATACCGGTAGCCACACAAGGAAATTCTCCCTCCGAGTAGCGACCGTTGACCACGAGTTCGTCCTGGGTCCCCTCCGGGGTCGCTCGCGGTCCTCGTCCCAACCCGTTGACCCTGGCTCTCCAGACCGGTCTTCCTACAAAAGTCTCGTTGTCTCCTTCGGTCCGGACTTTCGTCCGCCGGACTCTGGGGTCGGACCGGCCTAGGACGAGTCTTCCTTCCGAGAACCGAGGAGACCCGGTCTGTCACCGACTTCAAACCTCCAGTCACTGAAGACACAAACGAGGCCCGCCACATCGAGGATGGAGCACACAAAGTCAATGAAAATATTCTTGGGAGACTCCGCCCATGGGAATAATATGAGTCAGAGGTCTCCATGTACGACTGTGGTCTCTTCTCCTAGAGGGTCGTAGTGTCGTCTCGTCCTAAGAGTAGGTCAAGACAAGGGCATTTTCGAGTGCAAAAGGGGACTGGGACTGACAACCATCTTCCAGTGATCAGTGACTCAATTACTTATATCCTCTACAACTGGGAGAAAAAGGGAGGGACCTTACACCGGAAGGTTCCCATCCGTCAGGGACCGGGTATCTGTCCGTTGGACCCACATCATCCACATGTCAGTCTAACTCTCAAGAGGCGGTGTCGGTCCACTGGAACCTTTCGGGGGAGGGTGAGGCTCGGACCAGGTGCAAATAATTACTCTGACGGCGACGGTCGGGGGGACCCGACAATCCTTCTACTCTCACGTCCCTTCCTCTTCCCGAATTTCTCCGAGTCCAGTCTTCTCCAGTCCCTACCAACGACCAAAATTAAGGTAGAGTCAAGTCCCGGTCGCCCTTCCACCTCTCTGACACCTACAACCGACGAGAAAAGGAGGTAAAAAGTTTTACGGTCGTCGTGAATGTAACAAAAGTGTCATTTATTCAGGGAACTCGAATTCGACTTGTCGTGTACGAGTTTCCACCACAAATACCTCCCCCACCTCCGACAACAGTCTCCGGGGAAACCCCGAGGGAATCGGTTTCGGTCACCCCTGTCCCTACTGAGACGGGATGAACCCCGACCCCCTTCCCCGTCGTCGGGGGGTTTGGACCTCAATCACCAGAAACGTCTAGTCTTGTGTCGGGATCTTGACCCTCTAGGACCCGTTCAGTGAGGAGTTGGAAGTTTGAAGTGAACACCCTACTTCGACCCCCAACACCGCCCCTAATCCACCACCAGTCCTCAGGGGGACTCTCCCCGGAATCTCCAATAGACTAGGTCTTGATAGTCTACGTCTGTCTCCGGGTCTCTTCCCTTCCGGAACTAGTTCCGGAGACTCCATCCAGAGACTCCAGGTTAGGTCCAACCAGATGGAGGTTTAAGTCCAAAAATACTGGACGGGAGGGGACTTTACAGTCGGGATGGTTCTGACTTGACGACCCAACTAAACAATCCCCTCACATTAGAGGAGCCAAGACAGAGCAGTGTTGTTTCTAAACTTCGATGCCTGTATTTTCGGGAGCCGCGGAGTGTCGAGAGTCTGTCAAACACAATATTAAGAACCTGTCTAGTCAAAATAAATCTTTTATTTTCTTTTATGTAGGAGCTCCGAACTCTCGTACGGCTGTGTTTCTGCGCTTCTCTTCTTTCTCTCTCTCTTTCTCTCTCTGTCTTTCGTACCCGTGGCCTCTCTTTCTGGGGGTCGGGAGACCGAGGAGAAAAACATGCAAAAAAAGAGGAGGGGGCCCGGACGGGATGCATTTAGCCCGGTCGGTCTTCACGACAAACAAGGTGGACTCCAGGAGTGATCGCAGGAGCCTGGAAGGGAACAAGACGAAAAACGCCCGAAAGGGGAACAGGAAATCGGTGGCGATAAGACCTGAGGAAAAAGGATAAGATTAATGGATTGTCCAAGTAAGTCTCGACCGAAACACGGTCCGGGACACGACCCGTAGTCCATTAGTCTCGGTCTGGAACGGGAACCTCTCGGGGTCGACCACCTTCACACGCCCCTCCGAGGATCCCTCCTTCTCCAGACGGGGTTTAATCCTTCCCGAGTCCTTCCGAGACCCGAAGGGTCTCCGAGTCGTCATTTCTTAGTCGAACGTTACGTCCTCAACGTCCTCTGAGTCCGAGCTAGGGACCCAACTCTTCTATAGGACCTCCTCCCGTACCGTTGGGTGAGGACATAAGAACGGACCTCTTAGAGTACCTGTGTCCTCGGACCACCCGATGTCAGGTATCCCAACGTTTCTCAGCCTGTGTCTGACTTCGCTGAATCGTACGTGTATCCTTCCGAGACGTCTCCTTTACACCTTCGACCCGGAAATCGCGACTCATTCCCAACGAGACTCCTGTCCACCATTTGGTTCCGACCTTCACCTCCGGCCTTGGGGAGACGTCACGACACGTACGATTCAGTGAAATCAAAACAGACTGAGAGACACTGGGATTCCTGACATCGGGTGGTACGAGTAGACAGGTACCCTAAGAGGTTCGTTCTCATGACCTCACTTGACGGTACGGGAAGAGGTCCCCTAGACGTGACTATCCCTGGACGTACACGGTAACCCCCACCACCCTGCCTCACCCTACATCCAGACCCCTGTTTAAACCCTTCTTGGAACTAGGTACTCTTGTTTCGCACCGACAACGACGAACCTGAGATGTACTCAGTGCCTCTTCAACTCTACACACCCCTCGTCCCATTCGAATCCACTGGTCATCCGTCAATCAAGTCAAGTCAATAGAGAGTCAGCACAGGCTGAGAAAAACTGGGGTACCTGGCTTGGTGCGGTCCGAAGGGACAGGAAGTGGTTGTTGGTCTCGAACGAGTTTGAGTACAGGTAACTCAGTCACTGCGGTAGGTTGGTAGAGTAGGAGACAGTAGGGGAAGAGGATGGAAGTTATAAAAGATCGTAGTCCCAGAAAAGGTCACTCAGTCAAGAAACGTAGACCACCGGTTTCATAACCTTGAAGTCGAAGTCGTAGTTAGGAAGGTTATTCATAAGTCCTGACTAAAGGAAATCCTAACTGACCAAACTAGAGGATCTGGTCACCATCGAGTCTACTATTTCTTAGGCGGACATTACGCCCTCTGGGATCAAACTAAGGATCCGACCCCTTCTAGGGGACCTCTTCCCTTTCCGATGGGTGAGGTCATAAGACCGGACCTCTTAAGGTACCTGTCGGGTACCCCAGCGTTTCTCAGCCTGTGACGACTCTGAAAGTGAAGTGAAGTGAAGTGGCCACAACATTGGGTTCTGTAAGGCCCTTCTTGACCCGGCGCACTCAGGTGTCGCGGTGGACCACAAGTAGAAGGAGTGACGTCGAACTGGAATGACCCAAGACAGATTGGTCCCTTTTCCGACTCCTGAGGCCCCAGGGTCCCTTTGAACATCTGGTCCTGGTCAGACCCTTGGGGACGGGGAATGGTTTTGTCGGTCAGAAGTACCCGTTCTCGAGTGTAAATCACTACACGGGAGAGTCCGGTCCCAGGGGTACACGCGTATTCCTCTGTACCCAGAGGACAAAGTTGTACGGACGTCCTTAGGAGGACATGGTAGTACGGGGAGGGGTGGAAGGCCGTGTGTAGATACTACTCGTAGAATGAGAAAAAAAAAAAAAAAAATAACCGACAAGACCCAGAATCAACTCCGTGGGTCCTAGAAATCGACACCGTACACCCTAAATCAAGGGACTGGTCACTACCTTGGACCCGGGGGACGTAACCCTCGTCCGAAGAGTCGGTGACCTGGTGGTCCTTTCAGGGCTCGTAGAGTGAGAAAGGATGATCGAGGGAGTCCGAAACCCCTTTTAACGACCTTACTGAAGGAGAACCTTAAAGGAACCAGGTCGTGGGAGTGAGGTACCAAGAGGAAGGTGAAACGATCCCCGAAGTCTAGAAGCGATGTACAACCCATCTCTTGTTTCGGTCCCTACTGTGTCGTACAGATTGCACATGGAAACTTAGTTGTCTTTGTAGAACGTTCCTACAAGTGTTTTGCAATTGTATAGAATCCTACTACCTTAGAATCTACTGAAAAAAAAGTAGAAATATGAAAGTACCCAACGAATGTAGAAGATTTATATACAATAGAAATATGAGTGTACTTTCACGAATCAACGAGTCAACACAGGCTGAGAAACACTGGGGTACCTGACCTCGGACGGTCCAAGGAGACAGGTACCCTAAAGGGTCCGTTCTTATGACCTCGTCCGACGGTAAGGGAAGAGGTCCCCTAGAAGGGCTGGGTCCCTAGCTTTGACAGAGGACGTTGAGGACGTAACGTCCGTCTAAGAAATGGCAAAGTCGGTCGTCCCTTCGAGTATATTAGGGTTGAAGAAAGGAAAACCTTTTTTGTTAGATTCTTTAGATTCGTGTAGGTTTATCTCGACCTTGTCATGTAATTTTCGAGTGTCTTCGCCCGGTACATCGACTGTCGTCGGGAGTCAGGACCATCGAGAACGGAAGCGCACAAAGTGTCCCCGACAAGGTAAAAAGAACTGTAAGATTCGCGGGCCCCCTGTCCCTGGTTTGGTCAGACTTCCCGAAGAAGTGTCGAGGCCTGTGTGCCGTCTCCATGTCAAGGGGAGTGGAGAACGGACTGTCGATATGACAGGAGGAGGGACTAAAGGACGACGAGGAGAACGGTAGACAGGTGGGGTTGAGGGGGCGGGGCAGACAAGAGTTGTCACGTTTGGTCAGTGTAGCAAGAAACTGGATGACCCGGGTGAGTGAGAGGTCGAAGTTGTAGAGGGTGGTGGGGGAGACGAGTTCAAGGTAAGTCAGGGAGACTGTAAAAGAGTGAACGACGACGAGAGAGACGGACTTTACGAGAAGAGAGTCTAGACGTAAAACAGTAAATCAAGAGTCTAAACAAATGACATAAAACTTTAATTAATTCGCAGAATCAACGGTGTGTATCCTAGAAGAAACACCACACATCCTAGATCAAGGGACTGGTCCCTATCTTGGGTCGGGTCCCGTCACTTTCACGGTCTAGGATTCTTGATCTGGTTAGTCCATTAAGGGACCTGATCCAAGGGGGATTCCTGAAGACTGGGATTTTTACGGTCGAGAACCCTTCGTTTATACAGTCGATTTCGGTGGACGGGACACAGAAGACCTTTCTGTCTTTGAGAACGAGAAAAATTTACAAAAATTAACTTCCTATTAACGAAATGTTATAACACTAAAGACGGTTGTAGTTGTACTTAGTCGGTACCCATATGTATACAGGGGAGGGAGAACTTGGAGGGAGGGCGGAGAATGGGGAAGAACGAAAAAAATTCGATCGCGCAACCTTTCCCCGTCACGGAGTTACTACTACAGAGTCGACCCACCACCACTCTTGTACCGGACCTAAGTTCTCGAGTCGGTGAGCGGTGGAGACGTGGGTGAACGGGTAGACATTTTACCCTGGTCACGAGTGTAGAGTGTAGGTAACACTCCCCTTCCACGAGTGAGGTTAACTGGACTGACTTGGACGTCTGTGAGTGGTGGTTCGACCATACAGACCAGTATAGTCCCCAGTAAGTCTCTCGACAGGTAGGTGGGGTTGTGAACAAGTCACTCCACTAACATTGTTCCACCCCTCTCTAGGGGCCCCGGTGTCTGGGTCGGATGTCGGTTTGACTTCGGTCTTCACCTGGGAAGAACACTCCACCTACAGGAGACTCCGGGGTCGTGTGGTCCGAAGACTCGGAAAGAGGTGGGGGTTGGTGCTCCACTGGAATCCGATCAGTTCGAGAGAGACCCGGAAGAGGTGGAAATATCAGGTCACCACTCAGTATCTAAGAAGGGCCGAGAGTAGTGAAAAATGGTCCTCCGCATCTCGGCTCGTTCCCGTCGTACAGATCTGAGTCGTTTCGATTCGAGTCTCCCTCTGTCTTTGTCGTCGTCGGACTTCAACGAAGTGCAACCGAAGTCTGAGTCTGGGAGTTCGTCGTGTGTTTACGTCGTCCGTCTTCACTCAAATAACGTAATCTTTTTTATGGTTTCTTTTGATCGTTTGTGGAGGTATGATCTGTGTTAATAATCGAACTGAAGTTCCCACCTTTCCTTAAAGGTTCCATGTTTGAAATAAAGACCCTCCCCCCACTGTCAAAGTAGGGGAGAGGAGGGGGAGACGGGGAAATCTGGGTACCCACAGCTACCCCCGCGGGGTGACACTATGTTAGTGTGTGCGGAGGAGAGAGTAAGGCGAACGGACACACACGGGTCCACCTCGATCGACCAGTGTTCGTCGTCCGAGGACTCCAAGACCCTATGTTTCTTTACACTCCTACCCCAACCCCCAGGATCGGACTCGGACCCGAAGGTCAATCACTGTCACCCTGATCCCACCCCCTCCCTTCCAAACGGAAGGACGTCTCGACTCCCCTTCCGAAGGACGAGGGAGGTACAGGGGTCGTTCGGGATTCCGTGCCCGAAACCGTGTTTACCGACAACGCGTACTTCCCGCTGAAAGGCACTTGGCTTCCTGAGTTTCAGAGAGTCCCCTCGTCGAGTCCGACTGAAGCACCATGCCGGGACTCAGACCTCCACTGATGATCCTCCTCTCTTTAGTTGACTCGGGCCTACACCCCCTCCTGTCTCTTCTCCTCCTCGAACACTCCGGGTAGTACGAGACCGGTCTCGTGTCGCGGGACCCGTCTCCCCAGACCTCGTGTGCGGACCTTCTCTCCCGACCCGTTCCGCTCGACTTTTTTCCTCTCGTGGACCGACGCGTCGTCTCGACACCGGAGGTGGACGTACGACGGGAGGGTCTTCCTTGGGCCGGACTTTGCGCAAGAGGTGTCCGGTCAAGACGGTCAGCCAGGTGTAACTTATCGTCGGGATGATCAAAGACGAGACTGCATAGTAATGGTGCGTGTGACCGTTTAGTCACCCAGAACTCTTCCTAATTTCACGAGTGACCAAATCGAGGGTTAGAATTTTCAAGGTTTTACAGTGAACTATCGTGTCGAGTAGTAGGACCTGCACGGGACGAGTCCAGTGTCCGTTTGTGATTCCGTCTCCTTGTAGAAAAGGAGGTCGACTCTGGACTGCTGCGGTCGACGGTACTATTGCCGTCTCTACCCTCTACTCCGGTCTGCACTCGTCGTCGAGAAACCTCTCCTTTCCGTCGACGACGTCCGGTCTGGGGTCCTCTCTCTCCCATTAAGTTCAGACTCTTGACCACCCTCGGCGCCGTCCTCCCCGGGTACCTCCGGTCCCGACCCCGAGTCCGTGGTTCCTCGAGACTCAAGAGGTGTAGGTGAGAGGGTTGAATTCCCGAGTGTCCTTCGTTCTCTTAGACTTTCGGAGAGGTCCAATCTTTGAAGGTCTAACAAGGGACGGAACTTCGAGGACCGGTTGTCGGGAAATACTTTTACCGGTGAGTGTGGGAGGTAGAACGAAGGAAGTTCAGTCCTGTGGTCTTTATTGTGCACGGACGTTTTGTGTAAATCCTATGATATTTTCAGGGATAGTCTTTATTGAGATGTAAAAGAACGGTGGAACTAAGACGTAATAATACGAAAGATGTAGTCCCTGTAGAAGGTTCTCGTCCCTTAGTAAAGGAGAACCAGGGATCGACTTATGACGTATAACCAGATCCACCCCACCCATGTTACTGACAGTTATTGGATGTAATAATGAATGTCTGTTTTCCGGACCCAGAGACGACGAGGTCTGGAAGTAATTGACACTGTCCAATCGATGTGCCTCCCTCTCGTCTGACATCTGTCGTTCCGTCCGAGAGGATCTCGCTACAGTCTCCTGACCGGTAGTCAGATCCGCCTTCCCCCGTACCGAAATAGGACAAAGGAGACCTGACCGTGAACGACAATGAGAGGGGCGTAAGACTCCGAAAACCAACGAGGTCAGGCCCGGGGGACCGGAACGACCCCCTCCCCTCCCTTCCGCTCTCTCTAGCACCGATCTCAAGTGAATCCAACCCACTTAAAGGGACTTTGACCGGGGTACACGTGGTTAGGAAATCAAGTAAAGTACCACCGCTCATTGGTGAAGGTCCAGTGCCTATTACACTTTGAGTGGACCCAGGGTGTCGTCCACCGTTGGACCCACCTCATACCCGTAAGAGATGTTCCTCCAAGACCCGACCCAGAGGGGGTTTGCCACGGAGAACGAATTTGTTTCGGGGAGGGAAAGAGGTCACCCCTCCTGCGAATCCTTCGTCGCAGTTTTCACTTGAGTGTCTGTTCTCTCGGAATTATTTAATCATATTATGATAATCTTCCCTACCGTAAAACAAGACACAGAATCGTCGACACAGGATGTACGTCGGACCACTGAAGGAAGGGACCCTTTAAATTTTTCGGCAGGGGACCAACAATCGAGACTACATTTTAATATTTTATCTTTAGACCATCCCAAACAAAACAAATTTTTCCTTTTCGGGACCACTCCGTCCCGCCAGGGTACGTCAGGCCAATCGAGACCGGTAACCCAGCCGGGTGGCCCGAGGGAGGCCCTCCGACCTAGCGTTACCTCAGGTCCTTCCCGGAGTCCCGGACAGGCTTCCCGGACGCCTCTCTTCTCTGTGCCCACGAGCCCACCCGAACACTTTACTCTTTCAGTCTTTACTCCTTCCGTGTGTCAACCTGAATCCCCCCTGACCCCAGAAGACCCCCATAGCCGTCATGAGTCCTTTTGACTGTCCACGTCCGACAGTCTTCCACAACTACGGTGACGGGTCAAACGAGAGTCTCATCGAATCGACCTTTTTTCTGACGTCTGTGACATCAAAATTCTGTGAAAGGTCCTGAAGGGTCCACCAGGTTACCAATTCTGGGGGACAAAGGTTACGTCCCCTACACCCAAACTAGGGACCAACCCCTTGATTCTAGGGTGTACGACACACCGTGTCGGTTTTTATTTTTTTTCTCTGAAAGGTTCTAATGATGTTGAAATTTAACCCAACGGACGTTTTATAGAGTCAATAACCGAAAGAAAAAAGAAGTCACCGATGACGGTAAAAACTTTTGGTAGGGACTTAAGTTTCCTTCACTTTTTAAGATTTCGTATTTGTCTCCTTTGGTTCTTTGTCATTCGGATTAAGTCTGTTCAGGTCCTTGAGGTACGTAGTTTATTATCGTCGCTCTTGTGAGGTCGATGAGTCCCGGGTATTGGATCTAGGACGACACCCCAAATTGTGCGGGTGATTCCTCATCCTTCCGTCCCGGTCCCTGTACCCCGAGAGGAGCGACCGACCTGTGACTGTTGTCGGAACAAAGGACTCCCCAAGACTGAGTCCACACTTCCTATCGAGTGGAACGACTCGGACGATTTGAACAGTCCTAGAGACGACCTGTCCAGGAGTCAAGTCTCATTGACTCAGTCTCAGTCCTTTACCCGGACCAGCACGTCACCCGTCTCCGACGGACTTGCGTTCCCCTCCCTCCCCATGCTACCGTGACTCATACGTACAGGGGACTTTCCTGTGACGGACCTACCACCAGTGTCTCGAACCTGGTGTAGTCCCACCCTCCCCGATGTCTCACAAAAACTTCTTTTGTAGATGACTCCCGACAGATACACGATGTTCCATGTTCCAACTGACCCTCCAACAGAAACTCCTGCAGTTTCTGGAGTTCCACGTTCCCTTCTTTCTGTCTGTCAAAGTTTTGTTCAGGGGATTGATTAGAGGCTGAATGAGACGAGCAGGTAGATTTGACGGAAAATTGACCCGTGAAGACCCCTCACCGTTCGAAGTACATGTTACCCTTTCTGTCTACGGTCCTAAGACATGTTTGTGACCCCGGCCGTAGTTCACCCAAAGATTCGAGACGTCAACGTGAGTCCGGTGGGAGTCCTCCTCCCACTTCCATTGTGTCCACTCGGAGGCTCTCGTCTTTCCTACCACCGGAAGGTTCCGTCCTCGACGGTAGTGCTGTAGGGTGGGTCGGACCGTCCTAAGCCCCAGCCCCGCCACTACCCCTTCCTCCGCCTACACCCGGTCTCCTCTTTGGAACACACTCACCCCTGAAGCTTCCGTCTCCGTCTCTGTCTCCGGTGAATGCACCTCTCTTAAAGTCTCCCTTCCAGTCACTACATTCTTCCCTAGAAGGCGGGCCAATCCTTGACACGGTGAAGCAACGACTTCCACAATGTCAACAAGAGTTTCTACAACATCCGGAGTGAAGACGTGTAATACTCTTTCCAAACCCTGTGTCTATACTCAGTCATTCGCACATGTACTTTGACTCTAGTCCGTTACCCTCCCGCTGGTATCGACTTAGACTCCTGTCTCTTAAGGAAAGGACGTGAGGGTTTCGTCTCGGACCAAACGGTGAGACCCATAAATTTCCCTTCTTACTTTATTTTTGTATACCGAGGAGGTAAAGTCCTCTTAGAAACGTAAGTGTTTTCGGCTCGAGGCCCCAATCTTAAAATTGTGAACTTTGACTGAGTTCGAAGCCATTCTCTTTTGGACGAGGTCACATAAAGTAGGGTTGGAGAGATGTTTGGGACAAAGACTAAAAGTCCTGTTTTATGAACCAACTCTCGTCGTACACGACTTTATCGTCGTCGACGAAAATTAGTCTTCCTTATTTATCGAGAAAGAAGGGAGGTTCAAAGTCGTCATCCACACGACCTACCTTGTCGCCGGAACCTCCGTCACGACTCGAGAAAAACACCGTGCCATCGAGGAAAGGGTAGGATGGACAAGTCGTTTATGACCCGGTCTGGAACCCGACTCACGAGACCCCCTTTAATGGACCACCGACGGTAGACCCCCGGTTAATAGATCACCCCCTCTACCTGTGCTGATGGCAGAGGGGACAAGAGGTGAGTGGCCTTGTCTCTAAGGGGTTCCCTCCTGTCCATGAGGTCTTTCTAAAGAAGACACTGAAGACACGAGGGTTGTAGTTGGTGTCTTAGACCCCCGGGTTCGTTTCAGGAAGGGATGTTCTCGGTTGGGTTTCTTTCGGTCATTCAGTGAGGGAGACGACTTAAAAAAAGGAACGGTACCTTCTGGTGTTTACGAGACGAGGTTGTTGAAGATAGAAAGTCTCGTGGACCCCGTCTCCTTCTGAATAAAGGAGAAACACAGTTCCGATGTTATCGGATCTCCGAGGACCTCTGACAGGCACCGACACCCGACTGTTGCACCGACTCTTCAGCCCACAGGCCAAAGACCACCCCGGGACCCTTCGATTCAGAAGACGTCCAGTCTGAGGACTATGACAGGTGAAGAAGTCACCTATCTGTGTCTTTGGGTCTCGGACGTCAGAGGGAAACAAGGGTCGTCCGGATCAGTGCTCCCGGCTCGTCCTGTCGGTCTTTACCGAGTGTGGACCGCCGGTAGCAAGGTACGGGTATAAGTAGTACCTGCGTCGGTCGAAAAGTATACTGTGTGAACGAAGGGGGACATTGTGACCCTTTTGCACTTCTTGACACTCTTTCGACCGTCTATAAAGGTGCTAAGTCAAGGAAATAGACACTCCGATTAAATTGGTCCACTATCCCAAAAGGGGACCGTTCCCTCAATGACCGGGGACTTTCCGGATGGTTTTGGGGAGTCGGTACCCAATTGTCTGACGACACGGTAGATACCCCAGTGTGTCCCAGCCTGTACTGACTTCACTGAATCGTCATCGTCATCGTCTATGTTCCTCTCTGACTCCGGGACCCCCTTGGTCGGCTCCCCTTTCGTTGTCCTAGTCACCCCTCCTCTCCCGACCCTTACCCGACCCCTCATTCCCTCGCGTGAAGTCTCGTCGCGAGGAGCTTTTCTAGTGTTTAAGTACGTTATCGAGAACTCGTGGGTGACACACGGACTGTTCTAAACTCCCCTTTCGCACCACTCGTCTAATGATATCAGTCTCCACGTTCTCTGGTTTTCCAGTGAGAAACTGGGTGATAAGAAGTGATCATATTGTTTATACAATAACTCTTGGATGATGTGCGGTCCGGAATACGTTCCGTGTCCTCCATACACCTGTTTTGTCTACTCTAAGAACAGGTGCACCTTGAATGCAGATCATCATTTCCGTTTGGTTACATATTGACCTGAGGGACACCGAGTCTACCATTTCGGAGACAGATGTTACGCCCTCTGGGTCCAAGCTCGGGACCCAACCCTTCTGAGGGACCTCTTCCTTTACCGTTCGGTGAGGTCATGATAACGGACCTTTTAGGGTACCTGTCTCCTCGGACCGTCCGACGTCAGATACCCTGACGTTTCTCAGCCTGTGCTGACTCGCTGAAGGGAGGTTACATATTAATACTCGACACTATTCCCAGAACAACCTTTTTCATGTCTTACGGTAATCTTGTATTTTGTCCCCTGGAAGGGTCAGGTTTTCCAGTCTCTTCTGAACAGATTCTTTCACTGTCACTCGAGTGGACCTCTTACCTCTCTCAATTGGGTCACTTCCTAGTCCCGCCACCCGACTACAGTCTCCTGTCCAAATTTACAGGTTCCACAAGTTCCTTACTCTTCCCCCCCCTCCCATTCCCACCACTTCCCGTGTTGGACGTTTCCCCGATTGATCTCTCTCCGTCGCTCGGGTCTAGCCTACCCCGGAACCTCCGATACGACTCAAAAGACCCAAAATAAGACTCTCGTCACCCCTCTCAAGACTAAATTCGTCCCCTTACGGTACTAGTCTCAACCTAAAACTTTTCTAACGAAACGGTAGACATGTCTCTTGACTGACTCTTCCTTCTCGTCTACACGACGACACCAGGTCCGATCTTTACTCCCACTGACCTAATTCCACTTTTAAGGCCTCTTTACTCTTCTCTACTTCTCCCTGTCTGACGAAACTCTATGTGAATGTTCCACCTTGACTTAACCCGAATTAATTCCTGAACAATATCCTCCACCCCTCGGTCATCTTCCCTCTTTATTCTGTACTGTAGGGTAAATACTCATAGTTTTACTTACAAAAAAACCAGAAACGAACTCATGGAGGACCCTGTTGGGAATCTATCGGGTCTGTCCTTAAAAGACCCCTTTCCTGTGCCCTAAACCTCAGTCTCTTTGGGCTCAAATCGTGGTCACGACGTTGGCCGACGCAGAAACCCATGGAGCGAAAGAGAGAGTCGCGGGAGTGGTCGAAGTGTCACTGACTCAAGTACGGTCCTGTCTCCGTGACTCGACCATTACCACTGTCTTCTCGCTCTGCCAGAGTCGAATGTTCCGCGCGTGCCCCTAGGGACACCTCTGAGTCGTTGCCGGGCAAAGTGGTAGTGTGCGGGTTGCACTGTCTCCTTGGTGCTTACGGTCCCCTCGTCTCCCCCGTCGACCGACCGCCTAGACCCTTCCCATAAGAACTTGACTCTGAACTCCAGTAGTACTTCTTCGTACGGTGTCCCGATGGATGTGACCGATCTACGGTCTTGATGCCTCCTGTCGTTCCAAGGACCTGATCCCCTTGAGGGTCCTTGGACCCTGCCACCTGCCCCACCCCCGTGAGTGACCGCCTGTCGACCTCTACGGCGGTGACGGCTTCTTCTTGAGTAGGAACACGTGCTGATACCTCCACACGGACGTTGCGTCTCTTCTCCGTCTTACTCGGTCTACCGAATTTTAACCAGACTCCTTTTCGTTTGTGGTGGGACGACATTCTCATTAAAGACGGAGTCCTATACTGAATGTTCCAGTTGCCGAAATATTAGGATTGGTTTGTTTCCATTCAATTTGTAGTATCTAGTCAAAGGGTCGCGACCGTGATCACTGTAAACCCCGACCGATTAGGAAACAACACCCCCGACCGGACACGTAAGATCTTCCAAATCGTCTAGCACCAGACAAGGGTGATCTACCGTGATCGTAAGGAGTACGGGAGACACCAATATTGTACAGACGTCTGCGACGGTTGCAAGAGGAGCACCGTCTTTACAGGGAACAACTTTTGGTACCGACGCCTAGTACACTCGCTTCCCCTCAGGACTCTCAGTGGGGTTGTAATTGTTTAGTTATGACTTTATTTCGAGACGTCTGGTTCTACACAAAAGTCTGAAAAGTATACTCTAGTCCACACAAGTCCCACCATACCGATATCTAACAAGGGTCTGAAAAGTTTGATTGTCCTCATCAATTGGACCTGGTGCGACTCCCTTTCTGGTCTACCACAAGTCACACCTGGATAAAGTTCATTTCCACGAGTGTAATGAAGAACCAGGGTCAGTTTGTTTCGCTACCAGTAGACCAGTTGGTTTTACAGTCATCCGAGATCTTAGGTCAGTATTGAGACTGGATGCGAAAGGAGTCTTTACCTTGTCTCGGGTCGGTAGTAGGACACAGACTGTCTGGTTACTTCAACGCAAAATGCTGGGTACACCCCAGGAGTACTGAAGATATCAATCTTTTGAACCGGTCCCCACCCGTATGTAGTAAGACGGAAAGGAATCCTGTCCACTTTATAGACGTGGTGACTATAAAAATCGACCTATTAAGAAGTAACACCTCCCCACAGGACACGTAACGTCCTACAAATACCGTCGTTGGGACCGGAGGTGGGTAGGTGGGATTTGCAGAGTGAGTTCTGTGACCATTGAAGACCGACCCTTGGTGACACAATCTTGCACTTCTAAACACCGAATCTCTCGATTCAAAGTTTGACCTTCGGTGTCTGACTTTGGACTTTACGTACTACGACAAACCAAAGTATTTGGTCGGTTACATTCCTCGGGGTGCGTTGAATGGTCTACGGAAGGTCAACAAAGGGACACCTCCTTTTTTTTTCTCTCTCTCTAAATCGGTGAACCCTGAGCTGATTGAACCCTGAAAACGGGAGGTCGGTCTCGTTTAAGTCTAGTAGTCTCCTTGGGTAATATTTGGAGAACCCCCTGGAGACTATTCCAGGAATCCAACACTGTATTATACAGCACAATTTATTCGACATTTCATTAGTCTTAGGAATTCGTCTTAAGTTCCTCTTTGTGACCATAACTACATGGAAAAAAAAAAAAATTAAACACGGTTCAGAATCGACGTCGTACTCCCTAGATCAAGGGACTGGTCCCTATCTTAAGCCCCGGCGACGTGACCCTCACGTCTCAGAATCGGTGACCTGGTGGTCCCTTCAGGCTACATGGGTTAAAATGTAGACGAAAAGAAAGAGGAAATCCCAGTTAAGTAGAAAAATTAAAGACAGAGTAGATGTCTCTGATTCATTTTGTTCTCATATCTTCTCGATGACAGGTGAAGAAGTGACTCATACACACTCCACTTTAGGGGATCTTTTATTCTTACTTGGGACTCCCGCGGTACGTAAACTGGTCGGTACATAAGACACGGAGATCTGGAGATATACGGTCTTCACTACTCTCTATGCCTTTACGTTCATGCTTTACGTTCAAGACGGAAAGTCCTCGGGTTTCAGTTTTCCTTTCTCTCGGTGTGCATTGATTGATTGTGTATTACGACTATCCGAGGAATTATCTTCATTTGCATTATTTCCCTTGGAAGTCTCGACGTTAAATTGGTCACTTGTTTGTCCGTCCCTCACCTGTAAAGACGGTCTCCCTTGTCGTGTACGTCTGTGTCTCGATACTTTTGCTGATTCCGTCCCCTGTCGTCTACCCCGTCACTACCGCCCTTCTTCTGTTCACCGCCCCTACGCCCCTCTTCTCTCGTTTCGACGTGCCTTCCGGCGGGGTGTGACGTCCCGTACCGCCCACGCTCCGTCGTGTCCCGGAGATGGTCTGGGCCAAAAGTTTACTATTGACAATAGAAGATTCTCTCTTGATATCCTTGTCTTCTACATAACCTCCCTTCTCTCGACTCTCCTGTCTGACTCCTCCAGACACGTCTCGCGGTGCCCTCTACGTCCTCACGGCTCCTATCTCTCCTTCGTGCCGCTTCCCGTGCCCTCGCACTGGCTTGTAGTGAGTGGGTGGAGACGAATAGTAAAGTCCCATTGACAAATGACTCACGATTCGTTTCTCACGAATGAAAACGAAGGTTACGAAGCCACAAACGGGACACTGAAAGATTTCCTACTTTGATCCGGACCATGTCTTCCCCTCGACTATACTAATGTGAAAGGGGAAACGGATTGGACGTTATAGAACGGGGAAGTTCGTTTGAATTTTGTCTATTGGAATCGGATTAAAAGAAAAAAAACCTTCTCTGTTTTCTTTGGTACCGAGGAGGTACTGTTGATGACTACTGAGTCGTGTCACAGTAATTTTCGTCAATTCTTATACCGTATCCTGAAGGGACGTCAGGTCACCAATTCTGAGACGGAAGGTTACGTCCTCATGTTCAAGTTAGGGACCAGTCCCTCGATTTTAGGGTGTGTGAAGCACCGGTTTTTTTGTAATTTTTACACTTATTATAACATTGTTTAATTTCTGAAATTTTTATCAAGTATAATTTTTTTTTTATACCGCATTCAAGTCTAGACTCGAAAAGGGAAACGATCTCCACCTAGGACCCGTTCAAATGAGTTGGACTCGACTTCAAAGTAGTTATGTTTCAACGACATTAGTCATTACTAATAACCACATTTCGTAGTATCACACACCCTGTGTCTTAAGACTATTTACCTCTATGACCTATATTAAAAAAATTTTTCTAGTTTCTCTAAGGTGAAGTCCCAACTGTCCGTTCTAGATTCTTGTCTAAAGTCATAGGTAGTCTAATCAGGCTTTAGAACATAACGTACATTAGTAAAATGGGAAACGACAATCACGACACTCCGATTTACTTTATTGTTTCCTTTTATTTTACATCGTCTCAAGAAGACGGAGATCTCTGGTCAGACGAAAAGTACTCCTCTGCCCGACGAAACTGGTGTTCCAGTGTTTACCCTGTCTCCCTAAGACCGGGTCCCAAAACCCCTGACACCCCGTCCGAGACGGAACTAGGTTTGACTCGACTTTAAGGTCTCTACCTAGTCTTTGTCTTTACCTACGGTTTTCCTTCACTATTGGGTAAATCCTGTCCGTGACTCAACCTAAGAAGTAGAGAAGGTCGACTGAGATCCTCTGATTTTCTGGTGTGAGAAGGAAAGTGTTACACATTTCACCTCTCTGATTCAACGGAAAATTTAGCTCGACCAGATGAGAAGACCTGACTGTGTATTTTTTTGTCGAGTGACAGATTTACCGTCGTTAGACTACGAATAAAGGAACCTCTGTACGTTACTGCGTACTTTGACCTGTCTATTCCCTAGGACGAAAGAGGACCCCCTAGGACGAGAGTAGATGAGACCCTTCTTGTGATATGAATATTCCTTTCTTCATGTCACATCATTTCTTGTGTCCAAGACTCTTAAGGGACGACCAGACTACCAATCCTGAGACGTGAAAGTGACGGGTCCCGGACCCAAACCAGGGAGCAACCCCTTGATCCTAGGACGTTCGACTTACCATACCGATTGTAAAAAATTTTTCTTCTTTTTTTCTCTTGTGTCTAAAATCACACCTGTCCCGTCCAGACTTGGAATAGTCAAGTGAGTCACTTAGTTACAAATAATTCACTGATAATATAAAGTCCAATACAAGAACCGTAATTCCTATACAGTCTTACGTTTCCTCTGTTTTCTTTTTGTTTGAGGAAGTTACGTAAGTGTCCCACCCCTCTATCCTGTCAGTTATTTATTATGATTATTCGTATTATTTGGTGTCATCCGATTGTTATTACTCACTATTTTTATTCTCGTCCTATTCCCTCTGACCCGTAAAGTCCCTACCGGTTCCACCCGGATAAACTCTTCCACTGTAAACTCGTTTCCGGACTTCCTCCGTTCCCTCCCTCGGTACGTCTCCGTCCTGTACGATCCACATGGGCTCCCCGGAAGTCCTCCGGTCACACCGATTTCGCCCACTCTCCTCGTTTCGTCCCCCACTCGTCTTTATTACCTCTTCGTCCAGTGCATCTAGTTGAACCACTTCAACTCTTGAAAAGATTCGGACTCGACAGGTCGTACCATCAGTGACTGGTGATGGTACCGAAAATTTTCACCGAAAATTTTAGTTTTCTTGTTTAAGTCATGACGTAAAGTTCGTGGGAGTTGTCGGTGCACACCGATCGTCAATCGGTACCCTGTCACGTCTAGGTCTTGCAAAGGTAGTGACGTCCTTCAAGATACCCAACCGTGACACCCCTGGAACCAAAAGCTAAGACAATCCCTTGTTTTCCGTATCATGATCACAGGTCGAGTATTGTAAAGGTTCCAGTTCTCTACTGGGTACTTTCTCCGGGTCGTTTCACGGACGGTGTATTATACACGGGGCGTTTTTCTTATGGAGAACAAAGAAAATCCGAAATGTTAAACTTTCAAAATACCACCGAGTCTGCCATTTCGCAGACAGATGTTACACCCTCTGGACCCAAGCTAGGGACCCAGCCCTTCTAGGCGACCTCTTCCTTTGCCGTTAGGTGAGGTCATGATAACGGACCTTTTAGGGTACCTGTCTACTCGGACTATTCAATGTCAGGTACTCCAGCGTTTCTCAGCCTGTGCTGACTCGTTGAAGTGAATGAATAAAGTGAATACCGACGAGAGTGTCGTGGAACCATATTTTTGATGGATGAATCTCCAGAAAGGGGGAGCAATCTGATATTACCAGAGCTCCTGTTCCCGGTACGAATACGTGGAAACACTAAGGTCCCGACTCGTTTCTTGGACCTAGTCGCTATAGTGTGCGTGTCGACGCCACCGACTGTGTGCCACGATTACTCCGATCTCAAGAATTGGAGTTAGAACCGACGGGACCGAACAATAAGTCCACTGAGACGTTGGGACCGTACAACGTGGGACGAAGACGGAAGAGTCTACGGGCACGAGTTACTGGGTTCTCCTGTCCACCGTCCAGGTCCACGTGACCAAGTTTGGGTTAGGATGATTTTATGACCCAAAAACCACACTCCGGAGTCTCTGGAAGGACGGTGAATAAAAATGTGGACTTTTTATTACGTTTCAACACCCTATGTTCGGGATGAAGTAAGAGGAACTATAAGAGACATGACAAGTAACTTGAGTTGACATTCGACCTGTAATACGTACACACACACGGTTCAACGAAGTCAGGACAGACTGAGAAACGCTAGGTCGCCTGATGTCACACGGTCCGAGGAGACAGGTACCCGAAGAGGTCCGATCTTATGACCCCGCCCTGACGGTACGGGAGAAGGTCCCCTAGAAAGGTTAGGTCCCTAGCTTGAGTGTAGAGGACGCCGAGGACGTAACGTCCGTCTAAGACACGCGACTCCGTGACCTCTTCGGGGTTGGACCTGTATGAAGGAGAAATAAGTTGGTGTAGTTCCATACGAATTCTAGGGTAGGTGGGTATCCTACCACTATCTTTGATATGTTTTTTTCTAGGAGAATAAATAGGAAGACAGTAAATAGTTAGGTAGATAGTTTGTGGATCTTGGTTGTTGAATTTTGCCTAACTCACCTAAGTATAGGAAAGAATTTCACGAAGTATCAATAGGAATAAGAGTGGAGAAATGTATCACCTCACCCTGTTTATAAATAATTGTAGTAAAGTTTGTCCATTTATTTTTACGTACTAAACAGGTCACATTTCTCCCTTTTTTTTCCCTGTACTGGTACATGAACAATCTCGTCGAGTCCATCTTTACAATGCAATCGACGGGGCATTTACATTGTAATAGAACAGGAGTACCGCGAGAGTACTTCTGTTCTTGGTCCTAGTACCGGAGGAGACCCCCACGGTCGTAACCTTTCACCCTGACCTCACTAAAAATTTAAAAAAGCAAGTCTGACTCTGTGTCATCCACTCATCCACCACTCCCAAACTCTGACTCAGTCCCGTGTTCCGGTGACCCCCGACACTTAATCTGAGTCACCGATATTCGTGTGATGTCTTTTCGTCTGACAAAAGGGTGATCCTGAAGGAGTCGTTCGACGTCTCACGCACCCAGTCTACCGACGTACAGAGATTCGAACGACCGTGTGGGTAACGTAACTAAACCTTCGGACACTGCATACACGTACCTTTGTTTACCTTCGACACCTATAATCGGGACAAAAAGTAGTATTTGTTGTTTCTTACATCTGACTCCAGGACTAGTATTCTCACTTCAGTCATATATTTCGGTTTCTCTTGTACGCGGTAGACGGAGGGAGCGGCTAATTCCGCCACCTCGAACACACATATCTGTACGTTCGACCGTTACCCTGTGCGAGTGGAACATATGACGACCACGATTCATTTACAGACGATTATTCGTTCTTCACCCACCGTCCCTACCCTGAGGTTCCCGTCCGCCGTAATCGAGTACCCACGTGTGACTTTCATCGGGTCCGAGTGAAACCCGAAGAGATCATCGAGTCAGCCATTTCTCGGACGGACGTTACGTCCTCTGGGCCCAAGTTGGGGACCCAACCCTTCTACGGGACCTCTTCCTTTACCGTTGGGTGAGGTCGTAAGAACGGACCTCTTAGGGACCCTGTCTCCTCGGACCGCCCGATATCAGGTACACCAGCGTTCTCAACCTGTACTAACTCGTTAACTCGTGTGATCGAGTGGAGGATTCACAGAGAGGTGTCCCTGTTTCTCGAGAATTGACCGTTACACAATTAGACTAAAAGGTCTAATGGTCGTTGCACTTTTAGTCGAATAAGAGATCTACCACCAAATCAGTGACACAGACTGAGGTACCTGACATCGGACGGTCCGCGGAGACAAGTATCCTAAGAGGTCCGTTCTTATGGCCTCACCCAACGGTAAAGGAAGAGGTCCCCTAGAAGGGCTGGGTCCTTAACTTGGGACCAGAGGACGTAACGTCCATCTAAGAAATGACTGACTCGATACTCCCGAAGGGACCACGGAGTCGACCATTTCTTACTCCACGGATGTTACGTCCTCTGGACCCAAGCTAAGGACCCAACCTTTCTAAGGGGACTTTTTCCTTTACCGTTGGATGAGGTCATAAGACCGGTCCTCTTAAGGTACCTGATATATCAGGTACCCCAACGTTTCTCAGCCTGTACTAACTCGTTGAAAGTGATAAGAGATCTTGGTGATCCATTTACAACTTAGATACACCCTTTTCCATTTTTCTTTGTAACCACATAGTATTCACCTGGAGACCTGGATAAAACATTTTTTAATTTTTTTTTACGAATAATCGTCCCCCGAACGGGGAGGAATTCCGTCCCTTTCCAGTAGTGTTTTAGTTTTACGTTTTGTGACAATTTTTGACTCTCCATAAAATTAGGAGTCTTTTCCTATCTAAATTTTGATGAATTATGAAATCGAGATCCTCGGTCATGTCCTAAGAAAGAGTCCTATTTTTATCGATTAAACACTCAAGAAAAGAAAGTCATGGCTCACCCAGGGGAGAATTAATAACGAACCACAATACTCAGTCCGGAACATCGTTACGAACCTTTCTAGACGTTGTAGGACAGTGAATGTGGTAAACATATAAATGACTTAAGGTCCCGGAGGGTCCACCACGATCACTATTTCTTAGACGGACGGTTACGTCCTCTGTTCTCCCAAGCTAGGGATCCACCCCTTCTAGGGGACCTCTTCCTTTACCGTTGGGTGAAGCCATAAGAACGGACCCTTTAGGGTACCTGTCTTCTCGAACCGTCCGATGTCAGGTGTCCCAGTGTTTCTCAACCTATGTTGATTTCGCTGAATCGTGCGTGCGTGTTAGTCCCTAAGAACAGGGGTCACCTCGAAGATCAGGTCCACCCCGACCCCCTCACCTGTGTCTACTCTTTTGTACGTTAATATTCTATCTTATTTGCGATAATCTCCTCTAGTGTCCTACAATAGTCATGAAATATCTCTGTGTACTGGTTCTAAACTCCCCGTCCCCCTATCCCTTCCGAAGGACCTCCTTCACTGTGAAGTCAACTCTGGAGTTTCTATTCAATAGGTCCGATTCTCTACCCCTCTCTTTCATAGGGACCGTCTCTCGTGTCGGAAACTTTTCGGACCTCCACTTTTTCTTTACTTGTCAAGTCAGGACAATCCTACATGTTGGTAGAAGAGTCTGGGACCCCAAAACAATTCTGTTAATTCGGTATTACGGAACTCCTAGATGACCCTCTTTATCAATGAGTCTAGTAAAAGGGGTCCCGAATCAAAAGGTCATCTTGGGTCAACTCTTTCAGAATTCATCTCTGACAAGTCCTACACCCCTGTCCACTCCCACCTCTCTTTTCGTCCTCCTCCTAGTACTTCCCGGATCATTCAGTGTAAGCAAAAAAGTAAAACAGTAATTCTTTACCGTCAATAATGATTTAATTGAGTAACCTACCTATATTTTGTTGTGTGTGTTACTTCTTATTTTTGGATTTTGTTTCGTGTTATCTACCGTAATTTTGTAATTTATTTGGGGGAGTCTAAATTTGTGTAAGACAGATTAGAAATTCGGACTCGAACAGAGTTAGTAAGGATATCAGTTATAAATGACTGGTGGTCGAGACTTACTGGTGATCCCTTGTGTGTCCCCTCTATCGCAGGGACGGAAAGTCCTCGAGTTCCAAGAACGACTTCAGAAAGACCGTGTAAGTCGGGTGTTACCGGACAGGGTAGAAAGTTCCGGATTTTATTAACAAAGTGGAGAGTGAAGAAAAACCGTAGATTAGTATTAGAGAAAACCCGACAATAGATTACACCGTACACATGTAACAAAAATTGATTTATTTAAGGAGTTCCTGTCTCAGATACACAAAATAAAACAATGATAAACATGATGTCTTAATTCGTTCTTTGACTCGTCGCATTTTAGAGTTTATAAGTAATCTGACGTAAGACGGCTTTTATATGTAAATATATATAAGATATACGGATTCAGAAATTTAGACTCTTGTTAAAACTCTGTCCGAACATTTCTCTTTTATTTACACTAGAACCTTGTACATATACGTCCGTTTTGAAGTCTAGCCTTTTGTTAGTTGTTTATGTTCTTAGGGAATCGTGTTAATTTATTTATGTGTTTGGAGGTGTAAATAAAAATACATGAAATCGTGTTTTTCTCCAGTTCCTTAAATTTCTCGTCGGTTTTAATAATTTTCCTGTTTGACTTCCTGTTAGTATTATCGATTAATAGAATCCGTTTATCACTGGTACTTTTTTTTTTCATGTTAGTCCGGTAGACGAACTAATCTTTCATTCCTATAAAGACCCTAGTACAAGTACCACTCACTCTCTGACACCTTGTCGTTGTCGAAGTACTCTTCGTTAAGATCTTCTGACTTTTCCCCTGTCCCATTTCGACACCGCAGGTGTGACAAAGTCCCCTCTCGCCTTAATGTGACCCGGGATAGACCAGATCAGTACTGACATTGTCTAATCTACCCCAGAGTATCACTCCTTCACAGTGTTCTCGTGTTGTTAATTTAATTTCTCGGTCCGGTGGGGTGGAATTTTTTTGTTCTAATTCTCCCGTGACGACTACTCCAGTGTGATCAAGCCCTGTTACTTCCGGTCCTCCCTACCAGTATTTAGACACTAATATTAACCGTGTGTGTGACTTGAGTCGATAAAAGGAGTAGGTCTAAACTTTGTGGACCGGTTTTTACGGAAATATTTGAACTTACTCCATGGATGAAATGTAGTTAATATTTCCTTGTCTAATGTGTTCTCTCCACCATATGGTTTTATTGACTCTTGTACTCGAGACCTTCAGTTCTGACGGACACAAGTGTCGGGTCGAGACGATGAATGGTCTACACTGGGCCCCCGTTTAAAGAATTACGGGAAATAGAGTCCTTAGAGTTGAGTTTTTACCTCCATTATTGTCCTACATAGAGTGTTTTAACACCACTTCTTACATTGTGTACTTTTATGAGTCCTTTGTCTTCCCAGACCGTTTACCGTTCGCCAGTCATTCAAGATCGATAATTATATGAATATCTTAAGTAATTTTTTTAGTCCTTTTTTTGACTAAAAAAATTTGTAAGTTTATATAATTATAAATCCTTACCCTTTAGTTACCTACCGATGAGTGTCTTAACCCTGTGTGAGTTGAAATTCCAATCACTACAAACCTACCCTACTTGGTCATTCCGTTTCGGGTAAAAGGTACAAAAATTGAGATCTTTCATTACTAATAGTCGAGACTATTGGGAAAAAAGTAATGAAAATGTTTTCCGTCTCTTCGTTATACTCTTTTCCCCTATCTCTTCTCTCTTAATCTAAACGTCCGTTCCACCACAAGAGTCTTTATGGTGACGTTAGTTTCCACGGGTCAACTACTTCAAGGTTAAACCGACTCCAGAAGATCCTAAAGTGTAGATAATTTTTTCGAAAGTCTACCCTACCCTTCCTCAGGGTCATAAGGTGGAAGTCAATTCCGTGAAAGAAGAAGTGGGTGACTTGAGGTGTTTCCAGAAGAAGGTCACGGTCCAGTCCGAGAAAAACGGAGTCCCGGAACCGTCCAATTAAGGGGAAGACGGACCTTGGGACATTGATGGAGTGGTGGGTGGAATGCTGATGAAGAAGGAATAGGAATTTAAAGGTTGAATTTTCGGTAATGAGGACTAAGAGAATAAATTTTATCCAGAGATAAGTATAAAAAACAGAGTCGTCGATCAACCGAAGAACGTGTCGGATTATGAAAAGTGTTAAACATTGACAAAGTATGCGAATAAATAAAAATGACAGAAGGGGTGATTTATCGAGGTACTACCGTCTCTTGTAGAAATAAGTGTAGTAGAAGTGAATTAGAATTGTAACTGATCGTATGTCGTCCGTGAGTTATACAACTTACTTAATACTTGGTTACCGGGATTCCGGGGAAAGTCGATTTTAGTTATTAATAATCTATGATCTTGTCTTTTATAGGTCACATTTCCACCTCCGAAAATACCTACCCGGATCCTTCATAGCTTCACTGTGGAGTGATACTAGTTCGATTGATTTACCGAGGTAAGGTTTTCCAAATCAGTCTTGAACTGACTACATTGTATGATCACTGATAGTGGAAGGAGTTTGTCACTGAGACATTCAAAACGAAAGTCTAAACGGAATGAGTAAAATTGTTGACCTCTTGATCCGGGTTTGAAGATTTGTACCTAACCGATGCATTCTTAATAGACTCCTCGAATAATTTTTCTGTCCAAAGACCTGGTTTTGAGGTTTTCTAAGAACAAATCATGAACACATTATTCCGAGATCTTAGGTATACAAATTTTGAAACACCCTTAAGGGACCGTCAGGTCACTAATCCCGAGACACGAAAATGACGCTTCCTTCTCCCCAAGTTAGGGACCAACGGTTTGATTCTAGGGCGTTTAGTCGCACCGGTTTTTGTTACGAATAAAACGTTATATACATATCATGTGTTAAGTTTTCTATGTTTTTTCAAATGTCGTTTTAGAGGGAAAGTAAGGACAGAGGGTCAGAGTTCAACGGGAAAAGTATTCGATTGTGACAATCGTTAAAAGAATACATAAAGAGGTCTAGTATAAACGGATCTGTTGTACATAGGAAACAAAGTTTGCGGGTGGGCGTATATCTTTCTTGATAAAGTCAAAGTGAAAAAGATAAGGGTAAGTACGACCTTTCCTTCCATAGACATAAAATTTGTTCGTAGGATCCACTAAAGACTACCTTTCGGTTTATCCTCAGTGAGTCACCGGGTCTCAATCTAAATTCAAGTGAGGTGATTACCCGAAGGGAATACCGAGGGTGCCATTTCGCAGACGGGCGTTACTCCCTCTGGGTTAAAGCTAAGGACCCAGCCCTGTCAGGGGACCTCTTCCTTTACCGTTAGGTGAGGTCGTGAGAACGGACCTTTGAGGGTACCTGACTCCGCGGAGTATCCGAGGAGCGTTTCTCAGCATGTGCTGACTCGCTGAAGTGAAGTGAAGTGAGGTGATTTTGTACAATCTTTGAGTTTCTGTGTGTTTGAGTTTCCATCGGAACGAATGTACTGAAGAGGGGAGTACAGAGTACCTGTGCTTAATTTTGTAAGAGATTATAGAGGTGGATTCAGTTCTTTTTGATCGGTAAGTGTACCTACGAGGGGTTTACAAGTCAAAAGTTAAGGGTATTAGGAAAGGACGGGTTGTCGTGGACTTTAGTGTTTGGCCTGATAAGGATCCAATGTGTTCTGTAAAACCATAAACCCAATATTTTCTCCTAACCAGAGGAGACTTGACCCTGACCAAAAGAGAGGACCATCAATTCATCAAATTACCTCGTGTTGGCTTTTATGAAGGAAGTGATTAGTGATGACTGGGTTATCGTAGGTTAGGAGGTTGACGAAAGAGTGGTACACCCGTTTTCGTTAATTGAATCTTTGACAGGTCTTCTGGCGTATTTCAGTCCGGCTTGAGCCACTTAAGAGCTCAAGCCTTCGGCCCTCTAGGGCTGAAAGAAGAGAGAGCCCCGCTAACCGCGCCCGGGGCACGTTGTGCGAGATCGGAAGAGAGGGGTGGATGGGGTCCCTGACGTCCTTCTCAAAGCGAAACCGCGCCTCGCTTCCGAGAGGAGGCGTCACAGGGAAAGTGGTGCGCCACGTGACGCGCCTTTCCGTAGAGCGGAGGGGAGGCTCTTTCCTCACATTCCCCCGAAGTGCTCGCACAGTCCCGTGGGTGGCCCTGTGTCTCGGCCGAATAGGGAGGAGGGTCGACCTCCCCGAGACTTCCCGAACCCCTCCCGCACTGAGGAGGGAGGGGAGAGGGCCCTAAGTTTGCACTACTGACGTTTCCCCCCGAATCCCCCGGGGGTGGAGTCTGCGTGTGGAAGAGAGGAGCCCACAAAGACGTAGGAGACCCGGAAGGGAACTCAGTACTGGGTCCGGACCGGGGGAGCCGGCCGGCAGGGCCTCGGGAGAACGGGCCAAGGGCGGGCGAGGGGTGTCGGGGGGAGTGGGTTGTACTACCCCGACTCGGCGGCCCGGTCCGGGAACCTGTCCAGCATGTGCATCTCGAAGTGGCCTATCTCTAAGCCGCCGAGGTAGCCCTGGGCACCGCCGCCGCCGGTGCTTCAGGGAGTCCGTGGGCCGTCGCCGAACCTGGAAGGGCATGGGCTGCCCCCTCCCTTCACCTCCCTTGTCCTCTGGCTCGGGGCCGGGCCGGACTCCCCGCCCCTCTCCGGCGGGACCCGACGAGCGCGGGGGCGTGGGCGGTGGCCGTTGCTGATGACACTCCACTGTCTCGCCCCTGCCCGTGCCAGGCACGCTTTCTGTCGCGCCCCCGCCCCTGCATGAAAGCGCGTACACGCATCACAGGACTGCCTGCCGCTCCCCGCCCCAAACCGCCCGCCCCCGCCCCGAAGCGTCTGCCGCACCACCATCAAGCCCCGGCCACGCCTTTCGCGGAACACCCTCACCCGCACAAACGATCTGTCTTTGTCCCGCGCGACACGCACTACTGCATTCGCCTCAACTAACCCACGCTCTTGTCCTCGAACGCGCACGCGCCGCGGGGCGGAAGACGGGTTTAACTAGAGAAGGAACTCAAGTTCCATCCGCCCTTCCCCGACAAGAGACAACAAACGACCGGTCCCGACCGAAGTAAGACGAAACGGATAAGTCTGAACGCTCAGGGGGCATCGGAGCGCCACCCCGCCACAGTCGCTCTTCACACGTCTGGGCTCCCCCACCTCCTCTGTCGGAGAGTAGAGGCAAAGAAGGAAGCCCCTCTTCCGCCGTGGACCGGAACCTCCCGCCGAAGCAAACTCTGGAGTCACCCGTATCGACCGACTCCTCAACCCCTCCTAAACCCCAGCCCTACTCCTATTCACCCAGACGATTCTCTGCCTCATGGGACCTGACCCTTAGAGGTCAGGTCTACTACGGCCTCTGCTCTGACCTGGTGATCCAGTCCGATGGGTTCGTGTGGGTAATCTCCCCAATAGTGCCCGGTGGCCGGGACTTAGCAGGCATTCCCTATATCGAGTCCTCTCCGACGAAGTCTTTACCAGGGGTACGGGCAAACGGAAACGTAGAGTTAATGGTTCGTGAGGTCCGTCGTCCTAGGTCGTAGGTGTAAAGAGTGTTCATTTGATATCGGAAATCCTGTCTAGAGTCTCCTAGGATCCTCACCTATTGAAAATCCAAATTTAAATGAAACAATGACTAGAAGCGAAAGAAAGTGGATCACTCGTCATTGTTGTACAGTCCCACCCTCAGAATGATGTTTTTAGTCCCACTACTCCTTCTTCTTGTTCTTCTCCCGGAACTTCGTCCACCATTCACTTAAAGTAATTGTACATGGTAACACACACACACACTTTCTGAAAGGGACGGATAGAGACGACCTACTGGGAACAACAGAGGACCGGGTGGGAAGAGAGGGGTCTCTTAGAGGTCATGAAAGGAGGGAAACTTGAAACGTCTCGACGAGACTTTCACTTTTACTTTCAACGAGTCAGTACAGACTGAGAAACGCTGGGGGCACCTGATATGTCAGGTACCTTAAGAGGTCCGGTCTTATGACCTCGCCCATCGGTAAGGGAAGAAGTCCCATAGAAGGGTTGGGTCCCTAGCTTGCCTCCAGAGGGTTTAACGTCCGTCTAAGAAATGGTCGACTCGGGGGTCCCTTCGGGATCCGTGAAAGTAAACCCAGGATGAGATCAGATACCATGTAAGGATCAGAGTTTGAAAACGACCCGTGACTATCTAACTCGAGGTTATTTAATGTGACTTTGTACCATAATTCCCAGTGGAATCCACCGAGTCCATTCTTGGAAGGAGTGGGTCCTTTCATCAAAAAGAGTAAGAACCTGGAGTCACGTTTTTACGAAAGTGGGATGTTATTGACGTCGTTGGTTTCTCATTTACAATCGTTGTGTCTATGTTCTCAGTAAGGAAGTGGAATCGGACCACAAAACCCTCATACACAAGTCCGTTGTGTCATTGTGTATCCGGTTTCCTTTTCTTTGTTCCCAACGTACAGAACAAGTCAATTATTCAACGTAGGTTGAGAAACCCTAGGGTACCTGATGTCATGCGGAGGGGACAGAAAGTAACAGAGAGTCTCAAACGACTCTAAGCACAGGTGACCCCGTCATACGATAGATTGGTAGAGTAGGAGACGACGGGGGAAGAGGAAAACGGAAGTCAGAAAGGGTCGCAGTCCCAGAAAAGGTCACTCAACCGAAAAACGTAGTCCACCGGTTTCATAACCTCGAAGTCGTAGTCAGGAAGGTTACTTATAAGTCCCAACTAAAGAAAATCCTTTAGTACATAAGATGTATGACCAATTAAATTCAGGACCCATCTTTTAAAATTTCATAAAAATAATTTTCACTCTTTATATTCTTTATATTTTTACTTTCTAGACATTAGATGTATTAGATGGTGAGAATGTGTCGGTAATGATCGTAAAACCGTCAATCGTATAAAGGAAGGATACAGAAAGTCTGACACACAAAGGATTCATATATATCAGACAAAAACAAACATAGACTAAAAATATATTAACATTAGTATCACGAATATAAAGGAGGAAAAATTAAATATGAAAGTTTAAAATACAAAAAGTTTTTCTTAAAATTTGTATTGAAACACATGGAAAAAAGAAATGACATGATATCTATATAGAAAGGTACATTGACGTTTATATCGGAGACTGAGTGAAATTTACACGACACTTAAAAAAGTCAGATGGAAGGAAACCTGTAAAATCAAAAGTCAAAGAATGAAATTATTTGTTGTAACACCTTTAAAAACGTATCCCAAAAAGGTATAGAATAAAAGAATTATATCTAAGGATTCTTCATTTTAAATAACCGAGTTCCATCTTAAAAAGAAACTCCAAGAACTGTACATAACGAAATCTTTTCTACCCATTTATTTAAATAACGTAATCCTTCTTCGTATCAGTTTTCCCTCTGTTGGTCTATAATACAGAAAAATACTTTTTGAGTTGTAGTGGATATTACATTAATACGGTCTTTTTTTTTTGTTTTTTGTGGTTTAGACTACTTCAGAGATATCCAGGAAACACCTTTTCTGGCTTGATATAATTAGATGTAGTCTTCTTACATCAGTTCGTTTTAGGTCTTCCACCTTTTGATATACTGTATCATCGATCCAGGAAACCGTTTATTTAATATTCTCTGTTTTCTGTCTCCCCGATAGGTACCTAATTCTCCGAAATTTTTGACAAAAACAAAAACAAAAAAAAAATTCAGTTTTGGTCACACATCCTTACAACCGAACCTACTAATTTGATATTTCTTTTTATTACTTTTTACTAATGGTTTCAGTCCTACCACCAATGAGAACCCTCCTTCCACCCACAATTTTAACCTTCCCCTGGACCTCTCCCGAAGTCCCCACTGACCGTTCTAAGTTAAAGGATTACACGACAACTAAAATTCTTACGAGTGGAAAAAAAGAAAACCCAACGTAACGCACTCGTACCGAACGGTTTAGAATCAAGAGACCGGTCCCTAACTTGGACACAGGAGTCGTCACTTTCGTACCTCAGGATTGGTGACCTGGTGTTTCCTTAAGGGATCCCCGTAAGTAGAATATTATTAAGTAGTCCAATATCAAAACGAATTACCCGAAAAAAGATAAACAAAATATACTTATTATTTGTACTATTTACACTTTGTTGACGTTTATGAAGGAAGTGTAAAAAAAAGGGGGGTATCCTCTAATAAGTATAAGTCCTTCTCTATCAAACTAAAAGAACCAACTGCGAAGGTCCCGGTACAAACTTAGAGTCCTACTTCTACTCAACTGAGGAAAACTGTACTCGTAGGTCCACTCTGATGGAAAAGTAAATTAATTTGTTTGTTTTTTCATAATTGTGGTGAAATTTTTTACACCTGAGAATCTTTTCAAACAAACCTAACTATTTACCACCAATCGGAGGATCCTACCGATGGATATGAACGTCGACTTTTTCTCATCGTCCTCAACCTCTCGTCCAGGTAAAATAAAACCCAAACTCGAAGACTGGGACCCTTATGTAACGAGGGTGGAAGACACAATCGAGACCAGCATCTTCAGCCGAGGAGAAAGAGATCTCTACAAACGCATTTCCGTCCTTTCTTCAAGGTTGTCAATACGACACTCTATTCAGGAAAACATTCATTAATACACCTTCGACTCATAATGAACACTAACACCTTCTAATAATATTGTTCTCCTGTTTGTTGGATTAAAAATAAATAGTTAAAATAAAACCAACACGACCTAGAAGCATCGACGTGCGCCCGAAAGACATCAACGTCCCTCCGCCCCGACGAGAGATAAATGTGACATTCCCGAAGAGTAACGCCCCGGAAGAGGAACGTCGTGCACCCGAGATCCAGTACGTCCGAGTCATTAAAACCGAGGACCCGAGATCTCGGGTCCGAGTCATCAATACCATGTGACCGAATCCGCTAGGAACCCTACACCCTAGAAGGAGGTGGTCCTTAACCTGAGTACAGTGGACATAACTATCCTCCTAAGCAAACAAACAAATTATGAGTAAATAAATAATCCGACGTAATCAGAATCTACGCTGTGAGCTCGAGAGATCAACACGTGTACCTGAATCAACGAGGTACCGTACACCCCAGAATCAAGGGGATGGTCCCTGTCTTGGGTACAGGAAACGTAACGTTCCGTTTAAGGATTGATGACCTGGTGGTCCCTTCAGGGACCGTCCTCCTAAGAATTGGTAACATGGTGGTCCCTTCGGGACCTGTTGGATTAAATCTTTACTCGTGTTCTGGACTTATATGTAAAGAGATTTCTACAAGTCAACAGGTTTTCGTGTACTTTTCTGCGAGCTGTAGAACTCCGTAAGTCAAGTCAGCGAGTCAGCACAGGCTTAGAAACACTGGGGTACTTAGCGTCGTGCGGTCCGGAGGGACAGATAGTGGTTGAGGGCCTCGAGTGAGTGTGAGTGTAGGTAGCTCAGTCACTACGGTAGGTCGGTAGAGTAGGAGGCAGTGGGGAAGAGGAGGACGGGGGTTAGGGAGGGTCGTAGTCTCAGAAAAGGTTACTCAGTTGAGAAACGTACTCCACCGGTTTCGTGACCTCAAAGTCGAAATCGTAGTAAGGAAGGTTTCTTTAGGGTCTTACCTGACCAACCTAGAGGAACGTCAGGTTCCGTGAGAGTTCTCAGAAGAGGTTGTGGTATCAAGTTTTCGTAGTTAATAAACCATAAGTCGAAAGAAGTGTCAGGTTGAGAGTATAGGTATGTACTGGTGTCCTTTTTGGTATCGGAACTGATCTGTCTGGAAACAACCGTTTCATTACAGAGACGAAAACTTATACGATAGATCCAATCAGTATTGAAAGGAAAGTTCCTCATTCGTAGAAAATTAAAGTACCGATGTCAGTGGTAGACGTCACTAAAACCTCGGGGTTTTTTATTTCAGACTGTGACAAAGGTGACAAAGGGGTAGATAAACGGTACTTCACTACCCTGGCCTACGGTACTAGAAGCAAAAGACTTACAACTCGAAATTCGGTTGAAGAAGTGAGAGGAGAAAGTGAAAGTAGTTCTCCGAAAAATCAAGGAGAAGTGAAAGACGGTATTCCCACCACAGTAGACGTATAGACTCCAATAACTATAAAGAGGGTCGTTAGAACAAAGGTCGAACACAAAGAAGATCAGGTCGCAAAGAGTACTACATGAGATGTATCTTCAATTTATTCGTCCTACTGTTNAAAATCAAGGAGAAGTGAAAGACGGTATTCCCACCACAGTAGACGTATAGACTCCAATAACTATAAAGAGGGCCGTTAGAACAAAGGTCGAACACAAAGAAGATCAGGTCGCAAAGAGTACTACATGAGATGTATCTTCAATTTATTCGTCCTACTGTTATATGTCGGAACTGCATGAGGAAAAGGATAAACCTTGGTCACACAACAAGGTACAGGTCAAGATTGACAACGAAGGACTGGACGTATGTCTAAAGAGTTCTCCGTCCAGTCCACCAGACCATAAGGGTACAGAAAGTCTTAAAAGACGTCAAATAACACTAGGTGTGTCAGTTTCCGAAACCGTATCAGTTATTTCGTCTTTATCTACAAAAAAAACTTGAGAGAGCGAAAAAGGTACTAGGTCACCTACAACCGTTAAACTAGAGACCAAGGAGACGGAAAAGATTTTGGTCGAACTTGTAGTCCTTCAAGTGCCAAGTACATAACGACTTCGGACCGAACCTTTTAAAACTCGTAATGAAATGATCGTACACTCTACTCACGTCAACACACCATCAAACTCGTAAGAAACCGTAATGGAAAGAAATCCTAACCTTACTTTTGACTGGAAAAGGTCAGGACACCGGTGACGACTCAAAAGGTTTAAACGACCGTATAACTCACGTCGTGAAAGTGTCGTACTAGAAAATCCTAAACTTTATCGAGGTGACCTTAAGGTAGTGGAGGTGATCGAAACAAGCATCACTACGAAAGAATGACCCCAGGCCGGGTCGTCCTAGGTCCGCATGGGAGTCCTCTCTGTCACAGCCACTCTCTCTCTCTCTCTTACTTACAACGTCAATTCTTTCATCTCCTCTCCTTTTCAAACTATAAGGAACCAAATGTGTCTTTCGGCTATTTCGTGGATGTACCCTGAATGAGACAAGTGCTTCCGGAGTCCGCGGAAGAGCGGGAGTCCGCTTCCGCGTCTCGTGGAAGAACTCTCCCAGAATCTTCGGGACCGTCCTTTCACTTGAGTCTCTCGGAGACACGAGGTCCCCTTAGTGGACTTTTTCTTTGTCTTTCTCTTTCTTACTGTACCCCTCTGGTTCGGAGTCACTCGTTCTGGGTGTTGAAATAAAAGTTTTCCTCGAAAATATGGAATTCAACATGTATCTCTTATTACCTTCTACATCTCAGTAGGTCCCAGTCGTCAGAACTGGGAATAGCTCTGGTCCGAAAGAAAGACGTATGGAAAGGTAAATGTCTCCAGAATCCACTAAATGTAGTAGAAGACCGGTCCTCCGGACTATTGTAAAATACTGAGAAACAAGACTATTTCAAAGTCAAGTCAAGTCAAGTCAGCGAGTCAGCACAGGCTGAGAAACGCTGGGGTACTTAGCGTCGTGCGGTCCGGAGGGACAGGTAGTGGTAGAGGGCCTCAAGCGAGTCTGAGTGCAGGTAGCTTAGGCACTACGGTAGGTCGGTAGAGTAGGAGCCAGCAGGGAAAGAAGAGGACGGGGGTTAGGGAGGGTCGTAGTCTCAGAAAAGGTTACTCAGTTGAGAAACGTACTTCACCGGTTTCATGACCTCAAAGTCGAAATCGTAGTAAGGAAGGTTTCTTTATGAATAAAAGAGATTTCCACTAAAAAGATTTCAGATCGTGGTAAGAGGTTTTCGTGATCTATTTCAACGTAAGGATATCCCGTTTCCACGTCACCCGATATTGTTTCTTAAATAATTGAGTCCCAAATTACAACAATTATGGTTCCGATGATGAATATAAAGATATATAGTTGATATAATTAATTACGTGAGGGTCCGTGTGTTGCTTTCTATACTTTTGAATCGTCGTTCGTAACCAAGTTATTACTTTGGGAGGTGGTCATGATGATATTATTAAAAATTGAGGAGTTTTCCGCGATATAAAAATCTTACAAAATTCGAAGGGCACGGAGAGCACCAACCCTCCGACACTTGTTAGTGTCTGTACCAACATTTTCAGGCCTATTTGGACAGTCCGTTCAATCTTTCGGTAGTCTTTCCAAACTTAACTTTGTGAGGATAGTACGGGTCTAGAAGGGACCACCGAGTCTCCGATTTCGCAGACGGAGGTTACACCCTCTGGACCCAAGCTAGGGACCCAGCCCTTCTAAGGGGACCTCTTCCTTTACTATTGGGTGAGGTCATAAGAACGGACCTCTTAGGGTACCTACCTCTTCGGACCATCCGATGTCAGGTACCCCAGCGTTTCTCAGCCTGTGTTGACTCGCTGAAGTGAAAGTGAAAGTGAATAGTACGGGTCCTCTGAATAATTGATCTCGGGATTCAACTAAAAGAGGTCTCTTACCACCAACCCCTATCGGGGGACAATTACAGTCTTTCGAAATCACTTCTGTATTTTATCATTCTGTCTGTCTAAGACCAAAACCCCATCTACGAGTTCGTCCAGGTACCCCAGGGAGTTCAGGACTAGGTGGAACGGGCAATCCAGAGAAGGCGAACTGGAACAGTACCCACCCTAGAGGGCACGACCGAGGGCCGTGAAAGATTCCGGGTGAACTGAAAGTGTAAGGTCCTACAGACCGAGATCTACTCACTAGTGTAACACTAATAGACCCAGCACTTCCATAAAAAACTTATCAAGAAGACACATAAGAACGGTGGAGAAGAATTATAGAAGACGAAGACAATCCAGGTATGGTAAAGACAGGAAATAGCTCGGGTAGAAACGTACTTTACAAGGGAACCATAGAGATTAAAAGAACTTCTCTAGAGATCAGAAACGGTAAGACAACAAAAGGAGATAAAGAAACGTAACTAACGACTTCTTCCGAAAGAATAGAGAAGAACGATAAGAAACCTTGAGACGTAAGCCTACGAATACAGAAAGGAAAAGAGGAAACGAAAAACGAAGAGAAGAAAAGTGTCGATAAACATTCCGGAGGGGTCTGTCGGTAAAACGAAAAAACATAAAGAAAAGGTACCCCTACCAGAACTAGAGACAGAGGACATGGTACAGTCCTTGGAGTAAAGTATCAAGTAGTCCGTAAGATAGACAGTCTAGAAATCCGTAATCTCTTCACGTTTGGTTTTGACTTTACTTCAAATATGGGTGACGACGATGACGATCCAGCGAAGTCAGTACAGGCTGAGACACGCTGGGGTATCTACCGTCGGGTGGTCCGAGGGGCAGGGACCCTAAGAGGTCCGTTCTTGTGACCTCATCCAACGGTAAAGGAAGAGGTTACGTACTTTCACTTTTCACTTTCACTTCAGTGAGTCAGTACAGACTGGGAGTCGCTGGGGTATCTGACGTCGGAAGGTCCGAGGAGGCAGGTACCCTAAAAGGTCCGTTCTCATGACCTCATCCCACGGTAACGGAAGAGACTAGTATGGGTGATCTCGACCATATTAAATTTTTTTTTTTTCTTCTTGTTATCCTTCACAACCGTTCCTACACCTCTTTCACCTTGGGAGTATGCAACGTCCACCCTTATACTTTACCTAGTCGACGACACCTTTTATCAAACCGTCAAGGAGTCTTCGAATTTGTATCTGAATAATAAACTGGGTCCTCCCCTTGAGGACCCATAAATGGGTTAATTTATTTTTTGTCGAAGAGTTTAGGATTAAGACGGTGAATGTTTGACATACTATAATTCTCTCAACGATTTCGAAAATATGTAAAAGAGTAGACATTTTACCTTCATTATCATGGACGACACAGTTTAACAGTCTTAATTTATAAAAGTAAAAAATCTAACTCTACATTAAGTGTTTTGTTTTAATCCTTCATTAAAGTATTGGTAAAACTTCATATGTCAAAATTCCATAAATCAGTAAGTACAGTGGTGAGGGATAGAGTAAGATTTTGAAAAACTTACCTATTTGTTTTACAAATATATATCAGTCAGTCAAGTCAACGAGTCAAAACAGGATGAGAAACCCTGGGGTACCTGACGTCGTGCGGTCCGAAGGGATAGATAGTGGTTGAGGGTCTCGAATGAGTTTGAGTACAGGTAGCTCAGTCACTACGGCAGGTCGGTAGAGTAGGACAGTAGGGGAAGAGGAGGGTGGAAGTTAGAAAGGGTCGTAGTCCCAGAAAAGGTAACTCAGTCAAGAGCGTAGTCTACCGGTTTCATAACCTCAAATATAAATCCACCTTATAATAACAACAATAAATCAGTGATTCGGTAAGACCGAGAAAACACTGGGGTACCTAACGTCGGGTAGTCCAAGGAGACAGGTACCTTAAAACATCCGTTCTTATGACCTCACCCAACGGTAAAGGAAGAGGTCCCCCAGAAGGACTGGGTTCTTAGTTAAGACTCAGAGAAAGTAACCGTTAGCCTAAGAAATGGTGACTCGGTGGTCCCTTCGGTTTACCTGACTTCGGTATTTTTTCTTACTTCATGACTATGTTCGATGTTCCACTAACTTGGAACTTTTGTAATTCACTTTCTTCGGTCCGTTTTCCAGTGTAAGACATACAAACGTAAATATACTTTATATCTTATCTATTAGGTGTCTCTTACGTCCACCCATCAATGGGGTCCGACCTCCCCCTCCCTTCTTACCCCTCGTTGAAGAATTACCCATACCCCAAACGAAAACCCTACTACTTTTACAAACCATTGACAATGTCTATCTCCACCACCGACATGTTGTAACACTCACATAATTAACTTGTGACTTAACAAGTGAAACTTTACCAATCAAAACAATACACTTAAAGTGGAGTTAATTTGTACAATGATAAAGAGGTGTCTCTTCTTAAAGATGTCTAAATAACATATAGAACAAAGAGTATAAAAACGTCAACCCTTAGTTTCTCTCCAAAGAGTACAAGATTAAAGATATGTTTATCAAGAAAGCCAACTGTTCAGTCTCATAGAACGTAGATCTTTTTTCTTATTTTTGTTAAAACTTGGAATTTCGCCACAAAAGTCAGAAATTGGATGTAGTACGTCCCGAACAACTGTGTCTAACATCCTGGAGTGGGGCGTCAGTCTTAAAGACTAGGATATCCAGATCTCGTCTCACGTTCTTAAACGTAAAGGTCCCTGAAGGGACCACCCCGTCACCAGCACAAAGGTGACGTCCCCCGAACACAAGCTAGGGACCAACCCCTTGATCTAGGGTGTATGTCTCCGGTTTTTCCTTTCTTTTGCGAACAGGTCGCTTCAAGGTTCCACTACGGTTACGAACCTCTAGTGAGAAACTCCTTGTGACGAAATTGTAAAAACCCTAGTACCCGGAGAATCCTCTACACTACTTCCGATATATGGGAGACGGGGTTCCACTATGTGAATGTCATATACATTTTTCTAACGATACACATTAAAATGTCCCGAGTCACTTTACCCTTATGGATCTCTTGGGTCTTTCTTGGCGGCATAATACGTCACTTATTCACCTTGTAAGTGTCTACTTGTATTACATAAACTATTCCTCGTTCCTTTTTTGTAAATGAATATAAGACAAAATCAAACATGTACGACAGAGACACACACCAAATAAAATCTTGTACTTCTTTGGGAGTGGTCTAAAAATATCTTCAAACATCTCACGAGTTTCTTATCTAATTTTATAAATATCTTTACTAACGGAATTTCTAAAATCAACAGAAATCTGAATTATTTATTTTTTAAATTTAAATTTTTTACTGAGGAACGGTACTTCTAATGACAGTCACTGATCTGTACGGTATACATTCAAGACGTAAGGTCCTCTCTCAACGATTCCTCCTTCTGGTCCATCTCAGAGTTCGCCCTATACCTCTCCCCAACGGTCCCAACCAAATAAGGAGTCGAAACGTCTTAGTCTTTGAATTAAAACAGTCACAGAGATCTTAATATCCGGTGTTCCGGATTGGGTGAATACTCTGTGACTAAATAGTGTACGACCGAAACCACATTTACCTACCGATCTTGAAAGGACCTTATGACTACAGAAATTTACACATCAATTCGTTTAAAATACAGTTTTTTACGACAACCATCAATGTCTAAATAAAGTCCAGTGTATATGAAAAAAAATTTTTGGTAAAATAAATAAATAAAAAAAATAAAAACCGACGAGACACAGAAGTAACGGACGTCCGAAAAGAGATCAACATCCCTGACCCCCGATGAGCGATCAACCCCAAGAACCCGAAGAGTAAGAAGACAATGTCTCGTACTCCAGATCCACGCACCCGAAGTCATCAACACCCCGTGTCCGGATCAACGGGGTGTCGTACACCCTAGAAGGACCTGGTCCCTATCATGGACCCAGGACACGTAACCATCCACCTAAGAATTGGTGACCACCACCAACAAATTAACGATTCAGTAATTGGTGACCTAGGGGTCCCTTCGGGGGTCCAGTGTACATAAATTGTAAACGAATTTAAAATACGTACATATAAAACAAAGAACCATAGTTCGATGATCTCTTTACTATTTCACCGGACAGATCTGAGTCGCTCAATTCATTTACTGTGGTAACCCTGAGTTTAAGACCAAAAGACTAAGACGACGACGACGACGATTCAACGAAGTCAACATAGGCTGAGACACACTGGGGTATCTGCCGTCGGGTGGTCCGAGGGGACAGGGACCCTAAGAGATCCGTTCTTGTGACCTCACCCAACGGTAAAGGAAGAGGTTACGTACTTTTACTTTTCACTTTCCCTTCAGCGAGTCAGTACAGACTGAGAAGCACTGGGGTACCTGACGTCGGGTGGTCCGAGGAGGTAGGTACCCTAAAAGGTCCGTTCTCAGGACCTCCCCCCACGGTAGCGGAAGAGGCAAAGACTAAGATGACGACCCGAAAATAAATAAATAAAGGGATATCATCTCAAAGGAAGGACCCATATATGGACCAAAGTTAAGAGACTAAATAATATCATCCTTGACGAATATGAAGACAGGACACAAAATAGTGTTAGACGAAAAAACAATAGTATTACATTTACCGGTCGTAAGAGTGACCAAACACTCAAAGGACTTCCATCCTCAGTGCGGAATGAGATTCCGGCACATGTTTAAGTCGTTTGTATATAACTCCCGGGATGATACACAGTCCGTGAACACCTCGAATTCAAATCACCATTTATTATAATTGACTTCAAAACAAAAACAAAAAAGTCACGTAGGCCTCGCATATGTGGTTATTCTAGTATTCGTCATTAGCTCTAGAGAACCGTCACCACAAGATACCATGGTTCTTCCTGTTTTTAAGTCACTTAAAGTTTTTATAAATGCAGAATGTCCTTAACCTATTAGGTCCAGTTATCATAAGACACTAGTCGGAAAGGGAAAGCGTACTCTTCCATTGACGGTCCGTGTTCCTCCCGACACCTCCTCCTTCGTTACTGTAGAACTGACCCTCATGCGAAAGGACGTGTTCCCCCAAGAAGGACCCTACACCTGGAGACACCGTACCCAATTAGTCGCGACCCACTCTTTCTCTGGGATCCGGGAAGACAACCAAAACATGTACACCGGCGACTGTGGCAAGACTGAAACGACGGGTAAATTGGGGGACAGAGGCTAGTCCACGATTTGCTCACGTCCTCGAACTGTTCAAATTCCCCGTCCTCCCCTTCTTTACAAAGGTTCTGGTTTAACCGGTGCCGAGACTAATGAGGAATTCACTTCACGACACCCAGACACGGTTGGAGAAGTCGCTGCAGGTCAAGTTCTACTCGGTATTCTCCTAGTACGAAAAGTGGTTACTTCTACTGGGGGTGCCACTGCTGTCACGGTTTCGGTCGGCCCGGTCCTGGTTTCGACCCCTAGAGGCCCTGTGACCAACCATAAGAGTAAGACAAAAAAAAAAACAAAAGTTGTCGAGGTAATGTCGAGTCAAAATAAGTCGTTTGTTTCCTATCATGTGGGAGAGGGGTTTCCTCTCCGAGGGTCAGAAATTAAATAAACTAGTGTAACACACCGAACACCCTTAGAATCAAAGGGTTGGTCTCTAATTTGAGTGCGGGGGACACTTCCTTCGTGCTTCAGAATTGGTAACCTGGTAGCCCCTTCAGGGAAGGCAAAAAATAAAACCAGTAACAAATCAACGATTCAGTACAAAATAACGAAGAAATATCGACTGCCGTTTATAAACGAAAAGTGGGAAGTCTCCTTTTACTTTTTTATTTCACTTCGATCCCCTTTGGGAATACATTGTAAGGGTCACTTTTACCGGTCCGGTAATCGACAGGCTTCCTGAGATGACCTCACTCGAAAAGAACTGAAGCCACGGTGGTGCTTACCACCAAGAAACTTATTGAAAAGACTTCAGTAATCTCGTCGATTAGGGGAATTGGTGAAAGAGATTCAGGACTTTTACAAATAAATAGTTAGATCAGAATCTTCGTAAACAAATCGTATAAACTTGAATTGACTTTTTTTAACAGGGAACGACCTTTAACAAAGGGGAGTAACAACAGACAGGAGCGGGGTCCATAGAAGGAACTGAACTACGTGGATTTCTTTGCACCTCCGAAACTGTATAGGAACAAGATGTCTCTATAATAGCATCGTCTCCTACTCCTGTATCCCTAAGTGAAACTCCTCAGATCGTTCGAGCTTCTGGACAACTCCTTCCAAGCACGGTTCCTCTGGTCCTTCGCACACGAGATGTCCACCCATAATTCGGACCCAGTCGTGGAAGTTCCGGGGACTGATTAGTATTCGGTACGTACCGAAACTGGAAGAACGTCGAATCGAGACCCAACATGGTCGAGACCCAATATGGTGACGGAGTGACACAAGGAGAATTTTTTTACACGAAATAAAGTCCTACTGTGTTCAATAAACGAAAAGAAAGAGATCTGTCTCGTCCATACGACAAACAGACTTCATTGTATGGAGAGGTGAGGAAACCCCATTTGTTGACACCGGATTGCCACAGGGGTCCAAGTGAGAGCTCCTGTAACAGTCAAAAAAGAGGAGACATCTAACCCCTATTGTTATCATGGAGTATATCTTGTTTTTGAGTTACGTACAATTAATAATAGTAACAACACAATAAGATCAAAGAATAATTTTTACTTTTTCTCCTTCACAATCAACAAGGGAGTACAGACTGAGAGACCCTAGGACACCTGACCTCGGGTGGTCCGAGGAGACAGGTACCTTAAGAGGTCCGTTCTTATGACCTCACCTAACGGTAAGGAAAGAAGTCCCCTAGAAGGTCTGGGTCCCTAACTTGGACTCAGAGGACGTGACATCCGTCTAAGAAATGGTAGACTCGGTACCCTTGGTCTCCCAACCTAATAGAAAATCTCTTCAATCCTAATCTTAGGATTTCGGAGAAGTCACAAAGAATGACTTCTCGTAGTCTGAAACTAAAATCTGTCGAAAGGAGTCATCTCTTCTTCTGCTGGTAACCATCAAAAACTCGACAAAAGTTTTTGATGTCAAGGTGATCTTTTGGGTACTTCAAAAAATTCCTTTGGTTCTACGTAGAGAAACAACATCAATTATCAAAACAGCAACCAGAGAGAAAGGGGGTTCTTTTCTCCCCCCTGCAAAGAGAAAAAGGAGTTTATTCGTCGGATAGTGGAAGGGGGAGAAGGACTTTGTCACCTTATAACAATGATGAGGTCAAACCTTTAGATCGTACAACCACCTTCACCGTCCCTCCTACTTTGCCACCAACTTTCATCCAATACCTCAGTCTAACTAAACTTAATATCAGGACCGATATCAGGATCGAAGAGACTCGGAGTCATTTTACCCTCATTTTTACCAAGGAGGAATTTCCTGACGACACTACTAATTTTCCTTATTGCATTAATATTTACCATCGATCAGAATGATAAAACACTTTCTCAGTAATCTCCCATGACCCATCTTATTATTATTTAACCTCGATAAACTTTTACTTAACGGATTCCGAATCTTTTAATAATATGAATAACAACAATATTATTTGTATTAATAAATAACGTACTAATAATACACGGTCCGTGACAGGATTCGAGAAACAGAGGTCTGAGAGTCCTTGTTCAGACTACCGAACTCGGACCTGGTCTATACGGGTAGGAAACCAGTTCCATCCCGTGCCATGAAACGACCTGTAAAAGGGTCTCGTCATCCCTTTCCCTCTAAGAGTTTCTTTTGAACCTCAAAGTACCAATTTTCTTCTCCCTTCCATATGGTCTGTTCGTCTTTCGTGTCTATTGTATCATGAATATCCCAATACTACTACTAATTTACTCTCTTCTCGACATTTAACTAAATTATTTACCGATCTGAGTTAATTTTTTTAGAAATGTCATGTAAGAAATAATAAGAAAATTCCTCTATTGTTATACAAGACTTTGATTAAAAAACACCATGTCTGGGATTCTACATAATATCGTTTGAGGTAACATAATAATTTTACGAAATACAAACATAAGTTTCTCGAACTTAATAACCTACCCTATTTTGTTTAATCCCGAACCCTCGGTACTTCCTTAAAATCTATCCTTTCATATTAGAAAGTCAGGTTTAAATTTTAAAAAAGAGAGGAAGTCCAACTTCGAATTTGAGTTGTTTCTACATCGAGAGTGACAACCGTAAATATTATACCAGGTCTTCCGAATGTCTGGAAGAGGTCACTCCGAAATAGCACTTTGGTTACTTGGTCACTTTTGGTTCTGGGCCTGTAAATTACATTTATGTCCGTCAAACGAAAACGGATCACTGTGGTTCTCCAGGGTCCATCCAGAAGGAAGAATTGACTTAAAACAGGACAACTTGACAACTCCTCCCTCTGTCCTAGTCAGATTGGTCAATTCATTGGAAAGTACACACGTAGGAAGGTCGGTTCAACAGTAATGGGAAACCTTATACCGTAGACCTAGTCATTATGGAATCCCCGATCTTTCAATCTGGGTCAATAAACTTTCTCTACAGTCACTTTTGAAGTCGGGAGTCAGTGAGTCGTGTACGATGAGAGTCAGAGTTGTCAGATTAAGGAACGAGTCATGGTGCCGTCTTTCCCAAAATATCAACTGATCCATCCGCTCAACACACATGAGTCAGCACAGGTTGAGAAACGTTGGGTATTTGACATCGGGTGGTACCGAGGAGACAGATACCCTAAAGGGGCCGTCCTAATGACCTCACCCAACGGTAAAGGAGGAGGTCCCTTAGCAGGGCCGGGTCCCTAGTTTGGGTCCGGAGAACGTAGAGGACGTGACCGTCCGTCTAAGAAATGGTGACACGACTTCCCGAAGGGATCCCCGAGTTCACCATTTCTTGGGTCGACGGTCACGTCTTCTGGTCCAAACTAGGGACCCAACCCTTCTAGGGGACCTCTTCCTTTACCGTTGGGTAAGGTCATAAGAATGGACCCTTTAGGGTACTTATCTCCTCGGCCCGCCCGACATCAGGTACCCCACTGCTCTCAACTTGTGTCGCATCACTGATTCGTCGTTGTTCCTTCTACTCAATCCCTTTCACACTTCACACAATCTACACTTCACATGAGAAAAAAATTCCCTCTGCCAACAACAATAACAACAACAACAAAATGGTTTGATTAGTGTCAAGAAGGACACAAAACTTTACTATGTACGTACGGAAGGAATTAGACTTTCTGACTGATTCTTACATCTTGGAATACAGAGTAGGAGAGTGGAAACAAATTAGACATCTTCCTAAAATTAATTAAGCCGACACGGCCCAGAATCAGCGTCCTAGACACTAGAAGGAACACCGTACTTCCTCGAAGACCAACACCGCGCCTCCTAGAAATAATAGATCAACGTCGTAAGTTTGACAATAATCAACACCGTGCACCCTAGATCAAACGACTGGTTCCTACCTTGTGTCCGGGGGACGTAACCCTCGCACCTCAGTGACCTGGTGGTGATCGGTGACCCGGTGGTCCCTTCAGGGTTATAAGACAATTAAAGACGACATACCGTTTCACTAAGTCAATATAGATCCCGAAGGGACGATCGAGTCGACCATTTCTTAGGTGAACATTACGTCCTCTGGGCCCAAACTAAGGACCCAGTCCTTCAAGGGTGAGGTCATAAGAACCCTAGGGGACCACCGAGTCAGTCATCTCTTAAGCGGACGTCACACCCTCTAGACCCAAGTCAGGGACCGAACGAGTTTCTTCCCTTTCCGATGGGTGTAGTCATAAGACCGGACCTCTTAAAGTGCCCGTCTCCTCGGACCGTCCGATGTCAGGCACCCCAAGGTTTCTCAGTCTGTGCTGACTCGTTGAGAGTGAAAGTATATATATATATATAAAAAAAATATATACAAGAAAAGGTAATACGAAATAGAGTCGAGTCGTACAACTTATATTATGAAGGGACATCTTTCCAAACTATAGATTTTAATTTCAACTTACTCAGTAGGAAAGAAAAATTAATACGTTTTACACCCTCTCGTTAAAACGTATTCAAGTTCTGGATCCTCCTAGTTGATTCACTGATTTTAATCTATAATAAAACTAAGTTGGGAACTCTACAAAAAACCTCGTGTTTAAAGTCCGGTCTCACAGAACGGGATGAAAGGTCTTCCTCTTCTACTGTTCTTTAAAGGGGAAGGTAAAACCTCCATCGATCGTGAGAACGGACCTTTTAGGGTACCTGCCTCCTCGGACCATCCGACGTCAGGTACCCCAGCGATTCAGCCTGTGCTTACTCGCTGAAGTGAAAGTGAAAAGTGAAAGTACGTAACCTCTTCCTTTACCGTTGGATGACGTCACAAGAACGGACCTCTTAGGGTCCCTGTCCCCTCGGAGTACCCGATGGCAGACACCCCAGCGTGTCTCAGCCTGTACTGACTTCGCTGAATCGTCGTCGTCGTCGTCGTCGAAAGGCACAACCAAATAACTATCCTTCATGGAGAAGACCAATGACTCAAAGAAAGAACTAAGTAACACGGATATTCTTTTTAGAATTCTCGAGAAAAAAAAAAATTATTTGGAGTTTAAACTAACAATGATTAAAGACAATGTTTAGTGTATAAATCCGAGGTCTACGTTTACAACTGTAAACTTTCACATTGTCTATCATTGTCTGCAAACTTTCTCTACACACACACAGACGGAGGGCATGACTCTGGAGAGTATCATGGACTGTATCCAGGAGAGTTACTTATCCATTCCAAACTCGTAGGAAATACACAGCCCCACCACGGCTCTCAAACAACAACAAGTGATTTCAGCACAGGTTGAGAAACGTTGGAGTACCTGACTCTCAAATCATGTACAACAATGTACTCTCTTTCGTATTTACGAATTTCTCGGTCCAGAAATCGTGGTCTGTCTAGACCAAACCAAGTTCCGGGTCAAGTAAACATATTGGACCTCGTTCAATCATTGATAACTCGTAGTCATGACGACGACGACGACGATTCAGCGAAGTCAGGACAGGCTGAGACACGCTGGGGTATCTGTCGTCGGGTGGTCCGAGGGGGCAGGGACCCTAAGAGGTCCGTTCTTGTGACCTCACCCAACGGTAAAGGAAGAGGTTACGTACTTTTACTTCAGTGAGTCAGCACAGGCTGAGAATCGCTGGGGTACCTGACGTCGGGTGGTCCGAAGAGGCAGGTACCCTAAAAGGTCCGTTCTCATGACCTCACCCCACGGTGTGAGTAGACATTTCGTCTCAAAAATTGTAAATAGCGGATTCTTCAACAATGTCTACTATTTGACCCACCGGTTTCACGTCACGGACCAGTCGGGAGTTTCTTACAGGTAAGAATAACCATCCTCCTTCCACGAAGGACGGGGAATCTTCTTGCGGCCAAAATTGAGCGACAACAGTACATCGTCGGTAAAACAGAGACGCATCGGAGAAATGTACCGAGAGCAGAAAGGGAAAGATATCTAGATACCCGTAGCGGTCTAACATAATCTCTTTCTCCTTTGTCTTCTCGAATTCGCCAAACTACTTGGTCCAAACTAAGAGTAGCCAAAGTTCGGGAACTACTACGACTTCTTCGTGGTAATGGACTCCGGGAGGGACAAGCACATGGGACTCCTCAGGGACTATTTACCATTCCCCGTGCCCGGTACCCATTTGCTTCTTCACTACATCTTCCGTCAAATGGCTCGTCGTAAAGGGTTTACGGACGACGACCTTTGACATATCCTCCACAATGACCCACAAAACTTTCGCAAAGAATAAAATCTTTGTACCCTGATTTGTTTCTAAAGAAAGTCAAGTCAAGTCAAGTCAGAGAGTCAGCACAGGCTAAGAAACGTTGAGGTACTTATCATCGTGCGGTCCGGAGGGACAGGTAGTGGTAGAGGGCCTCAAATGAGTCTGAGTGCAGGTAGCTCAGTCACTATGGTAGGCCGGTAGAGTAGGAGACAGCAGGGGAAGAGGAGGACGGGGGTTAGGGAGGGTCGTCGTCTCAGAAAAGGTTCCTCAGTTGAGAAGTGTACTCCACCGGTTTCATGACCTCAAAGTCGAAATCGTAGTAAGGAAGGTTTCTTTAGGGTCCCAACTAGAGAAAGTCTTACCAAACCAACCTAGAGGAACGTCAGGTTCCCTGAGAGTTCTCAGAAGAGGTTGTGGTGTCAAGTTTTCGTAGTTAAGAAGCCACGAGTCGGAAGATGAGTCAGGTTGAGAGTGTAGGTATGTACTGGTGTCCTTTTTGGTATCGGAACTGATCTGCCTGGAATCAACCGTTTCATTACAGAGACGAAAACTTATATGATAGATCCAACCAGCATTGAAAGGAAGGTTCCTCATTCGTAGAAAATTAAAGTACCGACGTCAGTGGTAGACGTCACTAAAACCTCGGGTTTTGTTATTTCAGACTGTGACAAAGATGACAAAGGGGTAGATAAAGGGTACTTCACTACCCTGGCCGACGGTACTAGAAGTAAAAGACTTACAACTCGACATTCGGTTGAAAAAGTCAGAGGAGAAAGGGAAAGTAGTTCTCCGAAAAATCAAGGAGAAGTGAAAGACGGTATTCCCACCACAGTACACGTATAGACTCCAATAACTATAAAAAGGGCCGTTAGAACTAAGGTCGAACACAAAGAAGGTCAGGTCGTAAAGAGTACTACATGAGACGTATCTTCAATTTATTCGTCCCACTGTTATATGTCGGAAATGCATGAGGAAAAGGACAAACCTTGGCCACACAACAAGGTACAGGTCAAGATTGACAACGAAGGACTAGACGTATNAAGGTTCCTCATTCGTAGAAAATTAAAGTACCGACGTCAGTGGTAGACGTCACTAAAACCTCGGGTTTTGTTATTTCAGACTGTGACAAAGATGACAAAGGGGTAGATAAAGGGTACTTCACTACCCTGGCCGACGGTACTAGAAGTAAAAGACTTACAACTCGACATTCGGTTGAAAAAGTCAGAGGAGAAAGGGAAAGTAGTTCTCCGAAAAATCAAGGAGAAGTGAAAGACGGTATTCCCACCACAGTACACGTATAGACTCCAATAACTATAAAAAGGGCCGTTAGAACTAAGGTCGAACACAAAGAAGGTCAGGTCGTAAAGAGTACTACATGAGACGTATCTTCAATTTATTCGTCCCACTGTTATATGTCGGAACTGCATGAGGAAAAGGATAAACCTTGGTCACACAACAAGGTACAGGTCAAGATTGACAACGAAGGACTAGACGCATGTCTAAAAAGTTCTCCGTCCAATCCACCAGACCAAATCCTGGATGTTATGTGATTATGTATAACAGTTATAGGTCTTCCCCTATACTTTAATCGCATAAATTTTGAATGAACGAAATTTTAAGAAAGAACCTCCGTAGTCTATCCCTCAAACCCTTTTTGTCTTGTGTTTGGACCGTAGAAGGAATCCCAACGTTAATCTCTAAGTACTTGAACCGGTGACCTGACTACGACTGCGACTTTGAGGTTATGAAACTGATGGACTGTGCTTCTTGGCTGAGTAACCTCTTCTGGGACTACGATCCTTTCTAACTTCTACCCTCCTCTTCCCCTCCTGTCTCCTACTCTACCAACCTACCGTAGTGACTGGGCTACCTGTACTCAAACTCATCCGAGGCCCTCAACCACTACCTGTCCCTCCGGACCGCACAACGTCAGGTACCCCAACGTCTCAGCCTGTGCTGATTCGTTGACTTAACTTGACTTGACTTGAACTGATGACCCAAATAGACAGGTCTGGATATAAGGAGACACGATATTGATTACTTGGGGGACCTTAGACCTGGACTGACCAAAAGTAATCGTTAAGTCCGAATATAGTAATCGGACAACAACGACGATTCAGTGAAGCCAGTACAGACTGAGACACGCTAGGGTATCTGTCGTCGGGTGATCCGAGGGGACAGGGACCCTAAGAGGTCCGTTCTTGTGACCTCACCCAACGGTAAAGGAAGAGGTTACGTACTTTCACTTTTCACTTTCACTTCAGCGAGTCAACACAGGTTGGGAGTCACTGCGGTACCTGACGTCGGAAGGTCTGAGGAGGCAGGTACCCTAAAAGGTCCGTTCTCAGGACCTCACCCCACGGTAACGGAAGAGGCTAGTAATCGGATTACTGTCACTTTCACTTGACTGTAGTCATTAAGTGTAAGGATTTACCTCACAAGCTACGAGGGTTAGAGAATGAGGAAAGGAAAAACACGGAGACGAGGGGGTTGAAAAGGGAGACGAGACCCAGGCAGTGGGGACTGGATAGAGTCACAGTTTTCAGGAAAATTCTTTTACCTTCTCTTTGACATCCGAATATTGAACCCGGTTCTCCCTTCTTTCCTCCTCTGTGGAAATCCTACATCTGGGGACCCTGCAAACAAAAGGTCCCTCGAGTTGAGACAAGTCACGAGACGAGTGGTTCACGGACCTCTTCCTCCAGAACCGACACACGTCTATGTGTGGCGCGGTCTTGTGGGGCGGAACAAAACACCGGAACCACGGGGTCCTTCTCCTCGACCTACTGGTCTTTTAAGTTGACCGAGGGGGTCCATCCACCTTCTCCACTAAAGTCCCAAAAACTTGGACCGAATTCGAAACCTTAGTGAGTACCCTATGGTCGAGTCTGGTCGGTTTCGTCTCAGAGATCCTTACCTCGGACCCTTAACACATAAATATTCCAACTACTACAACAATCAGCGCTTCAGCACAGGCTAAGAAAACGTTGGAATACCTGACATCGGGCTGTCCGAGGAGACAGGTACCCTAAAAGGTCCGTTCTCATGATTCACCCAACGGTAAAGGAAGAGGTCCTCTAGAAGGTCTGGGTCCCTAACTTGGGCCCAGAGGGTGTGACATCCGTCTGCGAAATGACAGACTCGGTGGTCCCTTCAGTCGGGGTCGTCGGGTCCTGTGTTTTCCCACTTAGCCCCGATTCTCTTTTTGCTGTTGAACCACTGACTTCGGAAAATAATCCAGTTCAGAGACTTCTGTATGGAAAGAAGGAGTCCGAAGGTCGAGCAGAAGAACGGGATACGACTACTGTTTGCCTTCCACGGGAAATGGCTTTTTCAGTACCGGTTGGGTCTCGTCCATCTGTTCTACTTCCGATAACAAGTCTTCGAGGCGAAGTTCATGTCCGCTCACTACGTAATAAGTGTCCGAAAGAAGACCTAGACGGAGAACTCAACTTCGAGATTGACCTCAAAGCTGAATTTGTGTCTGGTTCTCTTATACTAAAATAATAAAAGGTAATTGACTACCAAATATTGAGAAATCTTCGATACGTCTCTCGCTTTCCAGACCTTAACACGCTTCACAAATATCTACCAACTGGACAACACGACTCTTTCGGTCCAACCAATCAACTCAAACGAGTGGTTTCTTCACCATTCCTCCTCCCAGAACCTACCGGAAGAAGAACTAACAACAGTGTGTCGTTCATTTTCATTCATTTAGGTCACAGTTGACAACGTTCGAATTTTCCTATTAATATATTAAGCAATGAGGGGGTGTACGTGCATCTGGTAGAGGGTCTTGGAAACATTTCACTGTGGTAAAAAAGTGTAAGGTAGAAAACAGAGACCCGATGAAGACTCGTTTGACTGGAAGGAGGAAGTTTCCTTTGGAGGACCATATCAGGAAATAACCTGTTTACCTTCGTCACAATTCTAAGACAGTACACAGTCCGTGACAAGATCTATGTCAAGGTTGTCATAGAGTAAATCTATTAAGTTACCGTAAAAGTATTCTTGGACGGGTAAAATGTCTACTTCGTTGACTCCGAATCTCCTGACTCCGTTGAACAGGTCTAAGTGGGTCGATTTTCCTTGCCCCCGGTCCCAAGTTCAGATCCTGACATACGGAGATCCAAGAAAGAGAAAAATGAGAGTACAACGAAAAATTATACCATTTTCTCTGATAGTTCAAGTAATAGAGGAGTGGCGGGTAGTAGGCAGGAAGTAGAAAAGAGACATGCACGGAGGGGACCGGGACGGAGGAGATAAACACAGAGACGGGTGTCGACGGTCACAGTCTGTCTATCCACCCATAACAAAACGAAAATTCAAGTGAAAACCTAGAAATCGTAGTCTGTTATTTAACTTTTAACCCTTCTTTCTCCAACTAGGTTCTCTCTTCTGAGGGTCGATAAAATGGGACCCACATAAAGAGTCGACTGGAACCCGGACGTGACAGAGTCGACTCAAAAATAAAAGCAAAAAATTTATAAATGTAGAAAATTTTAAATAAGTACAATGACAAAATAGTCTTCACTGTCGAAACTCTTGGGTCAGAACGTCGTCGTGAAGTCCTTGTACCTTCGGAACCGCGACCTAAACTACCTCGGACTCGTTTGACACCTGGACTGTACATTCCTCCGGTATTGGCTCGACTCTTCAAGAAAAGTACCCTCCGAAAGTACAATTAAAAAGGACGAGGTCATGTTACGTACGTAAACGACCGTCGGAGATTTATGAACTGGAACAACAGGTCCAGTAGAGACGAGCTCTCTAAAAGATCTGGTCGAATCTAACGGACCCTTGTCTAGACCGGTCAAGGCGTCATTTTCCTCCTCTTTCACGGTCCAAAGACTCTGGGTAGAGACTTCATCCGGTGGATACTGAGGCACAACCATTTTCAATTTTTGTTGTTAGACATGGTAAATAACTCACGAACGACACACGGCCCGTGACAACAGGATACACAACTGAGTAAATAAGGACTACTGGTACTCCACCCACGGCAATGATAGGATCCAACGTCTCTTCCCTCACTGAACGGGGTCCGTGATTCAAGATCACCATCTACCTAGATCCAAGTCTTAGGACACTCGACCGGGTCTCGGGAACGAGACTTGGCGACACGGGTGACGACGAGGTAGTCTACCGTACGAGACGGAAGTCTTTTACATGGAGCAATGGGCCGTACCTCCTCTAGACGGACCGGAGACTCGAGGGACGACAAGGGACAGACCTAACACTGAGAGACTATATAAAGTCTTTTCCCACGTACTGTAAATCGTTACAGTCATTTATGGGTCACCTTTTGTCCAACCTAAATTCTCTGAGATCTGTCTCCAACTTTTCTAGTCTTGGCAATCAAACCGGAAGAACCGAAGGGTCAATAATCACAAGAGAGTATGATCTGTTTTCCTCGGTCGGAATTTTCGTATTCTCAATAACCTGGACCCAGTACCACCACTGATAGTCGACCCGGACCGTACGGGGACTGGGGCGTGGTGAAGCCAGAAGAGAGAGTGGGAGGAAGTCAAGTATGCGACGTGTCGACCGGACGTCCCTCTAGGTTTTATAGTCAGACTAGTGCTGCGAGGGGGTAAGTATCGGGAAGTTTCAGAGGGGTTGTGAGAATCGGACTCCGGATCAAGGACCCGTCCGTAGACTCCGAAGGTACCGGAGCGGTACGACGGAAAGATCGGAGGAACGACCAGGACGGGAGGAGTATGGGGTGGACGTTCGACACGGTGGACGACAGAGAGTAAGGGCACGGAAGACGACTCTGACCTGAGTCGAACGGTCTGACAGACGTGTCTCAGGAAGGACCGGTGACGGGGTGGCACTAGGGCGTACGGACACACCGGAGAAGGAAGTGTCGTGACGGCCGGAGACGACGCAACCACTAAAATGGAGGAGAGTGGACCGGACATTCGGGACTTCCGTCCCTGAGAACAACTTAGGGGACCGAGATCGGGACAAGAGTCGAGACGGGGAAGAGACGACAAACTGGAGTCGTTTCATTAAATTGGAGAGCTTAAAGGTGGAGACATTTTACTCCTCTCCAAAGGGATGAGGTCTCTAACAATCCTCCTCATTTATTTTTATTATCATTCAAATTTCGTAAATTCTCTCACGGACCGACAACACGAGTAATTCCCGTTAACAATCTTCGATGAACCATTTACAATCTGAAAATGACTTGTAAAAACACCGGTCCACTCGACGGAGGACCTCGGCGGAATGTGGAGGGGTAGAGTCGTTAAGATATAAAAGAAGAGACCAAGGACATCTAAACCTGACCCGTCTCCGACCCGAACACTGAGTGGTCCGGTGAGAAGAAAAATAAAAGATCACGGGTTCTGACTTCATTACCTATTTTCTGACCCGAGGGAACACCTACTCAAATTCCTTGAACAGATGGGTGGTCTAATATTAGGACTCCCTTTTCATTGGTTCGCTTTTGTTTCATTCGTCGACCCGTACCTACAAGTCACCCAAAGAAAACAAAAAAAACCGACGTGGCGTGTCGAATGTCTCGTATGACGGACACAAAAGTGGATCTTCAAAATACCAAAGTCCAGAATGTAAATTCGGAAATTAGGTAAAACTCTAAAAAAATTTCATACCACACTCTTTCATTAACTAACAAAACGCGTATCAACGGGTCAAAGGGGTCGTGGTGCATAACTTCTCCGACAGAAAAGGGGGATAAGAACAAAAGAAACAGTATAAATAACGGGCACATTACGTCCAAGTAAAGACCTGAGATAGACGAAGTGCCTGAACACACAGACAAAGTCCCGGTCATAATATAAACTAATGACATCGAAACATCATATCGAACTTTCATATTTACGAAAAACTTATTTTCTTCCTTCCTTACTTACTGAACGAGCGGGTCTTACTAGTCCTCAAACCCCATTTGACCATTCTGAATACTGGAAATTGAGGGAGGATCTACACTATGAAAAATTTAAAACACATATTGACTTCGACGGAATAGTTCTGTGGACAGAAGGGGTTCCACACGATCCACCCGTAGTGTCGAAATACCTTCTACCAATCGACGACGGGACTAGTGTACTCCCGGGGACACGGTATATCGACCCTAGGGTGACCATCGGGAAGGTCAGTGAGGGTGGACTGGAGACAGGAGTCTACTACTTTCAAGACCTTCGTTTTCCGGGTTCCACCTCAACAGGCTTCTCCTCGACTTCTGGGTGCAGTCGTTCCCGTGCGACCCATTCGAGTGGCACGGGCGTGACTTCCTTCGGACGTCCTACATACCCGACTTCCCGCCCGACTTCTTCGTCCTCGACGAGCTACAGGAATGGCTCGTGAAGGTCTTCCGGACTGGTCTCTCGTATGTCGGTCGGTGGGAAGGTGTCACATCGGTCCGACGGGCCAAAACAAACATAGTTCAGCTTCGGAAAGAAGAGGACTAGGTCCTACTCAGACGCACTGTCTTGAGTTCTTGAACCAAATACTCTGAAAGACAACGGTACCTCTATCGGGCGGGAGAGTAAAACGACACGGAATGAGATGACAGACTTATTTCTCGGATTGAAACATGATATATGACAAGATATCACATTTTCTCTTTTCTACAGAGGACACGTAGGTTTCTACGGCAACCAACACTCGAAATGAAAGAGAGGGTGACCCTTACGCAAAGGAGGGTTGCCTTTGTAGTCACTCCCATCCCTCCTCACCCTGTCAATTTCCGTGTATTTGTACGAAATCCCTACTATTAGGACCAGTCCAATATAAGACTAGGACAAAGGGTGGACAAGAAATGTGCACAGTGCAATTCTAGATTTCTAGTCTAAAGTCTTCATTATTGTTCCATTGAACAGATTAAGAACATGGTGAGCGAAGTACTCATGTATCGTTGAGGGGATGAGTACAACATAAAAGAATTCTACTGTAAGTTCATATACTTCTCTATGTGTAAAAGACAACGGGACTCTCAAACCCAACGTGACATTCACTTTACTCAATAAGGACATTAAAAAGTCCCCTCGACATCCTTCAAGTTCTTCTATTCCTCTCCAAACTACCCTCTTGCCTTTTTCCTCCCCAGGAACCTAGCCCTTTTCCCCTTCTCCTCCCCTCCCTAGAGAGACACAGAGGGGTATGGAAGGGAGGAAATAGGAGGGACGGGGAAAGGAACAAGGAAGACGTCAATGACGAAAACTTCTTAATCGGACTCTCTTCCTTCCTTTCGTGGACCTTCCCAAAAATAGGAGACTCCTACCGAACATCCAGGACACAGAAACTCTGATCTTACTCGTAGAGTACTCCACTCACATCCTTCCTAGTCCAATGAGAACCTTCTCCAAAAGTCAAAACCTAAGAAACGAGACTCAAAATACCTAAAAAAAAAATTGAAGAAAAACGGACACAAACCTTTCTACAATTTAAGAACAAACCTAAAGAAAGGAATAAAGCTCCTCTCCCTTTTATTAATAGGTTAATCTAAGGAAACTCCTCTGTCGTTCTATTACGTTTTAGTAAATTATGTCCTTCACAAGAAAGAACAACGACCCTTTATTCTGGTGGGGACGATTTACTGTGTAAAAACCTTTTGAGACCTAAGATCTCTCCCAATGTTACGGTGTCTCCATCTACCTTTAGTCCGACCAGTAGAGTTCATCCTCCCATTCTTACTCACGGTGACGAACGACCCGGAAACGAAAGTTCGACCACGCTTCCGTTGGACCCCTCAGGATCCGAAAAGACACGTGCGGACGTCCGGGCATCCCAGGAAAAGCTTTGAGACAGGACAAATGTTTTACCTCTCTTCTCAAGTTCCCAGTTTGTTTTGTACCCATTGCACTTACTACAATCTTTTTATTGGTGACTCCAGACACTATTTCTCGTTAACACACTAGAGACAAAGAGACATCTAATTACTACGAACGGAAGAGACGACAACTCGAGGACCCTCTTTTTGGTAGTACAGGTTTGTATTAAACCAACCCGAGAACATTCGGGTGTTCAGTAAATCATCTAAATGTAGAACCGAGGTAGTGTGTGTATGTTTACTGTCATCCGTTAAATGAAGCGCAAAAGTTCGGAGTCAAATGACTATTCTTATTATTCCGTCTTATTACTTTTATTCTTTTGTGCATTTACCTGTTTCACGAGTTTTCTGTGTTTGAATGGCTTAAAGAATTCTGACGTTTGTACGAAGTCAGGTCGTCCACCACCACTGCGTGCCGGTGACTCGTTTTTACCAGACGCGCACGTGCGGCGTTTGGACCGCGACTCTCGCGCGCCCCTACCCTCCTTGCCCCTCCACGGGGACGGACTCACCGTCAGGCGTCTCCGTCCACCCCCGCCCCGACGACCTCTCTTGACGACGCAGACACGAGCACACATATACGGAGGTCCGGGTTACGTCTCCCCTGTAGAGAAAATTACAGAATAATTTTCCCATCTTCGTTTCGTCCTGGTACTTTAGACCCTCTCGGACCAGTAGGTGAAGAGGCAACGGAAGTTTGTTTTAAGGTCGGAGTTCAGGCAAACACTCCCTTTGTGTGTGGATAATATTACCTGGTCCTCGATACTGCTGATAGGTCGGAAAGACCAAACTAGGGTTTGGTAGGGACTCACACATTAGAAGTAACATTGACTGACATAGTGCGTACTTTCGGTCAGAACGGACTCCAAATGAGACCTGTGAGTACGTCGACCCTGGAAGAGTGGACATCCGGGACGGTCGTGAAGGCGTAAGAAGTGGTGATCTCGTTAAGACTGTACCAGTATAACGATGAAAAATAAAAAACCGACGTGACCCAGAAGCAACGACGAATTCCCGAAAGAGATCACCGGTACGACCCCCCGATGATTGACACCACGTGTCCGAAGAGCACCACCGAAGAGAACAACCGGTTCGTGCCCGAAATCTTGTGTGTCCGAGTCATCAACACGTTCCCAAATGATGGGGGACGGAGTACCACTTCCTTTACCGTTGGGTGAGGTCATAAGAACGGACCTCTTAGGGTACCTGTCTCCTCGGACCGTCTGATGTCAGGTGTCCCAACGTCTCAGTCTGTACTGAATCGCTGATGTGGTGGTGGTGGCGGTGGACGGAGCACGTCACATCCTAGGGATCGCCTAGTCTCTACCTTGAACGTGGGGACGTAATCGTCCACCTCAGAATTGGTGACCTAGCGGTCCTTTAAGATCTCCAACCTAATGAAGTAGGGGGAAGTGGGGATTTAATAAAGTCACAAAATATCATACTGTGTATTTCTATATATACGACCTCACTCGGGTTCTTCTAATGATCGGGTCATCCTTGTCTTGTCCAAAATCGTGTTGTCCCGTCAAAATCGAAGGGATCCTTGGGTGACGACCTCACCAATGTAAGATGACCCATTTCCGGTCCAAACGACGATTTGTAAGATGTAAGATTCGTATGTCCCGTCCGAGGATATCCTTTTCTAATAGGTTGGTTTTTATAGTTGTCACGACTTCAACTCTTTAGGAGAAGGTCTCACTGTCGCTGTGGAGTTACTAATTCAGACTTATAAGACTTGGCGGTCTTCAGTAGACCTTCACTGATGCCGAAAACGTGTCGAAGGACCACTTTTGACTCTTTGATGCTCTTTGATAATTGGTGAGATTACGAAGTTAGTTCATAGTCGACCTGTGGATGGTTCTTAGTGTGAAAGAAATTTGACCCTATACTTACATACATAAGAAATAATCCTACGAGTGTTCTTGCTGTGTAATCGTGACAGGAAGACCACCCTGTCTCTTATGTGTAGACTGGGTGTAGTATCGTCCTCTGTCCGGGTCCCTTGCCGAGAGTCTCGACCATGTTCCCAGGTGACTTCTTTGACGGTAAGTCGTTTCGTTCCTACGAAGGACCTAAAGTGGTAGAGACGACGTCGAAGGTCAGTCAGGAGGCACTACCCGGGTCTTAGGAGGTAAGGTCTTGGAGGACGGTACGGAAGTTCTGGATCCAGTTCACCGGGTACAGAGTGAGTGGGCCCACGGAGACCTTAAACCGTCGTACAGAGAAACCATACGACGACGGGGCGGGGGGAGTCCCCCGTTTCCACCCTCGACCCCCCTTATGTAATGGTTTTCGTTTGTCGTCCCATGTAGTCATTGACTGTGAAACCCGTATGTGGGTTGTTGGAGTCTTGTGTACGAAGGAGGGGTTTACTGTGTAATGTGGGACGTCTCGTTTCCTTTGGGGAGCTACTAAGTCTATGCACACGTTGCTAGGACATCCGGCCCTTGCTCCCCATGTTCGTCTGTCAATACGGTAGTACGGGACGTGTCATCCTTCGTCCGTGGATTTTCGACCTTGGTTAAGAGATAGAACCGAGAAGGGACGGAAATTCACCACAATAGGTCGGACAAGGTGGACAAGACCCGTAATCAAGTAAAAGATTTTCCCTCCTATTCTACCGTCTCTCCTTCCCCTCTAATCCCCTCCTCGACTGTTGGACATTTTATTCTGTTGTTATGTTTTTACGTTTTTGGTTTGACTCGTAATTTTATGAAATATTGTTGTCTTCCATCGACCTTTGTGATGCACGATTGTCTGTTATACTGTGTGTTGAGCCCCACCCCACGTCTCCTCAGTCGACCCTCACGCCGACTCCGGTGGCCGAATCTGGTTCTCGGAGAGCTACCTGACGACCTACCTGACCTAGACGACGAAGTCAACACTCGGGAGAAACTACCACTGCCTCGTCCGCTACTGTCCGGACCTCTGGGGCGTCCGAGCGGGGTCTCGGACGAACCTCGCGTGCTTGTGTATCCCGTGCAAGAACAGGAGTGTGTCGTCGCCCTCCACGTCCTACTAGAGGTTCCCGAGGCGTAGACGTCGGTAGTGCTACTTGAGTCTCTACGGAGACAACTCCCAAAACCACCGACACCTCTCTTCCTGTACTTCAGTTGTCCACTACGCCCGACCCCGTCCCTTCCGTGTTGTTTCGTTAAAGGTTCCTTTTCTTTTGTCCCCGTTCCTTTTACCCGTTTTTACAGGTCCTGATCCGTTAAGAGACAGGGTGTCACCGGGACCCTCCTCTATCCCTCGGTTCGTAGTTTAGAGGTTACGGAAGGAGTTTGAGATGTAGTTTGGGCAGTCAAGACAGTTTTACGTGAGATTTAGGATTTTTCTCGGGAAGACAAGGACAGGAGACGGTGGTGTGAGGGGCTCGAAGTGGTCGTCCTTCGTCACGCCACGCCGTGAAGAGGTCGGGGCACTGGTTCCTAGTCCTCAGGGGTAGGACTAGACGGTCCTAGTTATGAAGCCTTTCGAGTGTGGTGCGCGTTGAGTGGTTCGTTCGAGTTGTGGGGAGTCGTGACAAGTTTAGGAATAGTAGAATAAATTGAATATGAAAATAAAGACCGACAAGGCCAGAAGGAACGACGAACCCGAAAAGAGATCAACACCCTTCGTCCCCGATGAGAGAATCACCACCACACGCCCGAAGAGTGACGTCACGGAAGGGAACGACTTGTCGTGTCCGAGTTCTCAGCACCGTGTTCCGAATCTACGAGTCGACGCACACCCTAGAAGGGTCTGGTCCCAAGATTGATACAGAGGGCGTAACCACTCACCTAAGAAATGGTGACTCGATGGTCACTTGGGGGGAGTTTACGAATAGGCACTGACGAATAGACACTGGGTCACGATCGGGCGTCCGGTGTGTGCGACGACGAGGGTTACCACCCGGATTAGTTTTCGTGGGTCGGGAGAAAGGTGGAACCTTTAGATCCGGTCTGGGGTCTGTCCCTGCCACGACAATTGTGAGGAGAGCCTGGTAGGAGACCAACGGAATGGGAGTAACCGAGGAAAAGCTTCGACGAACATCAATGTACTGACGACTTGTTCCAGGTCATCAAAGAACCACTCCACCCGTAGACGTTCTCCCATCCGGAAACCTAACTGCAGTCGGAGCCAGACACCGTCCCTTTAGTTTCGTGCTCAGTTTGACTTGGTCTTCAACAAGGTCTGTTCAGTGTTTCTTGAAGTTGGTTTTTGACTCTCCCTGTTATGCCTCGAAGGGATGAAGGGGAGGGGGTTTGTGTGTGTAAATTAAATAAATGACTTAGATTTGTTCATATTAAATATCTTTGGGTCGTGTTTCAAGATAAAGGAAATATAAACTTAGAAGTCAAAAGTCATTCTTAGGACCAAAGGTTTTGTAGTTTCATAAAAGAGTAAATAAGATGGGACGTTAAGTGTATTTTATCAAAGTCTCAACGATATGGTTATGATGGAGGTAGTTGATATTTGGGTGGCTCCAGTTTTAAAGGAAAATTAGAGTGTTATATAGGTTGATTTTGGTAGGTCAGTCTCATGATATAAGTTTTCAATAAGTTTGATATAAAATGGAATACCGATAGTTAGACTATATGTTACTTCCAAGGAAACCTCATTGTCCGTTTAAACCGGAACCTTACGTCTTACTTCGTCCCGTTTCTGATTATCGCAAAACGGTTCTTTTACGTGACCAGTATCGTTTGTGGGAGAAGGGTGTTGTGTTCTCTTATGATGTGTACCTGTAGTGGTCTACCAGTTGTGGTTTTAGTCTAACTAGTATAAGAAACGTCGGTTTCTACCTCTTCGAGATATGTCAGTTGTTTTTGTTCTGGTCCTCGACTGACACCGAGTCTAGTACTTGAGGAATAATGGTTTCAGTCTGAGTTTAACTTCTTTCATCCCTTTTGGCGATCTGGTAAGTCCATACTGGATTTAGTTTAGGGAATACTAATATGTCACCTTCGCTCTTTATCTAAATTCCCGGATCTAGACTATGTATCTCACGGACTACTTGATACCATACTCCAAGCACTGTAACATGTCCTCTGTCCCTAGTTCTGGTAGGGGTACCTTTTCTTTACGTTTTTTCGTTTTACCGACAGACTCCTCCGGAATGTTTATCGACACTTTTCTTCTTTCCACTCTTCGTTTCCTCTTTTCCTTTCTATATTCGTAGTCTTACGTCTCAAGGTTTCTTATCGTTCTTCTCTATTCTTTCGGAAGAAGTCACTAGTTACGTTTCTGTATCTCCTTTTCTTGTCTTACCCTTTCTGATCTCTAGAGAAGTTCTTTTAATCTATGGTTCCCTTGTAAAGTACGTTTCTACCCGAGCTATTTCCTGTCTTTACCAAACCTGGATTGCCTTCGTCTTCTATAATTCTTCTCCACCGTTCTTATGTGTCTTCTTGACATGTTTTTTCTAGAAGTGCTGGGTCTATTAGTGCTACCACACTAGTAAGTAGATCTCGGTCTGTAGGACCTTACACTTCAGTTCACCCGGAATCTTTCGTAGTGATGCTTGTTTCGATCACCTCCACTACCTTAAGGTCAACTCGATAAAGTTTAGGACTTTCTACTACGACACTTTCACGACGTGAGTTATACGGTCGTTTAAACCTTTTGAGTCGTCACCGGTGTCCTGACCTTTTCCAGTCAAAAGTAAGGTTAGGGTTTCTTTCCGTTACGGTTTCTTACGAGTTTGATGGGGTGTTAACGTGAGTACAGTGTACGACCATTGCATTACGAGTTTTAAGAGGTTCGGTCCGAAGTCGTTATATACTTGGCACTTGAAGGACTACAAGTTCGACCAAAATCTTTTCCGTCTCCTTGGTCTCTAGTTTAACGGTTGTAGACGACCTAGTACCTTTTTCGTTCTCTCAAGGTCTTTTTGTAGATAAAGACGAAATAACTGATACGGTTTCGGAAACTGACACACCTAGTGTTATTTGACACCTTTTAAGAAGTTCTCTACCCTTATAATCTGTTGTACTGGACGGAGAACTCTTTAGACATACGTCCAGTCCTCCGTTGTCAATCTTGACCTGTACCTTGTTGTCTGACCAAGGTTTATCCTTTTCCTCACGCAGTTCCGACATATAACAGTGGGACGAATAAATTGAAGATACGTCTCATGTAGTACTCTTTACGACCTGACCTTCTTTGTGTTCGACCTTAGTTCTGACGGTCCTCTTTATAGTTAGTGGATTCTATACGTCTACTGTGGTGGGAATACCGTCTTTCACTTCTCCTCGATTTTTCGGAGAACTACTTTCACTTTCTCCTCTCACTTTTTCAACCGAATTTCGAGTTGTAAGTCTTTTGTTTCTAGTACCGTAGACCAGGGTAGTGAAGTACCCTTTATCTACCCCTTTGTCATCTCTGTCACAGTCTGAAATAACAAAACCCGAGGTTTTAGTGACGTCTACCACTGACGTCGGTACTTTAATTTTCTGTGAATGAGGAACCTTCTTTTCAATATTAATTACATCTATCGTATAAGTTTTCGTCTCTGTAATGAAACAACTGATTCCGGGTAGATCAGTTCCGATACCAAAAAGGTCATCAGTACATACCTACACTCTCAACCTGACACTTCTTCCGACTCGCGTCTTCTTAACTACGAAAACTTGACACCTCTTCTGAGAACTCTCACGGAACCTGACGTTCCTCTAGGTTGGTCAGGTAAGACTTCCTCTAGTCGGGACCCTAAAGAAACCTTCCTTACTACGATTTCGACTTTGAGGTCCGTCCTCCTCTTCCCCTGGTGTCTCCTACTCTACCAACCTACCGTAGTGACTGAGCTACCTGCACTCAGACTCACTTGAGACCCTCAATCACTACCTGTCCCTCCGGACCGCAGGACACTAAGTACCCCAGTGTTTTTCAGCCTGTGCTGACTCGCTGATTTGACTTGACGTCGTTGGTCCTCTTCCGTTACCGTTGGGTGAGGTCATGAGAACGGACCTTTTAGGGTATCTGGTTCCTCGGAACATCCGACGTCAGGTACCCCAGCGTGTCTCAGCCTGTGCTGAGTTCACTGAATCGTCGTCGCCGTTGCTTCCCTCTTATGATATATAAACTATCATAAACCCCCATAACATCACCGTAGCTTCAACAACTTTAAAGAGTAAAGTGTCTGCGTACGACATTATGGATGTCTATTTTACGTTGGGGTAACCTAGGTAACGTTTTATTGTACGTATATTTTGTTTGAGCCACCACGGAGCGGATAAGGTAAAGAGGATGGGATAAAAGTGGAGAGCTGAAAAAAAAAATAATTAAAGAGTAAACGAAAGGGACACTAAGAAAAATGTTTATACATAAAATAATATATGTATTGGACCCACGTCGGGTGTAATGGTAAGGACTCGTGGCTCGTCAAACGGTCGTCACTACGCCAGATTAGGACCCAAACCTTCGACCTCACGCCGTGCGTCGAACGCCGTGCGCCACTGGGTACCCGCTACCGGGTCACCTATATGAGTGGTACAACTCAGGCGGAACTTGCAGAGGACGGACTAGGGGGTTCTCGAACCTTCGCTGGGGGGTTGGGTGGCGGCGTCTCCTTGATCTTCACTTCAGTCGCCTTCACTGCAGCTCTTGGGCGAGCCTGGGCCTTCGGACCAGGGTGTGTGGTTGTGTTGCGTGACACAGTTAGACAGTACCATGGTCCCACTACTCTTTAATCTCCTTTAAGCTCTGAAGGGACCACCGAGTCTACCAATTGGCAGACAGATGTTACTCCCTCTGGGTCCAAGCTAGGGACCCAGCCCTTCTAGGGGACCTCTTCCTTTACTCTTAGGTGAGGTCATGATAACGGACCTTTTAGGGTACCTGTCTCCTCGGACCATCCGATGTCAGGTACCCCAGCCTTTCTCAGTCTGTACTGACTCGCTGAAGTGAAAGCTCTACAGAGTACTTCACCCTTTCTAGAGATTAATAAACGAGAAGAAGTATGTCGGTCCACCGAGTCACCACTTCTTAGGTGGACGTTACGTCCTCTGAGTTCTCTACGCCTAAGTTAGGGACCCAGTCCTTCTAGGGAACCTCCTCCTTTACCGTTCGGTGAGATCATAAGAACGAACCTTTTAGGGTACCTGTCTCCTCGGACCACCCGATATATGAAGAAACAATCTCAGGCTGTACCGGTTCGCTGATTGTCACTGACTCGTTCGTGTATGTAAGATATTAGTCGAAAAAGTTTAAGATGGTTTTTTTTTTTTTCTTTCTTTTTCTTTTTCGGACGACCCTGTCGTAACTAAACATCTAAATTTCATTAGGGTTAATCCTATTTTGTGGAAATTCTATGTCTTAGACAGTTTGGTCAATTCGTATATATAAATGAATTGAGAAATCACGAAAATTTATTTCGAAATATTAAAGAGGTTTTCGGAATCATAGAAAATCTAAATGAGTCTATAAAGTCGAATTCTTTTAAGTGGGATAAGGAATTATAAAATTCTTGAAAATATTTACTTAACCGTGACTTAAGATAGTATAAAAAACATACTCTACCTACTCAATTCGGAAAAGAGGAAATAAGAATTTCAAAAAGATCACAACCAACGTGTTCCAACATTTATATTCTTGTTGGTGACTCAATATGTGAATAAAAAAAAGATGATGTGTGAACAAAAATTTTAACTACGTATTGACTGGATACTATAATACAATCAAGGTCCGCGTGTTGTGACAATAAACTATAAAGATATGTTTGACTAGTGGTGACTGAGTGTGTGATTTCTCGCCTTGAAATACCATACTTTAATAGAGTTATTTCGATAACAAATTTCATCCACATCACCGAGTCTACGGTGTTACGTCCTCCGGTCCCAAGTTAGGGACCCAGTCGTTCTAGCGAACCTCTTACCCTACCGATGGGTGAGATCATAAGAACGGACCTCTTAGTGTACCTGTCTCCTCCGACCACCTGGCTTCAGGTACCTCAAAGTTCTCAGTCTGTCCTGAGTTGTTGATTGTGAATTTTAAAAAGGTACAATTTTTTCAAAATCAATCTTTTTGTTTTGAAATCAAAAAGAATGACTTAATATTAATTGTATGTTATAATTGAAACAAGGAAATGATAATAAGTCGGGAGGATGAAGATGCAATTAAGCAAAACTAAGATAAAAAAAGTCCATAAACAAGGAGATTCAAAGATATAAATATCTATAGTGTAACGAGTATAAAAGAACTAATTAGAGTAGTCTCCCCTGAAAAGTTTATGAGAAGACTAAGACAGGTGGAATGTTGTTCTATTTAAAAGAAAAAAAATAAAAAATAAATAAATAGTCAAAAAATAAAAAATTTAAAATTTTAGAAATTAAGAATGTACGCAAGGGTTTGTACTTGGGGGGAGGGTGGAGGGAGGGGTGTTGTAGAGAGACCCAGTAGGGGTACGTGGTCGGGGTTCGTACGACGTGGGACGCAGTCTGTATCTGACCGCTAAGTTAAGAATGTACTATCATATGTACAATCTTAGGGTAAGAGGGTTTAGTAGGGTGGGAGAGGGGGAGGGAGACTCAGGTTTTCAGGCAATATGTGTAGACACAGAAAAAAGGACAGAACGTATGTCCCAGCAGTAACGGTAGAAGGATTTAAGGCTATGTAAAAGATAAAGTCATTAAAGACGAAAAGAAAGTACAATAAAACAGGAAAACTAGAAAAGGATCGAAAAATCACCGGGGGGGGGAAGAATCCAAGGTTATGAAATCAACATAGGATGTATGAGGCTATAAACCATAAAGGTAATAACAAGTCAAGACAAAAGTTTAAAGGGAATAATGAAAGTTAAACTGGGTACTCAAGAAATGTAGAAATATGAAACAAAGATACAGTAGACGTAAAATCAACTCTCTTATACCAGATATAACAATAGTTAGAAATAGAAGATATTAACTACCCACGTCATAAGTGACCAAAGTGATGGTGGTGATCTAGGTGCAAATAAGTATCACAATGAGTGTAGAAGATAAAGGTATGACTACAAGACCGAAGGGTTAGTTAATTTACGATGTATTGACGTATAGATAAAGAAGAACATTAATACAGTAGGAGTAAAATGAACATGAAAGAAAGGAAGCTCACAGCACATGGGGGGGGGGGGCGGGGGCGGTAAAAGGTGAGATCACTAAACCTCAATAGAAATAAAAAAACTACCGATGACTCTTTAGTGTTGAATGCAAAAATGGAGTAGTTTTAGATTACGAGTGGTTATCGCAGTGTTAAGTCTTGGCGGAGAATTTGTCTTTGTGAATTCAAGGGTCTTTGTGAAATTAAGGATAGTGAGGAGTATTTATATGAAAAATTTTACGGTTCTATAAAAATGACATCGAAGGTTAGTGGGTAGAGACCCTTGATCCTAAGAGTAGAGAATTATTTGTAGTTTCCGTATTTTCCCCTTCTGAAGTCCTCTAGGTGATACTAGTAGGCCAGGGTTGTGAAGTACCGTTTGTTTACGCCTTTGTTGCCTTTGTCACTGTCTGATAAAAGAACCGAGGTTTTAGTGACGTCTACCACTGACGTCGGTGGTTTAATTTTCTGCGAACGAGGAACCTTCTTTCACTTCACTCAGTGAGTCAACACAAGTTGAGAACCACTAGGGCATGTCAGGTACCTTAAGAGATCCGGTCTTATGACCTCACCCATCAGAAAGGGAAGAGGTCCCTTAGAAGGGTTGGGTCCAGAGGGCGTAACATCCGTCTAAGACTTTTGATACTGGTTGGATCTGTCGTATAATTTTTCGTCTCTGTAATGAAACGGTTGTTTCCAGACAGATCAGTTTCGATACCAAAGAGGTCATCAGTACATACCTACACTCTCAACCGGGTATTTCTTTCGACTCGGGACTCCTTAGTTACGAAACTCGACACCACAACCTCTTCCGAGAACTCTCAGGGGACCTGACGTTCCTCTAATTTGGTCAGTTAGGATTTCCTTAGTCAGGACTTATAAGTAACCTTCCTGGTTACGACTTCAGGTTATGAAACCGGTGGGCTACGTTTCTTGACTGAGTGACCTTTTCTGGGACCACGACCCTTTCAAACTTCCGTCCTCCTCTTCCCCTACTGTCTCCTACTCTACCAACCTACCGTAGTGGTTGACCTACCTGTTCTCAAACTCGTTCGAGACCTTCAACCACTACCTGTCCCTTCGGACCGGACAACGTTCAGGTACCCCATCGTTTCTCGACCTATACCGACTCGTTGACTTGACTTGACTTTCTCCTCAGTGAAAGAACCAAATTATTTTCAGTTGTTGTTGCTGTTGTTTTCAAGGTGAGTTAAAATTTCGGTTTGGTGGCTGGAATATTTATCGTTGACTTTCAACGAATCCCACATAAATAAGTGGAAAATTAAAAAGGTTCCCAATTAATTTACTCACTTACTTACTTTAGAATGACGATCTGTTGAAATTGGGCATCGAACTACAGAAACAAGAGGAGTATGTGGTCTGTCGGTTTTGGACGTTCAAAACTAAACTGTTGTTTATGACGTACGAGTGAGAGAGGTATGGTCCGCGTTTCCGTTAATTTACATAATAATTTGACTCTGGTGGACTAAGGTTTTGATAAGTTCCTTGAGGCTTTTTACTCGTGATCAAATCTTCCAAGTTCAAGATCTGAGTCGTTTATGGTTGGAGTTTTACCCCCGCCTCGTCGTCCCTTCTATAGGTAACCCTAGGTTCTTGGCAATTTTCTTAATTTGGAGTAATACTTTCAGCTTAACAAAAACGTTTGAGAAGGGAGGAATGATTCACGGCTGGTTTTGATTCATGGTTCCGTGTGCTAGACTAATTTTTCAACTCTGGTAGTTCTCAAAATCTCCTCGGGCGTGCACCACGATGGTCCTGAAAACTAAAGACTCCAATGGCGGATCGTCCTCCTTAGAAAGGACGTAAGGTCCGACCCCAAGGGAGGTTTGCGTCCGAGGTTTGCGGTTTCCGGGGAAATTAGGGACCGTGTGCATTGAACGCTGTCCGTGATCCGCGTCTGGGTACCTCTATAGGAAGAGGACTTGGAGTCGTAACCCTTTCACCTCGACCCCTCCAACTAGGTTTGGGTCCCAAGGTGTAGTAGGAGATCGCTGGGGAGGTTTTCTTTATATTTTGGTTATTTTATTTTTAAAGAGAGTAAGTTGAAAGATGAGACAGGGTGCACCCAACCAGGCAAAGAGGGTCCGGTCCGATACGGGAGAGAGGCGAGTGGTCTCCGGAAACCGGTCCTCGTGATTGACGACTGTCTGCGAGGTAGTGTCTTAGGCCCTGAGTAGAGATCGCAAGATTGGAGCCTAGTCCTCTTTTCTGTCGCGAACCCCAATGAGCCGGCAGGCTCGAGCTTGGGGAGTGGCTCGGCCGCTCTGGCGCGTACAAGATTCGGCTGTTCGATCACTCTCTTGTCTTGGGGCTCAGAGGGTGAAGGACCGAGAAGTTGGTCCGCGTGCGTGAGTGGTACCGACGCCAAGTCACGATGACAGGGAGGAGTTCTTCGTGTCCGCTGCAGTCTTTTCTTGAAAGGCGGCTCTTTTCAGCGTCCCTTCTTCACCTTTACCGGCGATCGCCGGCCTTCGCCTTTACTGCAACTTTCTCCCGCCGAGAAGGGAATTTCCCGTGGTCGCGCCTTGCTGAAGTCAAGACCCCCTCCCTGGCGGAAACGGCATCAAAATCACAGCAAGACAATGGCCAATAACCGTCCTTGTCACTCAAGTTATAGGTTTTATATTGTGTGGTTTTGTTTCTTAAAATTACCACAGTAAGGTAACGATCAAATAAAACATCGTGTAAATACACTAAAATTATAGTAAAAAAATTGAGATGCACCATCATTTCCTTACCATACCTCTATCATTAACTATTAGGATTTACAAAAGGAAGTATAAGTCTATAGAAACAATTTAAAAGACCACTTCACACCTCAGGTGATCTTCACCTTAGGTGGCTCATCCCTTAAGTCACCTCATCCCTTAAGAAGAAGGCCAAACCCCTACCTCCAGCTCAAAGACCGTCCAACCCAAACCTCTACAGATCCTGTTGGGTGAAAGAAGGATGGGTCGTACGACGAAAAAGGGACCCACGAGGCTTCAAGGTGATAAATTTCGATCTGAGTACGGAGTAGTGGACATTCTCCAGGAGGACCTAGGGAGTGGTGGAGGTTTTTCAAGAGGACCTAGAAATTATCGGGAATGAGCACAGAGAAGGGTTCTGTGGTCCGTACAGAACCCTGGTAAACCTAGATCGGTTTTCATCTGGCATTCCCCAGTCAAGGTCCATAAAGCAAACCTTTGGATCTTCATCTCTAGGTAGTCCCGTGACCTGTGACTACTTCACGTCGAGAATTTGAAGTGTCTATGACTCCGGGTCTCACCCATGCAACGAACAGGTTTCAGTGGATTGCTGTGTTACCGTCTTCGGTCTTGGGCTGGGACCCTAAAAACCGAAAGTCGAACCCAATGAAGGTGGTGTAGACCAATGATACGAACTTTTCGGTCGACCTACCCAAACTTCACCGAGGTCCCAACTTGAAAATAATGTACTTTTTAGGGTAGTCTGAAGTAGGTACTTCAGATACTGTAGGTGTTTAGATACTGAACAGTTTATTATTTTAAACAGAGGTCTAATTCTTTAAGGGTGACTACTGAGGACAATTTCTCCTCTTGGACACTAAACCTGGGACGAGGAGTAGAAGGAACCTACGTCAAAATATAAAGGTACAAACAAACAAAAATTATAAATACACCGACGTGGTCCAGAATCAGTCCCGAAAGGACCACCGAGTCGACCATTTTTTAGCCGGACTTTACGCCCTCTGAACCTAAACTAGGGACCCAACCCTTCTAGGGGACCTCTTCCCTTTCCGATGGGTGAGGTCATAACACCGGACCTCTTAAGGTGCCTGACATATCAGGTACCCCAACGTTTCTCAGTCTGTACTGATCGCTGAAAGTGAAGTGAAGTCCAGAATCAACACCATACGCCCTAGAAGTCAACATTGTAAGCTCTAGATCAAGCGACTGGTCCCTAGTCGGGCCGTCATGGGGAGAGGGGGATACAACCCTTGTGTCTCAGAATCGGTGACCTGATGGACCCTTCAGGGGTATAAACGTATAATTAACTTGGATAGTTGATGGTGACCTCTTCTCAGGAATCCTGTCGTACCTCTAGTCAGTTAGGATTTTCTTTAGTCAGGACTTATAAGTAACCTTCCTGACTACTACTTCGACTTCGAGGTTATGAAACCGGTGGACTGAGTAACTTTTTCTGGGATTACGACCCTTTCTAATTTTCCGTCCTCCTCTTCCCCTACTGTCTCCTACTCTACCAACCTACCGTTGGTAGGTAAGCTACCTGTACTCAAACTCGTTTGAGACCCTCTATCGTTTGCTGTCCCTTCGGAGCGCACGACGTCAGGTACCCAGTTTCTCAGTCTGTGCTGACTCGCTGATTTGTTGTTGTTAGTCGATGGTGACAACCCCCTACACAATAAGGATAAAAATCAGTATCCACAGTAATAGTAAACAAAAAAACTACAGAACGAAATAGTGTTAAAGTTCACCAATAAACCGGATGGACCGTAGAACCTGGTAATATAGGGTCTAGAGGATCATTACTGACTATCCTCGAACCACGAAAATACTGATACTCATCACTCTGTCATTTGAGATGGATTAATTAAGACAAAGGGTTGACATATTTTAGTTGAGTAAAAGGTACAAGAGTACCCTGATCGGGTGGGAAAGCATCAAACGAGAAAGGGAATGATCATTCAATCATTTACAATTGTATATGAGTCTTAGTCAAACAGACTCTTTAAACAGAAAATGGTGCCAAGACACGAATTTTGGGATTCACGAGCGGTACCGAATGCTCCGGAGAGAAGTGACCAAGAGGGGAAGAGTAGGAGTGCAACGTCGAGGTGGAAGAAAGAGATGGGATTCGTGTGGGGTCAGAGGGGTTCGTACCTCTAGTCAGTTAGGATTTTCTTTAGTCAGGGCTTATAAGTAAGTGAGAGATAATCCTCACTACACGACACGAGAAGACGAGTCAACTGAACACAAGTAGCGGAGAAGTCACTTCTGAGGAGCTAGTGGGTCTGGTCCATTAACGGGGACGACCTACCTGGGTCTCCGGGGGGCGTAAAGGGAGACATCGGGAGTAACTGACAGAAATAAGTCACAAAGGGAAAGGTTTGTGTGTCTCACGAAATACTGTCGTCCCGAACTTCGACGGAACCTGTGAAACCTATGGATAGAAAACCGTGACACAGACTAGGTTTCCCGCAAGAAGAAAGTGAACCCCTAGAAACCACTGTTTGTCCGACTTTCCTTAAACCTTTTTCTGAGTCATACCAGTTTGAATCCAGTGTGGAGGTGAGGAATCGACAGGACTCGGACACTTTTTCTTAGTCGATATTGGATCCCATTGCAAATCGGAAAAGGTCTCCAGTACATACCTACACTCTCAACCTAATATTTCTTTCGACTTGCGATTTCTTAACTACGAAAACTTGATACCACGACCTCTTCTGAGAACTCTCAGGGAACCTGACGTTCCTCTAGGTTGGTCAGGTAGGATTTCCTCTGGTCAGGACCCACAAGTAACCTTCCTGAGTACGACTCCGACTTTGAGGTTATGAAACCGGTGGAGTACGGTTCTCAACTGAGTAACCTTTTCTGGGACTACGACCCTCCCTAACCCCTGTCCTCCTCTTCCCCTGTTGTCTCCTACTCTACCGACCTACCGTAGTGACGGACTTACGTGTACTCAAACCCACTTGAGGTCCTCAACCACTACCTGTCCCTCCGGACCACACGACGCTAAGTACCCCAGTGTTTCTCAACCTGTGCTGACTCACTGACTTGACTCACAAATCGGTTCTACGTAACACACCATATAACCCTAAAAGAACACAAAAAAAATTTGAAGTAAATAAATAAAGACCGACACGACCCAGAAGTAATGACGTGAACCCGAAAGAGATCAGCACCGCTCGTCCTTCGATGAGAAATCAACGTCACGCGTCCGAAGAGTAACGCCACTGGAGAGAACAACGTCTCGTACCGGAGACCCCGTACACCCGAAGTCATCAACGTCACGTTCTCGAATCAACGGGGTACTGTACACTTTAGAAGGGTCTGGTGCCTAACACCTTAGTCACAGAGGACGGAACCGTCCGTCTAAGGATTGGTGACCTGATACTCCCTTCAGGACCCCGGAATCTTATCTCTCTATGAAAGGTTTACCGATCATTTATCCACTGTGGGAAGACGACATTGGGGTCCCTGGTGAAAACACACATGTACGAGTGAATACAGACTAAGAAACACTGAGGGACCTGACATCAGGTACTCCAAGGAAACAGGTACACTAAAAGGTCCGTTCCTAAGACCTCACCCAACGGTAAAGGAGGAGGTTCCCTAGAAGGGCTGGGTCCCTAGTTTGAGAGTAGAGAACCCAGAGGACGCAACTATCCGTCTAAGAAATGGTGACGTGGTAGACCCTTCGGGGTCCCTGCTGAATGTTGGATCTTTAATTCCTCAATTCCGGACCGGGTAAGACTAACCGACTACTGGGACGGACGAGACAATAAGTTATAAAACTTGTATTGGAAACCCACTTTCAGAAGTCCTATCGTAAATATAAGGATAGTTGTGACTAGGACTCAACCCTTTCATAAGGGGGTTGTTTTTTTAGTCCTATACGACCCAACAATTTGTCCTTGTGTGTACAAGCAATCCCACAAGTAATTCACAAACCATAACCTATGGACTTCCTGTTTACCTACTTTCATAGGGTATCCTTCTTTCTTTAGGTTGTCTGACGTCAAAGGTAGGGAAGTAGTTGTACCCCCCTTGTATTAGAGAAGTGAGGTCTCCCGTTCCACAAATTCAAGAAGAAGGAGAATTAAGGAAAACCCGGTAAGGGGCCACAACAGGAGTAGATATGACACCTGTATATTCGGTCGAGACTACAGTGCACGTCGTCGACCTCGATTCCGGCGTCGTAGTCTTCGGAAACACTCCACCGGAATCACTGTCGCCAAGACACTCCGTCCCCGATGGGGCGGGGCGTCACCGATCCAGTCGGCATAGTCGGGACGGGAGGTGGAGGTCTTGTGGTGGACGGACTGGATTTGGCACAGTACAACGACGGGGAGGACCCGCGGACACGACAGCACCCCGGTAAGGCCCCAAGACTCACCCTCGGTCACGCCCCGGACCAGAGACTCCTAGCGTCGACGTCCCTGGGAGCCACGACACCGTTGGACGAACAGGAGACGGAGAAAGACTAGACCGTCCAGGCCGTGATGACCGTAGTCCAGTGGTCCTGGGTGGCGTCGTACTCCTTCAAGTAGTTCCACTCCCCCAGGGTGGGTGGAGAAAGGGAGGTGTGGTACTAACACAGTCAGTAAACAATGTCCCTGGGACAAGACACGGGACACATGGCCTCCACCTAAGTCTGACTTGAGACTACTTGAGTCTTTCTCGTAAAAGAACGGAGTTTCGGTCGTCAGTGGGACCTGAAGGGAGAGGGAGTACGGTGCAAAAGTTAGGTGGACGTTCAGGATACCCGAAATGAACGTTTGGTATCGAGTTTAGACTAGTAAAGAGTTTGGGAGTGATGTAGGAAAACGTGATATCCATGGTGGAAGACGGACCAAGGACGGAGGAGAGAGTGGGTTGGTACCTCGAGTCACGAGGTACGTCGGTTCTCTTACTTGAAGACAGAGAAAAATTTTAAAAAGTAGGTTCCTATTATGTATGTATGTCTAATATTCACACATAAAATTAAAAAATTTAAAATAAATAAAATTTTTAAATAGTAGAGTTGATAAATTATATGTATACATATAAAACATATGAATATACATGTATACAACATATAAATAAATAAACCCCGACGTAACACAGAATCAACACCGTACGCCTTAGAAAGTGACACTACACGTCGGAGAAGTAACACCACGAACCAAAAGAGAGATCAACGCTACGGGCCCGAGTTCTCGGGGGGTCCGAGTCATCAACACTGTTCGTCCGAATCAACGGGACACCGTACACCCTTATAATCAAAGGGGTTGGTCCCTAGTTTGGACTCAGGGGACGTAACCTTCCACCTAAGAATTGGTGACCTGGTGATTCCTTCAGGGTCTAATATTCACTTAAAAACGTTTGACTTGTGTAGGTCCACGTCGTAATCTAATTCTTTTGTCTGGTGATGGTCGTCGAGTCTTCGAACGTCTGTGGTGAGGCGACTAAAGATTTTCGTAATCTGACCACAACGGGTATACCGTAGTACGTCATTTATAAGGAAACGTGGACCAAATCCGGATTGTAATACAAGTACTCTTTCTTGTTTGAAAATTTTTGTCTAGTATTGTGAAACGGTGAGTTCTGAAACGTTGTTGAGTACCTATATGAAGGTCAGTTTGAGTCTTGTTTTAGATTGAGGATTGGTGTTGAGGTTCCGAACCTTATTAGACAAGGCGTAAAGAGAGACTGGAGTGGAGAAGCACGACAGAAGGAGTGCGTGAGCAAGGTAAGACTGGTGTGCCGGAGGATCGACAAGAATATGTTTGCTGGGACAAGGTAGACGCCCCGGAAACGTACTTACAGAGGAGTGGATGTTCCAAGAAAGAAGTCTACAGTGAACCAAACAGGGAACGAAGTAAGTCCAGAGGTCAGTTTGTAGTGGCGGAGACTCTCCTAAGAGACTGTTTTCCGCGATTGGGGTAGGGGTGAGATCGAAAATAGAGGAAATCTTGTGAAAAACTATGGATTGTAGTACAACATATGAAACCAATAACACAAAGGTTCAGACCTTCTGTCGAGGGTTGTTTCTGAAAGACAGAACACGTACGACCATGTAGGTCGTGGATCTTGTCACGCACCGGACCTTATTTGAGAGATAGAAAGAAAGAACTCATAAGAGAAAAGATATTCAAATTAATCAATTAATTGAAACGACACGACCCAGAACCAACGACGTACTCCTGAATCCTCACCCCTAATGAGAGAGCAACGCAACACACCCGAAGAGTAACACCACCGAACAAAACAAAGTCTCGTGTCCGAGATCCGTGTGCCCGAAGTCTTCTACACCACGGGTCCGAGTCAAAGTCGGGCACCCGAGATGTCGTGTCCGAGTCGTCAACATCGCATTGTCGAAGCGACAAGGACACCGTACACCCTAGAAGGGTCTGGTCCCTAGCTTCGGTGCAGGAGGCGTGACCGTCCGTCTAGGGATAGGTGACATGGTGGTCCCTTCACATTTACTTATGAAAGAACTTACTGATAAAAGGAATTCTCTTCACTGAGGGGTAAAGGACTTGGGGTCGTAGGAGTAGACCTATTACTCCTAATGTCGGGACTAGACACTCCTAATCTACTCTATTTCATTTATGTTTCTAAAAATGAAGAGACAAGAATGGATGTCCACGGTGGCGTCTTCACCCGTCACGGGAGGTACTCTGTACTGCGAACAAAGTCCGACTGGGGACTTAAGAAAGAGTCAGGACCGTTCAAGTCCCCGGACCTACGAGCACGGGTTGTTACCCGGGTTTCTTTCTCGTCCCTTATGACCTCCTCGGAGCTCCTTAGTACCTGGGTCATAGACGAGAGAACAGTCGTGGGTTCAGTGCGAAATGACACCCTACGGATGTGGAGAAGACTAGTGTAGAAAACATGGTGGAGGAAAGGTTCGTGGTGATACGATGGAACCCTGTCAAGAACCCTTCGTACCGTCCATGGGACCACAACATCACTACTAGTCTGAGTGGACTAAACGTTCGGTGCCGTGGGACGGGACCTGTCCACGGTTTCCTACCTCGTCGACAACCAGGTAGGGGTCCTTCTTGACCGTGGTGACCTCGTATAACAGTCGTACTCTACGGTGGGGTGGAGGTACTGGGGAGAGGGTTTGGAGGGAAGTCGGGTCTTGAACGGCAAAACAAGGTCTCTCAAGGATGGTCAAGGAAGGTTGGTTGCTCACCCTTACGGGTGCACCTTTAGGACCCCGACGGGTGTTCTCCGGACGTGTGGTCCTTGTCTTTTGACCTGTAATTCATCTCTCCGATCATCTGTCTGGGTCCGAGGTCCCACCCGCTTGGTCTCTCTCTCGTCTCCCCTACTACGAACCCTTTAAGTCCGTAGACCTTCCGTTGACGGTTATTTGAAACCCTACCTCCTGTACCGTCTCCCATTCCAGGACCTGACCCCGTCGGCCTCTGATCATTATTCATTCCGACAACCACTCTAGAACTGTGGTACCACCCTCTTCGTCCTGGTTCACGTTCAACTTTCATCTCGACTTTAAGTTCTTGTTACCTTCTTTTCAGGCCCCCTCCGACCTCCACTCTTAGAAGGACTTTGGGTCCGTACATCTCCTCTCTTTCATCTTGTCAATTCTACATTTTAACTACGTCTCTGGGTTTGTGTTTACACCCTTTGAGTCCTATCCTTTTCCCTACTCCTACGATATCTCTGGGTCAGAAAACTCTTGTTCTTCCTCCGGTCTCCTCTCCTACTTCCCTTGTCACTCCGGGTTCACAACTCCTTCGTTCCGGTTTGACCTTCACTCTTACCACTCCTATGGGTCGAGTGTCCCACCCCTTTTGTTCTCGTCTAATGTCCACTATGATCATATCTTTAAGTCCGCCTTCTCTCCTCTTTTCTTCTGGTCCCACCTCCACTCTTACGATACGTTTAGGTCTATAGACCCTTCCTCTTGAACCCTCTTCACTTTTTACTCCTACCGTATCTTTGGGTCCGGGACCCCACCCCTTTCGTCCTTACGCAAGTTTTATTCTTGCAATGTCTCTAGGTCTGTGGTCCCACCCTCTTCGGCCTACTTCTACCTTCACTCTTTCGACCCTTCCAGGTTCATACATCTCGTCTCTAGGTCTTTGTTGATTCTGTACTTGAAGTTCACCCCACCTCATTAGTTCCACATTTTTCTCCCCCACTACGACCCCTTTCGGTCTATAGATCTTCCTTGTCGGAGTCCCTCTATTCTCTCCTCCTAACCCATCACTAGGCCCGTGTTACAACCCCTCTAGTCTTTGGTCATCGTGCACTTTAACTGTCTCTTAAGTTCTGTGGTACAACCCCCTCACTCCTGGTCTAACCTCCACTTGTATCTCGTCTTTAAGTCCGTGACCTCTTCTCCCCGGTCTCTTTCCTGTCTCTACTGCTACTATGTTTGTGGGACCGTGGTCTCCGTCTCTTGGTCTCTGTTAATTCTCCACATTGAGTCCATCTCTGAGTAGGTAGTCCCTACCCCTTGGTTCTCGTCAAACCTCTACTCTGATCATGTCTATAGGTCCGTTGCCCCTACTTTTTGGACTCTCTCCAATTTCCACTTCTATCATTCCTCTGAGTCCTTGAATCCCTTCTTTTGGTCATGGTCAATTTGTCACTTTAATTACCTTTATAAGTGTATGGTTTCACCTTCTTAGTCCTTGTGTAATCTTCGTTCCTACCATTTTTATGGGTCTCCGTCAAGAGACTCCGTCTCTTGACCCCTCTTAATCGTTCATTTTGACTACATCTTTGATTAAGTCGTCTTACCTTCTTTCTCCTCGTCCGACCTCCACTCTTACCACGTCTTTAAGTTCGAGGTCTTTTCTCTTTGGTCTCTCTTCGACCTCCACTCCTACCATCTCTCTGGACCTGTGGACCTCTTCTTTTGGTCTCAGTCGACTCTCTACTGTGCCCACTTTTCTGAGTAAACAGTCTGTCCTTCTTGGTGCTCGTCTACCCTCCACTCTTACTTTGTCTTTAAGTCTGTGGTCTCTTCTGTCTACTCTCTCTTGGACCTCGACTGCTACCACATCTTTGGGTCTCTGAACTCTCTCTCTTACTTCCTGTTAAGCTACCACTTTGACCTAACTCGGTGAGTGGTCCCCCTTCTTTGACCCTCGTCTGATCTCCTTACCTGTTCGGTCTTTTGGGTTGTAGCCTCTTCTTCTCGGTCTCTCTCCAACCTTCGTTCCTACCATCTTTATAAGTCTCTGAACCCCCTCCCTTCGTCTCTGACAATTTTTCACTCCAATTACTTTTGTAGACAAGTGGTCTCACCTTCTTGGTCCTCGTCTAACCTCCACTCTTACCACGTCTTTAAGTTTGTGTTCCCTTCTCATTGGACTCTCCCTAGTGTCCACTACTAGTCCCTCTCAAGTCTTCACTTTGCCTACCTCTCTAGGTCTATGTTCCCGATCCTTTGGTCTTGTGCCCACCTCTCCTCCCACGACGCCTTTGGCCCCTACATCCCTCGGTCTCTTTCACGTCTCGACTCCTACGACCTTCCGAAGTTCACGGTTCCGTTCCTTTGTTTCCCGTCCAGTCTCCTTTCCTACGACGACTTCCGGGAGAGGTTCAACTGACAAGACCACCACTGCCCGGGGGTCGGGAGTGACCGAGACTGATACCCCGGTACCGGCATCTAGTCCTTGTCCGACACCGGCGACGAGGGGTAGGACTCGACTTCCGAGAGGGACTGGTCTTGCTTGAGAAGGACGAGTAGTCACGTCTGCCCCTCGTAAACCGGTCGGTCTCGTGCCGGTGACGACCCTTCGGTTCTCAGCTACAGTAAGGTCGAAGGGCGGTTCGGTCTGGATTTGGGGTCTCTTCGGCTGTTTCCCTGTCTTCTCACCTAGGTCCCTTCCGGCGACTGGCCTGACCTGTCGAGGCCTTGGGTGTCAGAAACCGACGAGGGGACCCGAACGGAAGACGGACGGGGAGACAGAGTACACCGGTACGGGGGGTTCGGCGGTGTCGAGGTAACCCACCAGTATGACGGGAGTGACAGGACGGGTTCACCGGTCAGGAGTTCTTCTCAGTCGCTGTCGAGGACCTCAGGGAATACGCCGCCTTCTAGCGGGTGGACTTCACCCCGGAGGGGGCCGCCTAGGACCTCAGGATGTGCGTGAAATTTCAGAATCCTGGTGCGGGTGACGGAGAACGACCCGTCGCCGAGGGACCAACGTGTCTCCCAAGAAATGGTGACCGGACACTCAACGTCCCCGTCGTCCTTTCACTCCGGGTCCCGAGGTCCGGTCCGGAATTCAGGGTCTTCAAAGCCGGAGTGCTTCCCTTTTCGAGTTTTGGATGTGTCCGGTCTCGAGATCTCTTCGGATGGGCCAGGCCCAGCCTCGGTTACCCGTCAAGATAAGGAGGACATTTCGGATTCTCTCAGTCTGGTGGTCCCCCGCGGTCTCTTGGTGTCCTACAGGTCTTTCTCCGACGAGGGTCCCGCCTCGAGTGCCGAAGGTCCTTGGGGTCGGGGTGACGTCTTAGATCGTCGCCCACCCCGGTTCTTTCCCAGGTTCTTGGAAGGTCACTCTTGTCGTCCCCCTCTTTCTACCAGTCCGGCCCCTAGAGGGCCTACCGTCTCTCCCGAAGGGCGTCTCACTCCTAGAGAATGGGGTCCCGTCCGATGCTGGTGACCTCCTCCCTTGTGTGTAGAGTCTTCGGGGAGTCTAAGGTCACAGTCGTCGGGAGTGTGTCTTCTCCTTCGGACCTTGGACTCCTTGCGTCTCCCCGACCCGTCGTCGGAAGGAGGACAAGGTGTCTGTGGAAGTCGAAGTTTTCCTCAGAGGTGAGACGACGCCGTTCCGACTCGTACTGGAAAGACTTGTTCTCGAGGGTCAGCGGTGTGAACCGGTTCCGGGTCGTGAGTCAGGGGTCGGACTCACACTCTCTAGGACCAGGATACGGTGAAGGGTCTCACTCTCGGAGTGTACGGTCCCTCCCGTCGTAGTCTCAGGTGTGAATAGACTTCTCCCTGGAAGTCGGTGGTCCAGTGACACCACGACCCCGAGGAGAAGAGTTCTCTCTTCTTGACCTCCTTTAACTCTTGGGTGTACCCCGGGATACCTTAGGTGGTCGGGGGTCTTTCAGACCAAACTACTTTAGAAACTCCCCAAAAGACGAGGTCGTACCGAAACCCTTCATCCGACTCCCGTGTCTCAGAAGTTTTGTGTAGGTCTCTTCCGTACTCTCACCGGACGATTGGGGATTTCCCCTACTATTTTATTGGAGATTATTTTAACCAATAAATTCGGGACACTCCCAAGACTAAAGAAGCTACGTACAAAATATTCACGGAGAAAACCCCTACCCTATGGTATACCCACCCTATCAACGAGATACCAAAACTTCCAAACCCTCACACCCAGTCGGGTTAGTCAAGTCAAGTCAAGTTAGCGAGTCAGCACAGACTGAGAAACGCTGAGGTACTTAACGTCGTGCGGTCCGGAGGGACAGGTAGTGGTTGAGGGCCTCAAGTGAGTCTGAGTGCAGGTAACTCAGGCACTACGGTAGGTCGGTAGAGTAGGAGCCAGCAGGGGAAGCGGAGGACGGGGGTCAGGGAGGGTCGTAGTCTCAGAAAAGGTTACTCAGTTGAGAAGAGTATTCCACCGGTTTCATGACCTCGAAGTCGAAGTCGTAGTAAGGAAGGTTTCTTTAGGGTCCCAACTAGGGGAAGTCTTACCTGACCAACCTAGAGGAACGTCAGGTTCCCTGAGAGGTCTCAGAAGAGGTTGTGGTGTCAAGTTTTCGTAGTTAAGAAGCCGCGAGTCGGAAGAAGTGCCAGGTTGAGAGTGTAGGTATGTACTGGTGTCCTTTTTGGTATCGGAACTGATCTGTCTAGAATCAGCCGTTTCATTACAGAGACGAAAACTTATACGATAGATCCAACCAGTATTGAAAGGAATGTTCCTCATTCGTAGAAAATTAAAGTACCGACGTCAGTGGTAGACGTCACTAAAACCTCGGGTTTTTTTATTTCAGACTGTGACAGAGATGACAAAGGGGTAGATAAAGGGTACTTCACTACCCTGGCCTACGGTACTAGAAACAAAAAACTTACAACTCGAAATTCGGTTGAAAAAGC